>VBSM01000729.1:12640962-12688256 GCA_008086735.1 Cheirogaleus medius | reverse complement strand
CCCAGAGTGCTAGGATTACAGGCGTGAGCCACCGCGCCCGGCCTGGGTTTTTTTCAATACACAATCTCTTTAGTTTTCACCATTGTTTTATAATTCTTGTTCCTTAAAACTTGCTTCCTCCTTGACTTGTGAAATCTTCTGCAAGTCAAACATTCTAAGCTCCTGGGCTGCTTCTTACACATCCTTCCTCAGCAGATCTGCTTCCTCCATCTTATCCCCTACCTTTTCCCTCTACATTTCCTCTTGGGCAGATAATTTCTAGACCCACACTTCCAGTACTGACCTCTCCCCTGAATTTTGTCACAACTATTTATTATAAATCTGCACCCAAATGTGTTTCCCTCACCTTAAGCCCCACATATCTTAAACTTCATTGAACTTCTTTGCTCACTAAACTGTGCTGTCTGATTTTTCGTATTTCGTTCTCTCCAGAGTAACATCATTCTCCTTCTCTCCAGCGTGAAACCTTATAGTACTCTTGGCTTCCTCTCTCTTTTTCCATATCTAGGCAGGCACCAATTTCTTTCCATCCCCGCTGCCAACACCTTACTGCATAGAATTTTTACAGTATTAATAGTATAGGAATTTATTACTCTCAAGTATCACAATAGTCTTTAATTTATTCCTGCCTTTTTTTTTCAATTGGTCTACATAGTTCTTCCAAATGAATTGAAAAAACACGGTATAAGTCAGTCTTCATTCTAAAACCTTCAGTACCTCCCATCTCTGTAGAATAATGTCTGGATTCCTTAGGGGATTCTAAAAACCAGCCTTTTAGTTGTTCCCTAAACACTACCAAGCACATTTCTTGGTCTTTGCCAATTTGTCTGCAACATTCCCCTACCTTTGTTATTTAGACCTACCCTTCCATGTTAGGCCTGCTTCACACTGCCTCCTTGAAACTTTCCCTATTATTTCAAGGCTCCAGATTTGAGCCTAATAGTTCTTTTGCTTATATGGTCCACCTCGCAGTTTGTGCTATCTTGTAGTATTGTTCTAATTTATTATATATGTCTATGTGTATATATGCATATATATTTACATATATAATGTGTATATATACACACTCGCTCTATATATTAAAACACATATATATTCTCTCTCTGTTAAGGTGAGAAAACCTTGGTAACCAACTTAGTGCCTAGGCATTTAATGAAGACCTGTTATTGATGAGACAGAATAATGATCTTAAATAATGGGAGAACAAGCAGGACCACATTCAGACAAGAGTTTTATGAATAGTGCAGACCACTATCCATAGTAGTATGAGATGAGAGGGGATTTGTTAAGAATGCTCCTTTCTCAGAATTAGTTCAGTATCTTTCATGCTCACACACTGCTTTGTCTGTCTGGAGACTCTAGGCAGCAAATAGTTATAGGGAAGTACAAAAGTCTTGGGATCAGAGGAATAGGACTGATGAAAGCAACCAGCGCCCATCAAGGTGGCTAAAGAGTTTCAGCCTACCACCGTTGCCCAAGACAGGGAAGGTACCAAAAGCAAGAAAGCCAGGAAGAGAATGACCTATCAAGAAATCAGGGAGGTCTGGATTGGACAGTTTGCTTGATCAGTAACACCAGACATTGAGTGAATATATGGAAAGGGAACCAGAGAGCTCTGTCAGACTTACCTTTCACCATTACATCTGTCTCTATTGGGCACCATCTTTCCCCCTCCTTTATTTCAAAGGAAGGAGAATCCTTTTTCTGGAAACCTGTGCTCTGAAGTCCAGCCCTACCTGCCTCCTTTCTCTCTTCTGTCTTTATTCTCTCTTGTCTGGTGGATCTTTCTTTTAACTCATACCTATGCTTCATTCTCTCCTTCTAACCTGTGTCCCTCTCTGAGTCCCAATTTCTCTCTCATTTATAGCCAAACCTCTTTAAAAATAGTCTACATTTGCTTCCCTATTTCTTCTCCTTGCATTTTATTCTTGAATACAGTGTAATCTGGCCTTTGCTCTCACCAATAACTTCTATGTGCTAAATCCAGTGAATACTTTTCAGTTATCTAATTGAATTCACTAGAGCTTTGTTTTTCCTTTTTTATTATTTCAGTGGATTTAGGAGTACAAGTAGTTTTTGGGTGAAACATGGATGAGACCATAGCTTTTGACACTGACAACTGTCTTCTTGAAACTTTCTTCTCCCTTGGTTTTCATACACTTTTCCTGATTTTTCTTTTTACCTCCTGCCATTTTGACCACTGCTCTTTTTCACTGCTGGGCACTACTTTTTCCACTTTGCTCTTAAATGTTGCTACTTCCCAGGGTCCTTAGCTAGCGCGCTCTCTCTCTCTCTCTCTCTCTCTCTCTCTTTTAACCTCTTTATTCTCTCGATTGATTTGGGATTTGGAGGTAATTTGTAAAGTATCAGCCCACTTGTTACATGGGGGCTCTTTTTACTGTTGTTATTATTGCCTCCATCATATCTCTGAATTCATTTTCCCCTTTCCCTCCCTATTCTTTGCTTTAGTTCAGGTTCTTATCATACTTTGTCTGGATTACTAATTGGTGTCCCTATTTCCAATCCATTCTCTATAACCCTGTTAGTGATATTTCTGAAATTCCAATTTGATCATGCTCTTTGGTAGCTCTTTAGTACCTTTGTTTATTCATCAAATATCCTTGGAGCACCTGAAATATGTTTTCCCCAAATGTCTTTATGGCCTGTTCCTCACTAAAACAGTAAGTTTCATGAAGTCAGGAACGTTTAATTATGTGCCAAGCACGAGAGATACATTGTTAGAACAAGCAAAAAAATCCCTGCTCTCATGGAATTTATCTTCTAGTAGAGGAAAGTAGCCAATAAACAATAAACAAACATAATAAACTATATAGTGTGTTAGAACGTGAGAGTGCCATGGAGAAATATTAAGCAGAGTGAGGAGTATCCATAGTGCAGGGTGAGAGTGTTGCAATTTAAATGGAGTGGTCAGGATAAGTATCATTGAGAAGGTGATATCTGAGCAAAGACTTGAAGGTGAAGGAGTGACCCAGGCAGATAATTGGGAAAAGGTAGTTCAGATAAGGGAAGAGCCAGTGCTTGCTGAGAGAGGAACATGCCTAGCTGTATCTGGGCAACAGTGAGGAGGCAAGTGTGACGTCTAACAATGAACTAAGGGGAGAGGAATAGGAGGTACCTTCAGGATAAAATTCCACGTGTCTTAGCTTCCCATGACCCTACCTCTGCCAGCCCAGACTATCTCATTTCTTGTACTTCCCCATCTCAACCCCAGCATGCACACTGAGCTTTAGCCTTCTTTTATGATTGTACATGCTGCTTGCTCTGTTAGGACATCCCACTCACTCTTCTTTGCCTAGTTAATTCCTACCTATTCTTCAAAGCTCACTTCAGGCATCAACTTCGCTAGGAATCCTCCATTCACCAAGTTTTCATTAGGTGCTCCCGTATGTGCCACCCATGGTACTCTGTCAAGTCTTTAACATTCTGCATTTCAATTTTCTTTTCTTTTTTTTTTTCGTTTTAATTTTTTACTTGCTCTGCCCTCACTATACCCCTCCCTTCCCCTCCCACACTGGGAACTCTTAAGGACAAGGGACCATGTCTTGTTTCTGCATCCCTAATACTGGGACAGTGTCTGAAACTGGTTTAATACTTGCTGAATTAATAAATGGTCAAGATTCATGTTTCATTTCTAAGAAACTGATCACAATAACTGGACAATTGACCAGAGAAATTTATTGTTGATTTCAGATAGATCATTTTTACCTTCTGATTTTCTTTTTTAAAGGGTCCTGATTCCTAAAACACAGTATCTTTAGTGCCATCTGGTGGAAGTAGCTGCCATAAAAAAGCTCTACTACTATTAATAATAAAGCTTGGACAGTGTTCCCTTCTATTTTATTTAGTTTGAACTGAGACAGAGAAGGCAGGACTTGATTGCATAGGCTCCAGTGCACACTGAATTATGGGTGTTTTGATCTTTTTATCTAGAAATTCACTGTACTCTGAGATGATTCTAGTTGTGAAATCTAACAAGTATAAATAGTTCCTTATAATTGATATTTTGTGAAAATGGGAAACTCTTCAACTTTGAGAAGGTAGGGATGAAATGTCTAGAACAATATGAGCTTGGAGCTCGCCTTGTGTAACTGCTTTTAGGTCAGACTAGAACTACAGAAGACTACAGTTGCATTAACTACCTACCCTTTTAGAAAAAATTCTTCACTGTTTTATCCAAGATATTTTAGCTTTTCTCACTTGACTCCTAGTTGTCTGACAGATTGTCTGCCATGACCCCAAACATTCCATAGTTGATGTAGTCAGGACACTGTACCCAATTATAGTTGGTTTAGTATAAATATAAGTGTCTCTTAGACTATTTACACTTCATTGCATACTTAATCCCTCTTTCTGTGAACTCCTTTTTTAATTACATACTAGAGCTCACTATTAACCTTTTTGAAATGTTTAAAAAAGTACCTGCTACATTATCTTGATGTATTTTATTTTTAAAATGTGAATAAATGCTTTGTGATTATATTATTTTTACATGAATGTATCTTCTGCATAAAATATACATAATTAAATAAAATAAGTAATAAGATAAAAAATGGCACATTTAGAGATTGGATTTCATGCTGCATATGGCGATAATGCTCATGATTAAAATTAAAACAGCAGTTGTGGAGTGCTCCTACTGTTATGTTAGAGAATCGATCATAAAAGACATGTTTTGTGCTCTTGATAATATTGCATCATAGTTTAACATACACTTTTTTTTTCCTTCTAGGAGTCTTTTAATACTTGTATTTAATAAACATGTCAACTTTCAAGATTAGTCATGAAAATTTTGGTTTAGAAGGGGCCCTTTGGAATACGTTTGCCCCAGATATCTTCATGGCTTGCTCCCTGTCAAAATGGTAAGTCAGTGAGGGCAAGGACAATTGTCTTTTGAGTTCTCTGTGTCTTCCCAGTATCTAGATGCATGTCTGGTTCATACCTGGAGCTCAATAAATATTTATTAAATGAATGCATGAGAAAACTGAGGCACGATGAGGTAGACATTGGCTTAAGTTCACATGAAGTGAACTTAATTGGGGCAAGAATCCATGTCTTCTGACTCCTACTCCTTTGAGTGTTTTGATGTAACACCTTGTCTCAAATCAGTACTGCTTTTAGATCCAGACACCTGTGGCCATGCCCTGGGCCCTTTGCTTTGAAAGAACCCACTTGGCCCTTCTTTAGCCACATCTCTTCCCATGGGCCAAGGAATTCCAAGAGTACATCTCTCCCCACACTATGTTACCCCTACACACTTCAGACTAGGTTCTTGTTACCTACGACCCCAAAATTCTCTAACAAATAACCAGAAGCCCACTTCCAGGGCCTGCGCAGTTGTAGAATAAAGAGTAAGTATGCACACACCTAGGCTTCAGGAGTGGTCAAAGGGCAGCTGTTGGGAGAGGTGGAACTTGATCATGTCTGTTAAGATATCCACACACATGTGTATAAGGCCCTCTGGTAGACTGCAAAAAGATGAGAATAAGCCATGGGTTGGGTACCTCTGTTTTTCCTCTTGCTCACGGCCCCTAAAATGTTAGGGGCAGGACTACTTCCTATAATAAATCTAGTTTCCCCCATATATATTTTAGACAGAGTCTTGCTCTGTTGCCTGGGATAGAGTGCAGTAACATCATGCAACCTCAAACTCTTGAGCTCAAGCAATCCTCCTCCCTTAGCCTCTCAAGCAGCTGGGGCTACAGGCGTGTGCCAACACACTCATCTAATTCTATTTTTTGTAGAGACAGGGTCTTGCTCTTGCTCAGGCAGGTCTCGAACTCCTGGCCTCAAGCAATCCTTCCGCCTCCCAGAGTGCTAGGATTATAGGTGTGAGCCAACACGTCTGTCCCCCCAACATATTTAATGTCATTTATACCAACACTAAGGAATACCTATATTATGCCATACAATGTGCTGGATATTTTCAAATGCATTATCTCATTTAAATGTTATCCTTACATAAGAAGGCTCAGTAGTAACTTACCCAAGGGCACACAACTATGAGCTAAATGCATAACCAGTCCTTAGGAAGTAAGTGCTCTACATGTATGTATGTGTGTGTGTGTGTATGTGTATATACATATATACATATACTTTTTTTGAGAAAATAATGTGTTTGATAAAAATGTTCAAGCAATTTAAAAGACTATAAGTAAATAGTAAATCTCCTAGGCCAGCCCCAAGTCAGAGTCAATAATTTCTTTTTTATTAAAAATACCTGTATGTTTTAAAACTTATTATCAATAATTTCTAAACTTTTTTATTTGGGAAACTTTAGATAAATGATATATACAATTATAGGGAAAAGTATGATTAACCCCTAACTACCTATCACTCAGCTTCACCAGTTTACGGCATTCTATCATTCTTGTTTAATATACTTTCCCAACTTTTAATTATTTTTTTTCTTTGTTGCAGTATTTTAAAACAGATCCAAGATATGTCATATTATTAATTTATATTAAGATTATGTTAAGATACTTATTTGTAAAGATTTAGATGTAAAGATAGAAAATATTTTGGATTTTTAGTGAAGACCTCTTAATTTAAAATATGCCATGGGCCGGGCGCGGTGGCTCACGCCTATAATCCTAGCTCTCTGGGAGGCCGAGGCGGGCGGATCGCTCCAGCTCAGGAGTTCGAAACCAGCCTGAGCAAGAGCGAGACCCCGTCTCTACTATAAATAGAAACAAATTAATTGGCCAACTAAAAATATATAGAAAAAAAAAATGAGCCGGGCATAGTGGCGCATGCCTGTAGTCCCAGCTACTCAGGAGGCTGAGGCAGGAGGATTACTTGAGCCCAGGAGTTTGAGGTTGCTGTGAGCTAGGCTGACGCCAAGGCACTCACTCTAGCCCGGGCAACAGAGTGAGACTCTGTCTCAAAAAAAAAAAAAAAAAAAAATATGCCATGTACAGTTAAATGCAAACTTTATTTAATTTTTAAAATTTCCTCCTTTATTTCAAAGAGGACTCAGGTGAGAGTGAGACATTTAATCATGATTTTTGTGACTACAGATAAAACTTATATGTGTGTATTTGACTTCATGTCATGCAATTTTCTTTGCGGATAAGTCAATGAGGGCAAGGACTTTGCAGGATTCTGTGAGTCAGTGTCTCTTTTTACTTTACAGTCAGTTCACTTTCTATTTTTTTCCTTTCCCTTCTTTTGGAAGAGCTATTGAAAATGGTAAGCAAATAAATGCCTTTTTTCCCTACTTTATGAGTAATAAAACCTGAAAATGATAAATATATAAGGGCAGACTATGATTTAATATAGTACCTTTTCTAATTCAAGTGACAGCTAACTTTTCTGAGCTAAAATGCACCTACGTCTTGGTAATAGCATTTAGAGCATGAGTAGATTATAATTTATCATAGCATGTAGAGAAGTCTATACATTAGTTCCAGGAATGTTGCCTGGGAAATATAAATAAATAATGTTCCTAGTTGTGGGGATATATAAATAATCTCCACTGACTAAGGCAAATCCTAGTTATTTATTTTTATATTGACAGCAACTATTTTTTTCTTTAATACCTATTTTCTAGGTAGCATTTAAATCTGCACTGCATTTTAATAAATTTTTCCTTTTACTGCACAGTGTTTAGGACCTGAAAGATTTCTCCTATTATTAATGAGGGGTACGTGGGGTTTTTAGGAAATTCTGGTGTGATAAAGCCCTTTCGTTTTTCAGTGTTCCATGCGCTTCTTTTAGACAGAGTCACACCAAGAAGATTTTTGGAATGGTACTGTCTGGGGTGCTGGACTGGGCAGGGTGGGGTGCAGGGGCAATGCTCCTGAATATCTGAGGAGCTGAGAGGCAGCAATCTGGGCAGAAAGAAAGTTCAAAGACTTGTTTGGAAGCTGCTTTTGCAGAGCAAAAGCACTTTTTCCTTAAATATGTATCCGGTGTGGCTTGGAGCGATGCAGATAGAAATTATGAGGTAGGAAGAATACAGGGTGAGTGAAATTCCTCCCAAGCCACCTTTGGCACTGCCACTGCTCTAGACCTATGTTGTCCAATATGGGAGCCATTAGCCACATGTGGTTTTTGAGCTCTTGAAATGTGGTTAGTCCAAATTAAGGTAATGCTGTAAGTGGAAAATATACAGTGGTTTTTAAAGATTTATTATGGAGAAAAAGAATGTAAAATAGCTCAATAATGTTTTATATTAATTGCATGTTGAAGTGATAGCATGTTATATATTTTTATTTTTATAGTATTTATAGACTTTATTTTTTAGAGCAGTTTTAGGTTCACAGCAAAATTGAGCAGAAAGTGCAGAGCTCTCATATACCTGTTCTCCCCACACAGGCACAGCCTCTCCTACCATCAGCATCCTGCACCAGGGTGGTACCTTTGTTACAATCAGTCAACCAAAATTGATATATCATTATCACCCCAAGCTCATAGTTTGCATTAGGGTTCACTCTTGGTATTGTACATCTTATGGGTTTTGAGAAATATATGGCATGTATCAACTATTTGAATATTACACAAAATAGTTTTATTGCCCCCAAAATCCCTTGTGTTCTGCCTATTCATTGCTCCCTTCCCCATAACCCCTGGCAACCACTGATCTTTTTACTGTTTCTATAGTTTTGCTTTTTACAGAATTTCATATAGTTGGAATTAAACAGTATGTAGCCTTTTCAGATTGCCTTCTTTCACTTAGCAACATGCATTTTTCTCCATATCATTTTGCGGTTTGATAGCTTATTTCTTTTTAGCACTGAATATTTACTTAGCCGAAAGTGATAGTATTTTAATAAAAATCTAAATAAAACCTATTATTAAATTTATGTCTACTTATTCATTTCTGCTTTTAAAATTTGGCTACTAGTGTTGTTACCAAAAACTCAGCACTTGTCCCTGAGGCTGCGTCAGAAGAACGAGGACAAGGTGGTTTGAGGAGAAGGAAAGAAAGATTTATTAATTTGCCAGCAAATGAGGAGGATGGAGACTCCTGCCTAAAATGCCATCCTACTCATCATAAGCAGAAATACAGAGGTTTTTAAAGCGAGGTTTTTAGCTTCAGGCAATTGCTGTTCTATCCCATCTCCAGGGAAGACAATCTTGTGACCTCCACCCAGACCTCTGCCCACCACGCCCCAGCTGGACAGTTCCACTAAGCCATCTCCCGTAGCGCAAAGAACAAAGGACACTCTACTGCTCCTCCTGACCACTGGGCTGAGGCAGGGATGCAGGTTTTCATTCTCTAAAAGGAGTGGGGGAAGTTTTAAAGAGACAGAAAACATTTTTGCCATTTTTTCCGGCCATTCCCTCTGTTACATATTCCCTACTGTCAATTTTACCCTTCCATATCTATGGGAGGAGGAGCGATACAGTCCTCAAGCTACATCCTGCTGAATTGGGGTGATGTTTTAGATGGAAGGCCTATGCTTATATATGTCATTGCAAAGTTCTGGCAGTATATTTACAACAACAGATTGTCAGGCAAAAAAGTCATAAGCAACAGTTACAACAGTGAGGATTGACAAGGTGAAATGGACTGTTGCCTTGTACACAATGTCTGATACAGGGCTAGGTTAGAAAGAAACATGGGACCTTTGAATACAGAACTATTGGTTGCACCCTAAGAAGTGATCTGAGAGACTAGCTTCTGCAAATTCAGAAATAATATACAGATATATTTGCACTAAATGAAGTCTAGGATGACAAACCCAGCAGCAAGAAAGATCAGCAGAAGAGGCAATAGCCCAGGGAAATCCTCACTAAGAAGTTTTCCCTCTATCCTATAGACAGAACGAGTAACCAAAGAAAGATTAGTAAAAATATCAACACTTTAATTTTTCCCTTTTCCTTAAACAGATACTTTGGATCACCTAAAGGCCAGCCCCTCCACTGGGGGCTTGGGTCCTCTTCTTCCATGGGATACCTCTTTACTCTGGTATGATGGACCCAAGGTTTCACTTCTGACAATTGCAATGAGGTGTGAGTTGTTAGAGGCACTTCATAGTGTCCCTTCCATTTCTCTGCTTCCAACTGGTATGGGGACCTGAAAGAGGCAAACTCATGCATGATGGTTAGTACCTGATCTACTCATTTGACATATTGCTGTTTACTTACTCATGGTTATATTACTATACGCACTAGGGGGTGCTAGGAAGGGTCCCTTATAAACTATTTCTTAGGGGCTTAACTTAAGCCTGCTTCTGTGGGCTACCCTTATCCAGATAAAGGCAAGCAGCAACACCCTATCCCACTTTAGATGGGTTTCCTGTATCAATTCCGAGATGCATGTAATTTTCATTTCAGGTGTAGGGCTTTGCTTATTTGCTGGGTTATCTCCACTACAAAGGAGGGTCCATTATCACTCTTGCAAAATGCCCAGGGCTCTGTGGGTGCTCAGACGGACTTTAGTGTGCTCCTGGGTCCTGTCGACAATGGCACCATAGGTCCAGAGACTGAGCTGACAGTTAGAAACCAGGGCGACAACATGGAGTCTCAGGACACAGACAGCTTGACCTTCCCTGTCTGAGCCTTGTCTGCTTCCATCGGCTTCCAGGTCCCTTCTTGGCCCGAGATTTCTGCAGCCAGCATGCCATTGAGGAAGGCCCCGGCTCCCCTGACAGCATGCCATTCTCCATCTGCTTGGCCTCTTTCCCTGGACTGCTGATGCCTGTCATCATGCTGTCCTCCAAGGCCTATTCCGCGCTGGTGTATGTGCGCAGGAACTCAGTGATGGCCCTGTCCCGTGCCAGCAGCTTCTGATAGGAGCCCATCTTGGAACTTCAGATGCTCTCTCCATTTGAGTAGGACAAGCCTTTACCTCACCTGAAAAGGTATCTACTAATACACGTTTAGGCATCTGAGTGAAATCAATTTTTCTAATCATTGAAACCTCACGTTTGGTTTCTTGTGCAGCAGGTTGCTTTGTCTTTGTATTGTTTCAAGCGCACAGTCCGCTGAAAATGGGGTCCTCCCAGATCCCTTAAAGGTATCACACTCCTGGTGTGTGCATTCATGCAGGTGCCCCACAAAAGGCCAAACCAAGGCCTTGGGTAGGAGAACAAATACTAAGGCTCCAAGGCTCATTTCATGTTTTTTGTGAACATATCTGTATGTCAGGCAACCCCAAAGCAGAGGCAGTCATAAGACTCTGCTTTTGTTTTTCAAAGGCATTTTGACAGTCTGTGATCCAGATCAGGGGCTCCACACGTGCCCCTCTAAGGGCCTCATACAAGGGCTGTGTCATCAGTCCACAGTCTGGGATCCAGACATGACAGAACTCTGCCATTCCTAGAAATCTCAGATAAGTAACTCGTTCTGTACAAGTATGTCCAATTGCAGGTTCCACAAGTCCCTCATTAAGCTCCCATCAAACGGCAGGAGAGCCCTTTTAAAGTCCCTAACACAGTCCAGCATCACTGCAAGGCCACCCCAGTCCCAGAATCCTGCCACTCAAATGCAGCTGAGACAATATTATTAGTGGCACATTGATCCTGCATGTATCTATACTCATCGGTCTGGGGAATTTAAGTTCTCTCTGTATGTCCCAGGGTCCCATCAGCCTATATGGCCTTACTCACTTTTGGTAGCTCTCTTCTTGCAAATGCTGTAATGATATGCAGGCCTGCTGAGGCCCAAACTTCAAAGCACAATGACAGTCTCTTGTATACCAGGCCCTGGTATTTATCCAGCAGGAGCTTGGAGACCCCCCCTCCCCCACCAAGTTCAGGAAACAACTCCAGGTGCTCCTGCTGCTCACCCAGGTCTGCATCCTGGGTCTACTGAGAGGAGTTCCTCAGCCACCACCTGCCTACAGCTGCCTCACTACCACCTGGCCCCCACCCCCATCCCCTGCCAGCTCACAGAGCCAGCTGATGCCCAGGATCAGAGTGGTGGCTGGGTGAAGGCCCCTCACTTCCCGCCCCTGGGCTACTCCTGTCCATGCAGTTTGGAACCAATCAAATCCTCAATGTCAATATTTCCAGGGGCTTCTGTGGGGAATATTTGGATTGGAGCTACTAGAGAGGCAGGGGGCGGTTCCTTGCCTCCCTTTGTCATCTGAGTCCTGGACTTTAAAAAAAAATATCTCTCCTGGGGGCTTCTTGCTATCTGGTGTCCTTTGCAATTTTGGGCCACATTCTTTCCAATGTCCTTCCTTTTTTTACAAAAAGCACACTGTACATAAATTGTCCTCCTCCGGGTATGGTTGCCCTCTGGCCAGATTGAGTTTGCTGCTGGGACAGACCATTCTAAACACCAAGTCATAACCCACTGGGCATGGGACTGAGGAATTATTTCTAGTCATGCCCTCTCTGGCCCTCTCACCATGACAAGATGGTGACTGCCCCAGGCCAGGATCTGCAGGGGCAGGGGAACCGCCTGCATGCGGACCTCTGGCAGGAGCCCCATCAGTGTGAGCTCAAGCGGCGCTGAGCCCACGTCTTCCCTTGGATCACCCCAACTGCAGTGGGCTCTGGCAGGGCCAGGTGGCACGCATGCCCGGGGGGCAGGGGCAGTTGTGTGGCTGGCACTCCCTCCCCGCCCACACTTTCCCCTCACTGCGGGGTGACAGCTGAGTTCACTGCCAGTCCTCCCTCCAGTCAGGTGCGCCTCTGGGGCTGCGGCAGAACTGGTGCGGACTAGGGGAAAATGACTGTTTAAAACAAAGTATCTCGACTATACCACCCACCGCCAGTAGAGGTCTCTCTTGTGCCATCAACTTTATCCCAGGTTTTTAAGATTGTAATAGATCATTAAATATGGAATATCCAACCTCAAATCAAACTTAAGGAAATCGGACATTTCATACTCAATACATATAGGATCTCATCCCGTTTACCTGACCCTTGACAAAATAATTCCAGTTATAAGACAGTATAATAATTCAACAGCCACTTCTCACACTCAACCATGTACGTTGGATTACAATAACACTGTGCTCTTGTAGACATGGATTTATAGCTATAAGTTTGGCCATTCAGTGAAGATTTTCCCCAAGGGGCTTTTAGATGGAGCTTCCTTATGTTGCAACAAAACTCACAAATAACAAACAGACACCACAGGGACTTCCCAACACAAAATGCCAGGGCCCTATCAAACAAATGGGAATCCATAGAGGCCAAATGCTACCCCAAACGGCACCTCCAGCGGAGCCTCACAAATGCCCTGCTCTAGGGCTCCAAACCAATGCTCTGCCACAGGGCTAGAAGGTTGAAAACCCTCCCCAAATAATGGCCTAGTCCCCCTTGTTCCCTGGAAACCGCAAATGAGCTCCAAATTCAAACCAGGTTCCTTAGTTTCACTCAACCTCATGACTTCCATCCCCAAATGGTGCCTCCAAACAAACAAATAACCAACAAGAAGGTGTGAAAACCTCCCAAATGGGTGGAATCAGGGTCTCAGCATGCATGCCTCATGCCAGGGCACTTACCAAACAAACAAATGGCCATGGCGTCTGGACACTTCCCAAATCCGTTTCCTTCCCCTCAGCTCAGTTCAGGTTGTGGAGAGCTGTATCTGCTTTGAGGGGGAGGGGAGGGAGAGATGGGATTTCCCTGAAGCTAAAACAGGCTCTGGCAGCTGCTGGGACCTTGAAAAGAAGCCTCTCCTTCCAGCAAAGACCCACGGCTTGCCCTTGCTTCCCTGCTTTGGGGTACCCACCTAGGGACACCAAATTCCGTTATCAAAAGCTCAGCACTTATCCCCGAGGCCACATCAGAAGAACAAGGACAAGTAGTTTGAGAAGAAGGAAACAGATTTATTAATTTGCTGGCAAATGAGGAAGATGGATACTCCTGTCTAAAATGCCATCATACTCATCATAAGCAGGAATACAGAGCTTCTTAAAACGGAAGTTTTCAGCTTCAGGCAATTGCTGTTTGGTCCCATCTCTGGGGAAGACAATCTCAGGACCTCTGTCTGCCTGGACCCAGCCAGACAGTTTATTTACCTTTTTTTCAGGTCATTCCCTCTGTTACAGTGTCAATGGAAAAGAAGCCAAACTCTGTGAAACAAAGAGGTTTATTCTGAGCCAAATTTGAGGACTATAGCCTGAAGCCATGCCCAAGAAGCATTGAGCAAGTGGACTTGCTGTGATTGAGTTACAGTTTGGTTTTATACATTTCAGGGACATAGGACTTACATGTAAAGTCATCAATCAATACACATGAAAGGTGTACATTTGTTTGGCTTGAAAAAATGAGACATCAATCTTAAAGTGGAGACTTACCGTGGATTTAAAGACTCTTTGATTTGTAATTTGTTAAAGAAATGAAGCTTTTTCTAAAGGCTTGGAATATTTTTAAGACAAGGAAATCCGTTAATCAGACACAAGCCACTGGCCATATACCCAGACTCAAGTGATTTGTTATGTAAATTGAGGATCTGCAACTTTGTCTTGCATAGCATTAGGCTTGTTAATGACTTACAAAGGTATCTACAAGAAGTGAGAGAGGCATGATGAGGCATGCCTGAGCTCCCTTCTCATGGCCAGTAATTCAGTTTTAGGGTACCCCCTTGGCTAAGAGGGGGTCTATTCAGTCAGCTGGGATGGGGGTTTAAGATTTTATTTTAGTAAATTGCTTTTAAAATTTAGTAAATTGCTTTTTAAATTTATTTTATGTAAATTGCTCACAGTAAATTTCTGTTGGACAGTTCTGCTTTAGACCTTGGCAAAACAGTGTTACCAGTAGAGTTTACCTTCAGTACAACCTTCCCATTCCAACACCTGCCTGTTTTTTTTAATATATAAATTTTTTTTTATAATTTATAAATATTTCTTTTTTTTCCTTTTATTTATTTATTTTATGATTAAGCTTAGTGAGCTGCCTGGTTTTTATTGCTTCCTGCAAAGGGCATTCTTCTCTAGTGCTTGCCTAACTTAATTTGTTTCCTCTGCTGCCCCCAAGCTGCTAGAGATTGCCATGTTCTCCAGCACCCACTCCCCAACTGAAACTTTAGTCATTGAAGTCATTTATTTAGGACTAGAGGACAACTGACTGATTTGGTGTTTTACTACTGTACTGGGTTCTCTGGAGCATATAAAAATGAATGGCTTGTTTACAACAAAAATGTTTTTCTTAGAAGAGATGAAACAGAGCATTAGAAGTTAACTTTTTTGTTAGAAAATTTAGAATTTATCTTACTTTATACTTACATAAGTGATTAATATATGAATACTGTTTCCAGAAATTAATTGTAATAGGAGTTCATTCTATTATAATCTGATTTATTCCTCTTATGTTAGATCTGTTTATCTCATACATTCTCAATGCAAGCAGAATTTGGTTCTTGAAGTATGAAAAAATCTTACTCTTTCACTGTATAAAGCAGAAATATATATAAAGTACAAAACCAGATATATAGGATATCTGTAGATTAAAGTTTCCAAAGGGGATGATTAGGAAGAAAAAAGTCTAAGAATGTTCCTTTGAGCACTGGTCATGAAAAGTGGGCAAACACTGGTTTATCTGCCCTGGATATTCCTAGAGTGTGTACACATAACAATGGAACTTTTTAATGACCAATTAACCACTGAACCACTGTTTCCTGGTAACATGTTTTCTCTCACCTCTGGATTCTTGCATAGATTGCTCCCTCTGCATGGAACATATTGTCTGGCCTTCCCCTTCATCATTCTTCACACACAGCCATTGCCTGGATAACTCCCAGAAGTTTCACTTCCTCCAGGAAGACTTTCGTGACGACCAAGCCCCACTAAAGACTGGGTTAAGACTCTCACATATATTGCTTTTATTGTAATTGTCCTTGTCATACAATATTATACTTACACATTAAATTAGTCTGTCTTTGCTGAACTCTGAATTCCTTAAAGGCAAGGATTATGACTTACATTATTCATCTCTTTGTCCTCTGCGGCTACCACAGAGCGTCTCATAATATTTATTAAATAAAACAATAATTAATTTTTCTGTGAGATGCATAGTTGTTTTATATAATTCTGTTCCAAAGGAAAAAACAAGAAAAAAAGAAAAAACCAAAGAAAACCTTGATGTTTTATTTGGCTTGTAAGGCTTTACTGCTGATGATAGCATAATTTCAGATTAGACTTTTATGAAATATTAAAAATAGCTCCCAGATCCACATCATTACTCCTGTAAAACTCTTGGTGAAATATTCCTGACAATCCCAGGAGAAATTGGTTGGTTGTTTCTTTCAGCTCCAACAGAGCTCTGTTTCTGCCTCTACGTTATAGTACTCTACAGGAGGGGGTAGACAAGAGAGGGAGGTGGGAAGTGATGGAGTGGAGAGGATACAAAGATAAGAAGTAAAGGAATTGTTTTTCAGGAGTTTGGAGTTTAGTGAGAGATATGGACCCATGAGTAATACTAGTAGTTCTTTACATTTGTATCATGGTTTGCTTTCTGTTTTTAGATTTTTTTTTTTTTTGTAGAGCATTTACAATGCGGTTTTTTATATAATTTATTTCTCACAAAAGCCCTGAGAAATAGTTATTGTTAACCCCATTTTAAGGGTGATGTTAATACAAACCAGAATGTGCTATGAAGTAAGAGATTCTCTTTTTTGTCTTATGGACTTCAGGCATTTTCCCCGTATCTAGGTTCCACCAATTTTAAATCTGCTCCTTACACCTTTCCTTTTGTATAAGATTGTGTAGGTTCAACCCAGGCTGCAACTTCACCCTTTGCCAGCAGGAACCACTATCTAATGAATGATGTACTTCAGAGTGAAATTCCTCAAGTGAAATGCATGGGATTGAGTAAAGTCCACTGCTTTTCTAATTTAGCGAATCTTTAGGTACATAATTCTATATATTTACTCAAGATGAAGGCTATAATTGCAGCTCTTCAAAATATGTGTGCATATGGATAAAGATTGGAGCACGCACAGACATGTAATCATTATTGGGTGGGATTTAGGAGTAATTTCTTTCTCTATAAATTAAGAATTGCCAGTAATTTTTGGTGTATGTACATACCTAAGTTCTTTTGCACATTAAGGAAAACTGAGAATTACCTATCTTGAGTCCTAATAGAGTCCTGGCTTATTTAACTCACTAGCTGAGTAGCCATTTTCCCTCTGTCTTCCCAGATGTTCTGTCAAGAACATCTTGTTCCCATCTTCTCTCAAGAACAGGCATAGGATTCTGCCAGAGTTTTTGGATCAAATCACACCACCATGCCCCACTGACCTAGGAAAGACTCATCCTTCTGTTTCTCAACTTTATCACTCTTCTATTTTGAACAAGGCCTAATTAATCCTTATTTTTCCCCTCCTGAAGCACATTACTTGTATTTGTACCATGCCTCTAAGGGGCGGTTCTTGGATCACAAATCAAAAGTTAAAATGAAACTGTAGGCAGGGAGACTAATTGAGACGTTGGGGCAGTTGTTCGTTTGAGTGCTAGTGCAAATCTGAGCAGAGTCCAGCAGGCCTTTTCTTCCCACACCAGGCAGGGAGCTGGCTACCCAGCATGTATGGCCAGACCCATGTGAGAGTGCTTACAGTTGGTCACCCTTTGTGCAGCCATTTCAACCTATCAACAGTCCAATGACACTTATATGTAGTGAGGATTGCCTGACTCTCCTACAATGGCTGGCAGGCAGGTCTGATTATTCCTTTTTCTTGACTGAGCAGACACGTATCTGAAAGACCCTGGAAGCCCTCGACAGAAAAACAACCTAATAACAACTCCTGAACTTTGGAGGCTACCCTTTCTAACAAGGCTATTTTTTTTTCAATTGGGAGCTTCCGTAGCATCATAGTTGCCTACTCTTCTTTTTCTACAAATAAAATATAGAGCATTTCTGTGGGGAAGGGTCCTTCTCTACTATAACGGGGTTGGGGAGACCACGCTGTACTGGAACACTTGACCCTGATGAGCCCAGTATAGCTATGACTGGCCTAAGCACTATAACAAGAGCCCAGAGGATTGCCCTGCTCCTTCAAATCTGATTGTAAGTTTCTCCCCAAATAAACCCTCTTTTGTGTTTACACTATGTCGCACTAGAGAGACGTGTGTCTATGTCCTTTTGCATGACTTTGACCAGCACACGAGTGTTTTCAGTCTTCAAAGGCTGCAAAAAGTTAAGGGTTTTAGTGAGAAGGAAAGAAAATAGAAAAAACCTTGGTTTCTATCCTGAGAGCCCCAGGACAGGATAGATTGTAATCTACCTCTAGCCCCTAAACAGCCCTAGTACTCAGCAATTTAGTTTAGTCACATGGAGCCAAACTGCCCTCTTATCACTCAGTTTTCCTCCTTTGAAGACTGGACCCACACTGGTTTTATTTTTCATCTTTTCATGCACTGTGGTCTTTTGTAACATTTAAAATGGTAACCTGTGGTTTGGGGAGGCCATTAGCCAATTCAGTTCCCTTAACAGCATCATCTACCTGCTGAGCCATTGTGCTCTAGTCTTCAAGTGTCCTCTGACCTGGTTTGCTATCAGTAGCTATTTGGACAGTGCCTTCTGTTGTGTCCCAGCTGTTCAAACATTAACTGTCTATTCTTGGTTAAATGGAGGGAAAAAGCAAATTTGTTCATATCTTCCCTTTTATGGTTTCTTGATGTTCATTTGCTGTGCTCAACACATATGCTTAATAATTGCTAATTTTTATTAGTTCCCTCCTATATATGCCCATGTTATGGACTGAATTGTGTCCCTCCAAATTTATATGTTGAATTCCTGACCCCCAGCATAACTGAGATTGTGATTATATTTGGAGATAGGGCTTTTAACCACTTCGGTACCAGTGTCGACTATAGTCGACAGCCACAGATGAACGCGCACAGCGACTTTAGCCGACAGCTGTGATACGAAGGCGCACAGCTGAGCGTCGACTTTAGCCGACAGCCGTGATATGACTTTTCTAATTTTTCATTTATCAAAATAAAATTGTGAACATTTAAAAATAACGTAATGAAAACATATATGTATATGTTACCTATTCTGATTTACATTACAAGTAAAGCTGCCTGTAAAGTCAAACAAGCTTTCAGTGCTTTAAAGCTTTCCTCATCACACAAGAGCAAAACGGATTCGTCGTGAATGCACAGCACAAACTATCATGTAGACTATGAGTGCCGGCTGTGGGCAAGGTTTCACAACTGGTGAGTGCGGTACTGAAGTGGTTAAAGAGGTAATGAGGGTCAAGTGAGGTCACATGGGTAGGTTCAAATCCAGGTGTTCTTATAAGAAGAGGGAGAGACCCCAGGAGTGCACATGAACAGAGAAGAAGCCCTGTAAGGACACAGCAAGAAGGTGCTGTCTATGAGACAAAGACAGAGGCCTCAGGAGAAACCAAATCTGACACCTTGATCTTGGATTTTCATCCTCCAGAACTGTGAGAAAATAAATTTCTATTGTTTAAGCCACTCAGTCTGTGGTATTTTGTTATGACAGGCCTAGCAAACTTATACAGCCAGGCAATGTAATAACTGCTTCTTATGAATTATCTTATTTAATTGTCACAGTTACCAAATGAGGCAGGCACTGTTTAGTCAGGGACTCCCAATATAGATTTTGCCTACAGCAACAACTCTGTTGAGAATATGCTCAGGTTTGACCCTGAGAGTAGATAAGTAGAATATTCTGGTTCATGAATGGATGAGGTGGGGAAAGGAATTTAATGGAGCGAAGCATTTTCCTGACACATGTGTATCTCTATCCAGAGTGTATCTACCTCTGTTTATTCCTTGTTTGTTAAAGGAGAATGGTAATACCCTAATTTACGCTAGGAAAATTCTTAGAAGGGTTTACTTATTGAATTGATAATTCCTTTCTGACTATTCACTAATAATTTCTAATTTTTTCCTCTATTTTGTCTCTTTCTTATTCATCTTCAGGAAATAGCTAGGTGAATATATTTGCATATAACTTTTTCCTTTCCTATGTGTGCTAGCTAAAACTGTAGGCCTCAAAGGTTATCAAAAGTTCAGAAACAGATGTGAGTATATATAAGAATAAATAACATAATAAAATATTTTAAAAATTGAATGGGGGAAGGATGAATTAACTTATAAATAGTATTGGAAAATCACTTGAAAAAACAATAGTTAACTCCCTTACTTAATAGAATATACCAAAAATTAATTTCAGATGGATTAAAGATTTAAATATTAAAAATAAAACATGAAAATATTAAAATGTAAAGAATAAGTATTTGTGTAGTCTTGGGGTACAGGGGCATATCTAACCATATATAAACATAAGTATTAAAGGAAGAAACCAAAGAAGAAAAAAAATTATTTGACTACATAAAAGTAGTGTGGTTGGTCATGGCAGAGTGGATAGGACATATGTGATCTAGTTCTCAACATTAGTGGATTCAAGGAGGGTTTTATAATAATTAAATCTGTTCTTTCTAAGTATAGTTGATGCAGAACAACAAGGAACCTATAAACTGGTCTCAGAAAACATTTTGTATCATCTGGTAAAGACTTCTACCTCAGACGATTACAGATTACACGTGAAGTCTTAGAGACATTCCCTAAGAAACTGCTGGGAACACAAGGTGGTGTGTCCTTAGAGTGAGTTAGAAGGAGGCTTGCAATTTCATTGCCAGCCCCTTTGTGCATCTGGGAATGCCCAATAATTGAGGAATCATTGCTGTGTCCTCTAAGGAGAGGAGCTGTCTTCCTCACAGATGGCTGAACATCTTCATGAGCAACAAAGCTGAGAGCTCCCAATGAATCCTCGTATTTTAATACAAATAAGAACATAGAAGGCAATATTTATATGTTTTAAATCTTTCATAGCACTTTTATACATGCTCATACTCTTTCAAAAATAGTATGGGTTGTGATGATAGATTTGGTTTGAATTCTGGATGACCTGTTGGCTCCTGGGTAGGTTACTTACCTTCTCAGGACCTGTTTTCTCCTCTATAAAATGGTGATGGTGATGGTGCAAGGGTCAAAACGATACACACCTTATAGGATAAGGATTGAATGAGAGAAATATTTTAGTATAGTGTTTCACACGTAGGAGACACTCAATTCCTTTTCCTTCTATAAAAGTGGTTATTTGCATCAGTGGGCCTCGGTACCCTAGTTCCATCCAAATTGTTGTAAAAGGCCGTAATTCATCCTTCTTCATGGCTGAGTAGTGTTCCATAGTATACATGTACCACATTTTGTTAATCCATTCATGAATTGATGGACACTTGGGTTGATTCCACATCTTTGCAGTTGTGAATTGTGCTGCAATAAATATTTGAGTGCAGGTGTCTTTTTGATAAGATGACTTCTTTTCCTTTGGGCACATACTCAGTAGTAGGATTGCTGGATCAAATGGTAGGTCTACTTTTAACTGTTTGGGGGAATCTCCATACTCTTTTCCATAGAGGTTGTACTAAGCCATAAAGTTCTTATTTAAAGTAATGTTTAGGCCGGGTGTGGTAGCTCACGCCTGTAATCGTAGCACTCTGGGAGGTTAAGGCGGGAGGATCGTTTGAGCTCAGGAGTTCGAGACCAGCCTGAACAAGAGTGAGACCCCGTCTCTACTAAAAATAGAAAGAAATTAATTGGACAACTAAAAGGCATGGTGGCGCATGCCTGTAGTCCCAGCTACTTGGGAGGCTGAGTCAGAAGGATTGCTTGAGCCCAGGAGTTTGAGGTTGCTGTGAGCTAGGCTGATCCCATGGCACTCTAGCCCAGGCAACAGAGTGAGACTCTGTCTCAAAAAAATAAATAAATAAATAAAAATAAAGTAATGTTTAGTGTTTGGAGTAAGGGATCTTTAAATTGAAAATACTAAGAATACTTCTTAGGCTGGACAATTAGATTTAAATTGAAGAGATACAAGCCTTCCTAGGGGACACCTACTTGACCCTCTTTCACAGAGCAAACTTCCAAGGGCTGCCTGGGTCTCCATCCTTATTTTGTCATCATTGTTAATGGAGTCCAGATGCACAGCAATGAAAAAAAATTCTGTGATTTTGTGCTAAGATGCATGAGTAGACTAAAGAAAAGGGTAAGATCATGGTGTATTGGACCACTCAGAGAGAGCTTCATGGGGAAAGGAGAATTTTTGTTGGACCTTATTGGTGGGTAAAATTTAAAGAAAAATGGGAGAGATCAGAACTAAACTTCTGTTTCTGTGACTCTATTTATTTTCACTGATAACTTCCATATTGAAACTACTGGGAATGAATCATGTAAAAGAGGAAATAAGCCAAGGTAGAGGAGCAAGTAGTTCAGGCACATGGTAAGACAGACAGTCTGAATTAGAGCAGCACAGTGGATATGTGGAGATTCACCAGTTAGAGGGTGATTGAACATTGTAAGTTTCATCAGAGAACCAAAGCACACTACATATTCCATAGAGCAGCAGAAGCCTTATTATATAATAATGACTCCCAGTACACTCCTCTCCCCCAATTAACAATGCACAGATTGAGATCACTGTGCACTTAAAACGAGTCTTCCATACAATCTGGGAATAGCTGGTAGACCATACTTCACCCTCAAGTTTGACTTGTTTGTTCCATCAAATGTGTTAATATTTCTGAAAATGCTGTGGCTTTGGAATCTAAGTTTAAGCATCCCCAGATGTTTATGATGTACATCATATTCTGGTCCTTACAGTTGGGCTGATATGACTACATCTGTTATCTAATGCATCTGCCATGTACTCGTGGACAAGGCCAAATAATCAACCTGGGCTGGGATTGTTTTGCTTTCATAGTTCGCTTTCTCAATTTGATGCAGCATTGGTCTCTTCTTGCAAAAGGCCTATTGGGACAAAGCTGGAAAAGCAGCAGGGCAAAGTTGGTGTGAAAGTCCCTTGGGAATTTGTCCCTTGACAAGTATATTTTCTATAGATTACATCCCTCCACCAATTACTAGCATGGCTTTGGAAAGTCATATAACCTGCAGATAGACAGTTACCCATACTGCACTCTGGGCCTCTGGGTCTATATCTGAAAAATTTAATAATTCCTCAGTAGTAAAAGTCAGAAGTTTGTCCATATATATTCTCTCACATTTATCTTCCTCAAGACCATTGCCACTGCTATTTTCCCAGATGGAGACATGCCAGCTGGTATAAGCCTAGTGGAATTTCCTTAAGAAACGAGATCCAGCCACCCAGCCCATACTTACAGGCTCCCCTCATTCCCTCCCATTCACTTACCTATTCACTCAACATTTATCAAAGGCCTGTTATGTGTTAGGTACTGATTTTTTAGAACCCGTTCTACAGCTTTTTAATCCATCTTCCCTTCCACTTATTTTCTTTAACAAACCAGGCAGACAACAGTGTAGGAAATAGATATTTAATCATTCTCTCGAATGGTTAGAACTCCAAAATCAAGTTTTCTATAACACAATGTAATACAGTCATGGTGGTTCCAGAGTGCCAGGAAGGCAGTGAGCAACACATGAAAAGTGTGGGAAGGGGGCTGGAAACAAAGCATTCTTTTCCATCAGAGCTTCATTCCTCAAGGCCTCATTTCAAAGGGTCATTGTCCTTGTTTTCAAAAGTCTCTGCGTGTTTTGAAGAAGGAACATGTTTGTTGCTTTAATTTGAATTTTGGCCAGGCAGGGTCTGGAGATCTAAATTTAGAGTGAGAGAACTTGAGATGGAACTCAGGTAGCTCTCTTACAGAACTTGGTTTGTAGGGTAGAGTGAAGGGAAAGGAACTTAGAAGCTCAACAAGCTGAATACAATCCCATCAGGAATTTCCTTCAGGCCTTGTCAACTCTGTTCTCTGAAAGATGCTATCCTGGTTGCCCAACAGAGTTCTGGCTCTCTGCAGCTGAGGCAGTAGCCAAAGAGACAGAATGCCTATTTTTAGGGAGCAAACCGCCCTCTTTTCTAGATCCCTTTCTACTTTAAATCAGGGTTTCTTAACGTTGGTGCAGTTGACATTTGGGGATGGGTAATTCTCGGTTGTGGGGAGACATCCTGTACATTGTAGGATGTTGAACAACATCCCTGGGCTCTCTCTACTAGAGCACTATCTACCAGTAGCACTGTCACCTGCTCACCCCACCCTTGATTTGTGACAATGAAAATTTTCTCCAGACATTGCCAAATGTCTCCTGGGAGATGGGGAAGCAGCATCACCCCAGTTGAGTCCCACTCTTCTAGATGATGTTGAAAGCTGAGGTCATAGCTGTCCATGTAGGATAGAAAGTAAAAGCCTCAAACCTTGTGATGACATAATGCCACATAGTCAAGGTGAGAGGTCCTTCCCTGGACCATTCACAAATGAACATCATTTGAGAAACAAAATGGCATATGTTGTTTAAAAAGAAGGTGCTCAGATTATTTATAAAATCATTGTCACCAACTACTTTGTTTATGCCAAAATTATGATCATTTTTCATGTCTTTGGCATTTTCAGGTGGCAGGATAAGTCATTTTCAGGTAGGTGGAAGCATCATAATGAAAAGTGAATCATTTGACCCATCACTAAATTGCAGCCACCCCTAAGCTGTGAAGTGGTAGCTGAATCAGCTGCTTACAGCATAAACTACAGTTGAGTTTGTGGAATAGAAGATGTGGATATATTGCGACTGACACTTTCCAAGAACTTCCTCAGAGCAACATTACAGAACATGTAACTAAGGATTCAGAGACAAGGGACATACAGTATCCCATCCTCTCACTCCCCAGGAGATAATAGGTAAGGGGAGGTCCCTGAGACCTAGGGATACACTTATCTCCAAAATGCATTTTACTTAACAGTCTTAACATATTTCTCCAGTTCAGATCAATTATTTTCCAAACTTTTAATATATCTTGGAAGATAGACTTATCTTGTTCATACTGGAGTCTTTTGTGGTTGCTTTTGGCTTCTTTTTGTCACTTGTTCTTGTTTGTCCACTCTAGACATGAATTCATTTTCCCCAAGAAATATAAAACTAGGTCATATCTGGTGGTGCAATAGTTCTGTAGATTCCTGGGATTCTGAAAATAACAGCAATAAGATACCATTAAAGTCATTCAGCAAACATTTGTTGAGAACTAAGAGTCTCCCTGCCACTGTGTGAATATATCTTATTTTAAAATGGGCTTATTTTTCTGTATTTTGATGTTGGTCTATTGAGGCCACATGGTCCCATGGGTTGCTGGGGGGAGGGGAGATGGCTTGAATCTCTCCTTAAAGGAATATCATCACAGTGACAGTCTCAGGGAAGAAACAAGTCTTTAAAGAGAATGGGCACTGAGAGATGAAGTCTGGGCAGGCTCCTGAGTAGAGGTAGAAAGGCGGCTTCTGCCTCAGTTTTCAACCAGGGAGTGTGTTTGACCTAAAGTATCATGATTGGTTATAATGTATGTCACAAAAAATGATGTATTCATTTAGTTTTAAAAATCTACTTTAAAGTTATTCCTCTATAGTTCTAGGGAAAAAGAAGTGGAACTGCAGCTAACTGGTTAACTGTCCCAGACCCCACGTGTACTGCATGTGAACATCATCCATCACACGGAAGCCATGGCTTTTAAAGAAAAGGCTGCAGATTATTACTCTAAGGGAATACAAGGTAAGATGAATCAGCTATACTATATAGGTCATATTACCTAGTTGCAGGTTGTTAAAAACTCATTTACAGTGTTGTGGGGAATCAAGGAAAGAAGAAAATGTTCCTTCTTCTATGAGGGAGATCCCCGAGGGACAGTTTCCCTAGGGAAATCTCTCTGAACTGACAGCTGTGGAGTATTGGATATCATGGAAACTGGAGGGTTTCTGTACAAAGAATCTACTTTGTACACTACACTGTAGTAAAGCTTGGAGAATAGAGAAACAAAACAAGCAGAAAAATAGATCTTTGTCTGCCCCTGAGGACTTGACAATCTAGGCAAGGAATATGTGCCTTAGAGAGTATAAGATATCAATTATACATGCAAGCCAAGAGGATGTAACATACAAAGACCCTCAGGAAAGGGGGCTATAAGCTAGGAAGCCTTTTCCTGAAATGGCTAAAGGAAGTAGTGGACATGAATTGCCATGGAGTAGAGGAGATTTCCAGGAAGGGGCAGTGAGAGAGGGAGCAAGACCAGAGAGTAGTGGTAGGAAGCTGAGAGAAGGAGGAAGCTCAGGGAGAGAAACTGAGAAGGCAAAGACTTTAACTTTGATACAGTAGTGCCCAGGGAGTCACTTTGGGTTCCAGAGCAAAGGAATGCTGTGATGAAAATAGTGTTTGAATGCTTTGATTCTGGTACCATGTTTCTTATCAGCTGAAATAGGGAGAGGAAGGAGCAAGTACAGGGTTTTAGAACTAGTCTGGGTGTGAGATGACAAAGGCTAGATTAGGATCAATCTGAGAGACAACACAGGGGAAAATGCTGTTGGGGTTGGTAACAAATTGACATAAAGGATGGAGGAGAGGCAAAAGTAGCTCTAAGGCTGTGAGCATGGAGGCTTGGTGGGGATGCCACTGAGTAACATGGGAGTGTTGACTGGATCTTCATGAGTTCAGCTTTATACACATTTTATATGTGAAAGAATATTCAGAAGCAAATGTCCTAATAATAATTGGAGCCAGAGGACTGAAGTGAGAAAGAGAAGTCTCAGTAGGAGGGCTAATTGATGAGTCATCTGCCAGCTCTCCTGTCAAAAGGGGCCTTGTTGGAGGGGTAGAGGTGAGGTCACTTATGTGAGTGATTATATGTATGTCATTATGCCTTATAAATAACAGTGAAATCCAGGGTAACCTTTCAGGGCTAAACATCTCTTTCTCTTCAATAAGATATTTTTGACTTCGTTAATGACTCAGTAAATTAAAAGGTATTTGAATTTACGGAAATATTTGAATTGTACAGAGTTGTTTTTCCTGTTAAGTTTGTCAATGAGGTCTATGCTCTTTGTTAAGCTAACAAATGATTACCTTTCGCAATTCTAGTGGCAATGGTGTTACAACCCTGGCATCATTAAATGTTTCTTTTTGTGGCTGATGCTGGAGGCTATTTGACTCTTGTTAGGAACATAAGCACACACAGAACCAGTCTCCCATACCATTTGTGCATTATCTCACCTGTTGGACCAATGATTTTGTATTTTTTTGTGTGACCAAGTCACATTATTTGAGCATCAGGTAAGGGGATAGAGGCAGGAGTACCCAGCTGATGACAAAGAAAGAAGAGGCACACACAGAAGCCTTTGAGTGCAGTAGCTGTAGGTGACTCCGCCTTTTGATCTCAGAGTCTGTAAAGGTAGAGAAAAAAAATTGGAGTCATATAGGAGAAACTAGATGTCTTCTTCATATGACTGGTTAGCAAAGAAAATTACTCCAAAACCAGAACAAGTTGTTCCTAATACAGGCAATTTTTTTTATCCCTTTCTCCACCTTTCTGCAACTGTCTTAAAAGCAGAGCTTTCCCTTTTTTCAAAGGAAGTTCCATTCTGTGGTCCACTCCAGTGAGCACTCAGCAAAATGAAAAACTATACCAGTAAAGAGATTGTTATTGGTTACCAAATAAAAAGCAGGTTAAACAAACAGCCATGGCCAGTCCTTGGTTTCAGATCTATTTTTCTTCTAGGCAGTCACCTTTACAGGACCTGTGTCATTAGCTTTCATCATACAACTGTAAAGTGTTGAGGAAGCATTGTGCTCATTATGGAGTAGAGAAAGGTAGAAGTGAAGAAATGAAAATACTCTTCTTTTGGTTTATTTTCTCCCTAGACAATCCTATCTCATTTATTTCATTTCAGCTCTGTCACTTACTGTCTGTGTGACTTTAGGCAAGTTACTCAATATACTCCAGTTTCTTCACCTATAAAATAGGGCTAAAATAATAGTAACCTACTTCACATGGATCTTATAAGGATTAATGAGTTAATACATGTAAAGTACTTAGAACAGGACCTGACTCATAATATGAACTCAATAAATATTAGCTATAAAACAACGATAGTAACTCCACTCAAGCCTAATAAGCACTACTTTCATGATGATCATTTCTAAATCTACTTCCTTAAACTCTGACTTCTCTTCTTCTCTTACTCTTCTTCTCTTCTTCTTCTCTTCTTCTCTTACTCCTGACTTCTACATCTGGCTTTCCAGTTGCTACTAGAGATGTCAGTTAAAAACTTTATTCAGTAAATATTTCTGAGCACCTACTTCCAGGGTTCAAAGGAGTCCAATAAATAAGAACCTCTTCCTCAGCTTGGCTCTGGACCAATTAAAGAGAAGGACAGAGGAAAGAAATAGCAGAAGACGTAAACAGGTGGAAAACCATACCATGCTTGTGGGTCGGAAGAATCAATGTTGTTAAAATGTCTATACTACCCAAAGTGATCTACAGAGTCAATGCAATCTCTATTAAAATACCATCATCATTTTTCACAGATATAGAAAAAATAATTTTACACTTCGTATGGAACCAGAGAAGACCCCATATAGCAATAGCAATCCTAGGCAATAAAAACAAAATGGGAGGTATCAACTTACCAGACTTAAAACTATACTACAAGGCTATAGTAATTAAAATAGCTTGGACTGACACAAGAACAGGGACACTGACCAGTGGGACAGAACAGAGAACCCAGATATAAAACCATTCTCATATAGCCATCCAGTCTTTGACAAAGCAGACAAAAACATTCACTGGGGAAAAGAATCCTTATTCAATAAATGGTGCTGGGAAAACTGGATAGCCACATGTAGAAGACTGAAACAGGATCCACACCTTTTACCTCTCACAAAAATCAACTCACGCTGAGTAACAGACTTAAACCTTAGGTGTGAAACTATTAGAATTCTAGAGGAAAATGTTGGAAATACTCTTCTAGACATTGGCTAGGCAAAGAATTTATGAAGAAGACCCCAAAGGCAATCACAACAACAACAAAAATAAATAAAGAGACCTGATCAAATTAAAAAGCTTCTGCACAGCCAAAGAAACTGTCACGAGAGCAAACAGACAACCTGCCGAATGGGAGAAAATTTTCGCAAGCTACACATCTGTTAAAGGGCTGATAACTAGAATCTATTTAGAACTCAGGAAAATCAGGAAGAAAAAATCAAACAACCCTATCAAAAAGTAGGCAAAGAACGTGAACAGAAACTTTTCAAAAGAAGACAGAATAATGGACAACAAACATATGAAACATCTCTAATCATCAGGGAAATGCAAATCAAAACCACAATGAGATATCACTTATCTCCAGCGAGAATGGCCTTTATCAAAAAGTCCCAAAACAACAAATGTTGGCATGGATGCAGAGAGATAGGAACACTCCTACACTGCTGGTGGGACTGCAAACTAGTGCAACCTCTGTGGAAAGCAATATGGAGATACCTTAAAGAGACACAAGTAGATCTGCCATTTGATCCAGCAATCCCATTACTGGGCACCCACCCAGGAGAACAAAAGACATTCTATAAAAAAGACATCTGCACTCAAATGTTTATAGCAGCACAATTCACAATTGCAAAGATATGAAAACAACCCAAGTGCCCATCAATACATGAGTGGATTAATAAAATGTGGTATATGTATACCATGGAGTACTATTCAGCTATAAGAAACAATGGTGATCTGGCACCTCATGTATTTTCCTGGATAGAGCTGGAACCCATTCTACTAAGTGAAGTATCCCAAGAATGGAAAAACAATCATAACATGTACTCATCAGCAAATTGGTGTCACTGATCAACACCTAAATGCACATATAGGAATAACATTTATCGGGCGTCAGGCAGATGGGGGGGGTGGGTATATACATACATAATGAGTGCGATGCGCACCATCTAGGGGATGGACATGCTTGAAGCTCTGACTCTGGGTGGGGGAAGGTGAGGAGAAGGCAACACACGTAACCTAAACATTTGTACCCCCATAATATGCTGAAATAAAAAAATAAAAAATAAAAATAAATAAAAAAAGAGAAGGACAAAAAGAGTAAGGCAATTGGAAGACCAAAATATCACCTTTATTGCTGAAAAATATGATAATAAGGAATGAGGCTTTGTAGGTAGGCAAGTGGGCTGCAGCTCGGACTTTCCCTGGGACAGACAGAAGCAGACTGGGGCAGGCTTTCTCCTGCAAGGGCAGATTCCACCCCTGAAAAACTGATGGCTTGAGGAGCAGAGCAGAATGTATACATATTCCTGAGAGTTAGCTAAAAAGAAAGGGGAAAAAAAGGAGCTGAGCTACTTGTCTACCTTCTCATACTCCACATTCAGATAAATTACTTCTCCTTTGGGGAAGAGTGAAAGAGAGACTAAAAAGGTTACATTAAAGGAAATATGTGGAGTAGAGATGTACCATTCTTCCCCAAAACCTATCATGTGCTGGGTACTGTGCTAATCATTGGGTATCTCTACCTGTGTGTACCATGGACATTTTATTTTATATATATATATATTTTTTGAGACAGAGTCTCACTCTGTTGCCTGAGCTAGAGTGCTGTGGCATCAACCTAGCTCACAGCAACCTCAAATTCCTGGGCTCAAGTGATCCTGCTGCCTCAGCCTCCCGAGTAGCTGGGACTACAGGCACGCACCACTATGCCTGGCTAATTTTTTCTATATATTTTTAGTTGGCCAATTAATTTGTTTCTATTTTTAGTAGAGATGGGGTCTCACTCTTGCTCAGGCTGGTTTTGAACTCCTGACCTTGAGCGATCCTCCCCACCTTGGCCTCCCAGAATGCTAGGATTACAGGCGTGAGCCACCGTACCCGGCCTATTTTATATATTTTTGAGGTAAGTGAGACCTCACTATGTTGCCCAGGCTGGTCTCGAACTCCTGTGCTCAAACAATCCTCCTGCCTCAGCCTCCCAAGCAGCTGGGATTAAAAGGTGTGAGCCACTAGGCTCAGCACCATGGGCATTTTAAACTTATCTCTAAAACCCTCATGCTCTCCCCATACATGTTGCTCCTATGTTTTCATCATTTTGCTGGTAGCATTACCAATCTCCTAAGCATCCTGAGTGGAAATATCAAACCCATTCTGACTTGTTATTTCTCTTGACCTTCACATTTGCATCACCAAGGCTTGTACATTATTTTGTTCAGGTAACTTTTGATTCTTTTCCTTTTTCTTTCCCATTACCACTGCCCAGTTAATACCTTCATAATGTCTTCCCTGGATCATTAGCATAGGTCCAGGGGAGAAATTGGCTCCTGACTTCATGGCTTCCTATTCTGTTAATATCAAAACCGTTTTTTATCTCCTTTAAAACCCAGCTTGAACTCTACCTTATCTACTGATCCACTGCAGTCATAATTAGTAGCTCTTTCCCTTAAGTACCAAATCTACACTGTGATTAACTTATGCTATGATACTTGTGCTATTCATGTCAGTATCTCATGGGGTTTAAAAAAGTGCTCTGAACTTACTTGGCACACAATAAATACTTGTTACACGAATGGCCTAAATTAGCAGAATAGTTAGAAAACACAGGATGTAAATCCCATGACCCCATTTAAGTGTTTAAAAACATGTATGGAACACCAACTTTGTGCACGGCAAGAAGAAATTCTGTTATTTTTAAAATTTTGAGCTATTAAAAGTTGTATTTAATCCTAATATTGACATTTGGAACACTTGTTTTGATGTATCTAATAAACATGTAAGGAAAAAGGATCTGCTCCCTGAATAAAAAGGTGTACTCAATGTCTGTGTTTTGTTCAATTATTGCCTCTGCTACTAGAAGACATTGGTTATATAGTTTGGAGCTTTTTGTTGACATCTGAACTGAGATACTGTTGTCAACACCTAGTGTTTTAAATGACCAATGCTTCATTCTCTACTTCTTTTCTGGGAAGGCCTTCCATCAGATACTGCCCTGTTGGGCAGCTGACCCAAGTTGAGCCAGTCAAAGTCATTAGAAATGTAGAATGAGACTGATGGTTCAGGTTCCATCTGGACACTCTCTTATGAGAAAGAGATTTTTAAATATAAGAACTCTTGGCAACCACATTTTGCCATATAGACTAAAACAAGAGAGAGCAAAGAGAGAATAAAGTAGAAATGTAAAAGGAGAAAAAGAATCCAATTGGAATTTAAGTTCCTGGTTCCAGTTGCTCCTCAAGTCAATTGTACTTGTTCTCTGGTTCCATGAAACATCTCATTACCCTTTTAATAAATCCCCCTTTTATTTTAAGTTTATCAAATTAGTTAGTTTTCTGTTACAGGCAACTAAGAGAGTCCTAACCAGGACAGTTGCCAATTTGTTCTTCAAGACGGTGGAAGAGCTCTCTCATATATATACTTTTTTTTATTAGATACTTTTAAAAATGTAGTTTAAAAAACACAAAATTTATCATCTTAACCATTTTTAAATGTACAGTTTAGTAGTGCTAAGTATTTCACATTGTTGTAAAACAGATCTCTAGAACTTTTTCATGTTTCAGATCTGAAATTCTATACCTATTGAGCAACAACCCCTTTCTCCTCCACCTCCTCCACCCCAATCCTGGTAACCCCCATTCTATTTTCTGTTTCTGTGAATTTGACTGCTTTAGATGCCACATATAAGTAGAATCATACAGCATTTGTCTTTTTATGAATGGCTTATTTCACTTAGCATAATGTTCTGAGAGTTCATACATGTTGTAGTATGTGATAGGATTTCCTTCCTTTTTCAGGCTGAATAATACTGTATTGTATGTTTATAGCACATTTTGTTTATCCAGTCATCCATTGATGGGCATTTTGGGTTGCTTCTACCTCTTGACTATTGTGAATAGTGCTGCTATGAACATGGGTATGTAAATATCTCCTTTAGACTCTGCTTTGAATTCTTTTGGATATATCCCTCGAAGTGGGATTGCTAGATAATATGGTAGTTCTATTTTTAATTTTTTAAGGACCGTCTATACATAGGTTTTTTTATAACACTTGTACCATTTCACAGTCCCACTAACAGTGCATGAGGGTCCCAATTTCTTCACATCCTCACCAACACTTGTTATTTTCTCCTTCTTTTTTTTATAGTAGCCATCCTAATGGGTGTTAGGGGATATCTCCTTGTGGTTTTGATTTGCATATATTTGATGATTAGTGATGTTGATCATCTTTTCATGCACTTTTTGGTCATTTATGTATTATCTTTGGATAAATCTCTATTCAAATCCTTTGCCCATTTTCAAATTGGGTTATTTCATTTTTTTGTTGTTGTTGTTGAGTTGTAGGAATTCTTTATATATTCTGGATATTAACCCTTATTAGATATATGATTTGCAAATATTTTCTCACATTCTATAGGTTACTGATATATATATATATACATACACACATAATTGTGTTATATTTTAAAATTGATATAGTTGGACATATTTTGGGAGTTTATATATATAATTTTAAATTTAAAAATATAATCTGATAAGAATAGGATTCATTCAGTTAAATTCAGCAAACATTTATAGGGCACTTACAAAGTGTGAGATATTTTCTATCTAGTTCTAGACTTGATATAGATAGCAGTCTCCTGACATACTCCTTCACTACAGTTTGAATCCAATTTAGCCCCAGGAGAGACGGTCTTAGAAGTCATAAATCATTCTATGAATTTTCTTGATACTAGCTCAACCCTAGGTTTTGTATTCACTAAAATACTGCAGGGAGACTAGAGTGCTGGGCCTTTGCAGGCAGTTCTCAGCTAGGGTGCTGGGAGGCCAGTTCAATCTAGAGGTTTCAGATTAATCCTGGACCAATATTGGTGGGATCATGAGTTAGTCTTGTGAGGGATGACTAAGACTAAGTCAGAGTCCAGACCTTTAGTCTTCAGATTCAAAGCCTTCTCAAAGGCAGGCTAGAACAAAACCAGTTTTGAGGGGCTTAGGATATAATACATGACTAGCTGAATATATCAAAGATGTCAAATAATCATCACTTCCCTACTGCTACACCAAAGTAGTCCTACTGAATTAGACAGAGCCTCAGAATCCTAAACTCTGCTCTCCAGACAACCAGTCAGTGAGAAGGCACACAAAATGAAGCTAAATTGCCACCTTTGACCTATATGCCATATATATTGTTTTGTGTTAGGCTTCCTCTTATGTAATGCAATCCCAACCGGAATTATGATCAGGGTCTTAGTAAAGAGGATTCTAGAGAGTTTTTGCCATGGTACATAATATATCTATTAAAGAAATTGGATTTCAATTTAGATCTCATTCTCTCCCCAATAAATCCATATAAAAAGTGTGGAGGAACCCACCTGTCACTTTGATATCCCCTGTGGCTTTGGCAATGTCATTTTCAATCATACAGGAGTATGTATTGTTGATTGTGACATTGTAGAGCATGGACACAACCTTCATGGTCACATTCTCAGAGTTCAGCTCAAAGCTGGTGTTGGAGAATTCCGAGAAGTTGGCTCCCTGGTCAACTTGGGATGCCCAGATCACTGTGGGCTGGGGGAACCATCGGGGAGCCTCACACCGCAAGCTCTCTGAACTGGCATTATAGTCCACATTCACCTCTGGCATGCTGAAGGCTGCAAGGTCAAACGTCAAAAGGGGAAGATGAGATGTCAAGGTCAGGCAGAAAAGACAATGCCTTTGGAGTGCTAGGTCTTCAAAACACAGTCATTCCTACCATTGAAGTAACTCAGTACTTCCCCAGGAGTCTGTGTATGGCCATTGTATTGTAGATGAATGAAAATAATTATTCATTCATAGTACTGCTATACATCATAACCCTTTAGCCAATATCATAAACCCCAAGGACCTAAGTTCTAGGTATATTATTGTTACAACAGATAATTTTCTCCAAGTAAGAGGGGCTCTAGTGATCATAAACAATCTTATCCCTTAGGGAAACTGGGCATTTTTCCAGGGACCTGTGAAACCTTCAGGATTTTATGTATTTTTCTGCCTAGAGGATAAAGTTAGGGAGAGGAGGGAGAGGGAAACAAACAGCATTTACCTATCACCCACAGAAATTCCACACACGAGCTATGTCATCGTGGGGACTTGGAGTTTACTTGGGGGGAGATTGTCCAGCCCTGGTATCCAGGGATATAAATAGGCATTTGTTTTCTTCTAAGGTAATTCTCCTCACGGGGGAGGTAAATGCATTTTGAAATTAAGACTAGCTTCACCCCGTAACTAGGCAGAAAGACACTTGTGGGAAAATGTGAAGACCTGGACTTTTTACTAGGCCATAATGGCAAGATACAATTTATTGATTTATTTAGCATCTTCTTTTGCCCAGGACTGGGCTGGTGCCGAGTGAATGGTGAAAGGAAAGCTTTTGCCTTGCTCTTAATGAGTCTGTCTTCTAGGAGGGGAGACAAGACCCTTATGCTTGGAGTAGGCAGGGAATACGCTCCTAGGAGATGATATGGGAAGCTAAGTTTACATGACAATGAGCCACCATTTACTGAAGATGCACTCTGTGCCAGTACCGTAGTCCAGATATTATTTCATTTGATCCTCACAATAATCCTATGAATGTTATCATCCCCAGTTTAAAAATTAAACTTTTAATTTTGGAATAATAGAACATGTACAGAAAAGTTACAAACATAATACAAGGAGTTGCTGTACACTCCTGACCGGGTTTCCCCTAACATTAACATTTAACCATGGTGCATTGGTCAAAACTGAGAAACCATCATTGGCACATTACTGTTAACTAAACTCTAGACTTTATTAGGATTTCTCCAGTTTTTCAACTAATTTTTTTTTCTGTTCCAGGATCCCATCCAGAATACCACAATGCTTTTAGTCATCATATTTCCTTAGGTTCTTCTAGTCGGTAACATTTTCTTAATCTTTCCATGTTTTTTATGACCTTGACAGTATTGAGAAGTACTGGCCAGGTATTTTGAGGGATGTCCCTCTATTGGAATTTGTGTGATTTTTTTCTCATGATTAAACTAAGGTTATAGGTTTGGGAGAGGAAGACGACAGGAGGTAAAGTACCCATATTATCATATCATGTCAGAAAGTACATGCTATCAACATGACTTATCATTAATGATGTTAACTGGCTGAAGTAGTGTTTGCCAGGTTTCTTTGGTAGCTGGATTTCATTGAGTCTAACACACCTGAGTGGGGTGGGGTGGGTATTAAGCTGCACTTCCTGGAGGGGGAGACATCTAAATGAATTATTTGAAATTTGTCTGTAAAGAAGATTTGTTTCATCTCCTTTAATATTCATATAAGTATGGAGTCATGTGTATTTTTTTATACTTGAAGTTTTAATTCAATAACATATTATTTATTTTGTTGCTTAAATTATTCTAGCTTTGCCATTGGAAGTTCCCTCAGTTGGCTCCAATGTCCCTTTGACCTGACCTCATTAATCCTCATTTTAAGATGAAGAAACTGAGGCTCAGAGATATTGCCTTCCTTGGGCCACTGTACTTACACAGGTTTGATTCTAGACCTTTGCTTTGAATAATTACATATACATGTTATGAGGTATTTAAGAAAGGCCTGTGCAGACTATGTTAGGCTAGGAGGGCTCAGTATACTTTCTGTCTATCCTTCAAGGCTCTCTCAAATGCCCTTTTCTCCATGGGGCCTTTTCTATCCCTTCCCTCCTGTACATTTGTATGTGATCTCTCTCTTCTTCTGAATCTCTGAGTCACTCTACTTATCTTTCTCTTAAAGCATTTGATGTGGTTTATCAATTGTTATAATCATTTACATACTTTATCCCCGTACTGACCCTCAACTCTGTAAGATCTACTCCATGAGCTCTGCAAGAAGCAGGGACACTCATCTTTATATTGCTCACAGTATCTATCTGAGTCCTTGCAAATTCAGAAAATACATGCCAAATTGGGTTGGCAAGAAAGGATGGATTTCATTGAGGGGGGAGAATTAATAAGTTTTTAGGACAATATTTTTTTGGTTAGTTTCCTTTGAACTTCTCCTAAAATGGGCCCACTGCCATGAGTCTCTTGACTTGGGCCTGGTTCTTCTTGGCATAGAAACATCCCAGGCCAGCTTTTAGGCTTCTTTCAGTAGCAGTATTAGGGGCTATACCATAAAAGACACTACATTTATTTTAGGGAATATACCTGGAAATTCAGAAGTGGCAAGAGCCAAGAACAAAAGATTTTAAGACCTGTATTATAGTCAGCTACTGTGGGGGTTGGTATGGATCTTGGGCAAAAAATACCAAGGATTGCTGCAAGCAGAATTGAGAGGGTCTTTGTCTGATATTGGTCATTTATGAGCACAGCATGATATTTCATCATAACCTTTATCATAACTCATAACTTATCAAACTCATAACTTTTAACTTCAAATATCTTTTGGTGCTTTCTTTCCCTCTCTCCAAAAGTAACTCACCTCCAGTTTTATACTCAAGGTTAGCATTCCCCTTGCCTTTAGAAGTGATAATGTGACATTCGTAGGTGCCAGCATCTGCGAGTTTCACGTTTTTCAGCCTCAGAGAGGCATTGCCAACTATCACTTGATCAGCAAACACTGCTGTCCGGCCTTTGAACATTTCATCCTGGTCCGACAGGTCATCTTTGCCTTCTTTAAACTCATGGACCAAGCCCATAACACCTTCCTTCAGCCATTGTATCACGATATCAGAAAGTTTGATGTCAGGTTCAAAAGTGCAGCTCAGGATTCCGTCCTCCCCAATGTTCCCAGCTGAGGTGAGAGTGGTGACTGTGATGGAGTGTGTCCCTGCAATCCAGGAAGCAAGGATCAATGCCCAGGGAAGTGATGGAGCGTTTGCAACCAAACCCTTCATTACTAAAAGCCAAACAGAGACTCCTGTGATAAATTAGAAATACAGAAGAACTGGAGATGAAAAATGAAGACAAGAATAGAAAGAGCAGGAAGACAATCATTTTGATATCTACAGCAGATCTGCCATATACAACAGCTTCTCTAAGACCAAGTAACCCAAACCTTGAGGGGCAGCAAGAGGAAAACACATCAGTCCTGGGGTTTAAAGATGAGATTTCAAGTCTTGGCTTTGTCACTCAATAGCTGTGTGACCTTCAGTAAGTCATGTAACCTCTCTGGATCTCAGAAAAATGGGGGTAACAAATATCTGTCTTACCTACCTTAAGGGGTTTTTGTGAGGATCAAATCAAATGGATGTGAACTTGATTTGCAAACTGTAATTACACACATAAGGTGTTGTTATTCTTAGTTAACTGGAAGTGTCAGGGAAGTGAAACCTCATGTTAACTAAATGTGGCTAGTCATTCTGAAGAACAGTAAATTCTAAAGTGCTGTTACTTTTATCTCCATTTGAATGATGAAGAAGCTAAGACATAGAGAAGATAAGTGACTTGGTCAAGGTTATAGCGCTAGCTATGGCATGATGAAGAATGGTACTTAATTCAGTCACTTTTGGTCTAAGATAAAAGCTGCCCCCACCTCTCTGAACATACTGCCAATAGAATTACTAATTATGGTGCCAGCTGTGTCCAACTGCCTCTTCCCCACTTGCCCAGCCCATAGCCCACCCAGTCAGGGAAGGATCAACCAGCTGTTCTTTGTGCACTGGAGGCTGCTGACTGAGGACACCTGTGGGGGTGATTTAATTAGCTGAATTTTCTTGAGAGGCTCTTTCTGTGGTTTAGATATGAAACTAAGGAGAGGATGGCCTTGGAGCCCAAGAGGAGAGTGGAGCAGACACAAAGTGTAGGGGAGAGACCACGAGAGAGAGGGATAGAGAGAGTCCTCTCTATTCCAGAGCTGTCTTGGATCCTAAGGGTGTTCAGGTCTAGTTCCTGTTTTAATCTCTGCATATTCTATAAACAAACACCTTATATTAAAATGGCCTGCACAAGCCTCTCTTCCTTACAGCCAAAAAAGTGCAACATCATGGGTCCTGAGCACTTCTTGACTGGACTTTTCATCTTCCTTGTTGGTATTCCTGCCTTTCATCTTTGCCTCCATCCAATTCATTTTACATGCATTAATCTTACAGGTAGACTTCTTAAAGTACAATCTGAACATGTCTGTTTTCTAATCACTAATCATCCATGGCTCCTAAGGGCTGTGGAATGAATTTCAGATTTTCCAGCATAGTCTTCAAAGCCAAACCCTGCCTGGCACATAGTAAATGCTCCATAGATGTTAGCTCTTATTGCTGTCTTTGCAACCTCCTCACTTCATCCTTTCATAGTCCATTCTGTCTCTCTGTATCAAATGATTTGTTATTTTCTGCCTTCAATAAAAAATACATAAACAAAGCATATGTGCTTTTCCCCCCCAAATGTGAGAGGGAAACATTGCGAACAGAGATATATCATTGGCTCTTCTCTTCTTTCAGCCCATTAGGGCTTGGAATTGTTTAATTGACTCCCAGGCCTTTATAAAGTAGAGGAGGGTAATGAATCAGATACAGAACTGGAGAAGCTAAGCTAGATGAATTTACAGTAGAAAGAACAGAGAGCTACTGACGGAAGAAAAAATACAGCTAGAAAAAGAGGCAGGGGAAACAAAAACAAGTACATAGCCTGGGTTGGGAGGCTGTTTTGGAGGCTTGAGAACATTGGAGAAGAGAGACTCTGGGACCAGCTGCCATGCATGGCCATTCATGTGAGAGATTTGGGAGAAAAATTATGAAAGAGAATAATATGAAGATTTTTCTGTGTAATATGAATGCAACACACCTCCATGCCCTGCCTTGGCATTTTCTTGAACACTGCTTTAATGATTCAGGTTTTTTTTCCAATTATTTTTACTTCACAGACTGATATCCAAGGCAGCCCAGGCTAGCACAATTACACTTCACACCCTTGCTCATCTTGCACCTACAATTCATAGTTCCCACCTCTCCTTTGTCACCAGTTATCCAGATTCTACTTACATTCAAGTCTGTTCAGATGGCAGCCCTCCCATGGAAACTTCCGTTAATCCACCAAGGCAAAATTTGTAGATTCTCTCTTTTCTGTCCCTTAACATTTTCTTTTATCTTTCTTAACAGCAGCTTGTCTCCCTCTACCTGGTCTCTCGTCTATCTCTGGCACTAATTTGTAAGCTGTTCAAGGACAGAAACTGTCTTAATCATATCCATAAGTTCCTATAGTGCCTAGTGCTTTGTTTCTACAGAGAAAAATGATATTTACTGAGTGCATGAATAACCGAATGAATAAATGGAAATCAGTAGAAATCAAAGCATAGTTTGAGATGATCTAAAATGATTGCAGGAATAAGGTAGAAGGATTACCACATCTAAATTTTGGGGAAATGTGAGCCAGTGGGGGAAAAAAGGCAATAAAAATACACAGAGATTCTCAATAAAATCACGGATGAAAGGTAACTATGTTAGAGCAAGGGTAAATGTGGTGGTTGTTGATAAAGTGCCATTAAAGTTGAATCGAAAAATTACTTTTCAGAAAAAAATACATGATTAGCACAGTTTATAGAGAGACCGAAATGGTAATGACACATCTTAGTTCAGTAATTGTATTACTGAATTAATTTTAATGTGTTGGCCTTGAGCCCACAGGTAGGGAATCAGTTGAAATATTTCCTAGAGAACTTAATGATTAAAAGTAGGCAGCTGTGGCGCGCCCCAGGGACGTGCTGCAGGTTCTCGTCATTTCACGTTGCATTAATGATGTGGCAGAAGGAATGAGTGTAATGTCAATTAAATCCCCCCCCATATCAAATAAAGAGGAGGGATAAAAGCCAGTGAGAACTTAAAAAACCATGACTACCTAGCCATTGCTCTGCACCTAGAAAGCAATCAATAAATATTTGTTTGTTAAGTGAGTAAATGATAGCTAAAAGCGATAAAATAAAATTTAATTTGCAAGCAACAGCATGTAAATATTAGTTCTCACAAAAGGGAGTCTGTGTTCAGACTTGAAAACAAACATTGGCTCAAGTAGCATTATGCAGTCTGACCTAATATGACTCTCCAGGCCTAATGACCACCAGAGATTCTTGTGTTAACTTGGTGAGCTAAAGGACAAAAGGGCCCCCTGGAATGGGTCAGAGGCTGCTTTCTATTGATATAGAATTCTGTTCAGTAGGCACAATTTTTAAGTATTTCACTGGCCTCTAAGATTTCATCAAAACCCTTTAAAATTTGAATCCCCAGCCACTTACTGAAAATGAATTATCCAGCTTGTGAGGGCTAATTACTACCACAGCTCCAGTCTGCATGAAGAAAAGGGGGCTGTCAAAGGGGAGCAACTGGAATCTGAGCAGCTCTGTGTTCACACAGAGTGAGGACTATTCAATTGGCCCTCGGTTGCAGGAGCAGGAATATCTTGGAGAATGGGGGTAACACAAGGCAAGGATTCTTTACAGAAATTAGGGTAACTGGGGCACCCTACAGCACTGGATTAAACCTGAAAAATAAATTTTCCTTTGACATGAGTCAGTTAGACAAGTTCTGAACATTCTAATAAGATAGAGAACATACTAGTAGTCTTCAGCTGATGGTCGGTCAGCATCTGCTGAAACCCAGCTGCCCAGATAGGCACCACAAGCACATGGCTTAAAGGTGGAAAGACAAGATTTAAGCCTGTACCAGTGGAGCCTGGGGTCACACCTGCGAGTGCCACACTTGCCAAAGAAAAGTGTGGGGTAGCTCCTGTGAGAAGAAATTAGACAGGATACTAGGCCAGGACGGATAAGGGAAGCAGTAGAGCATGGCGTTTGAGAACATAGCACAGGCATCAGGCTGTCTGGGTTCAAGTCCCAGCTCTGCCACTTATTAGGTATGTGAACTTGGGCAAGTTTTCTAAATTTTTTATTCCATAATTTTTTTTTATCTGTAACATGAGAATGCTCCCTCTGAGGGTCCCTAAAAGGACTAAATGACACAATGCAAGTGAGGTGCTTAATATAGTATCTGACTTGCCACATGCTAAATCTTAAATTGATATAATTTAACTAGAATCATTTGAGTAGATTGCACATCAGAGTCCCAGGAGGTAGAGAAAGAATATTTTACTAAATGCTTACTTACAGTGACTCATTTTGAGCCAAGAGAGGTAAGAATGACCATTGCATCCATTTTATGAATGAGGATAAAGAGGCTCCATGAGGTTAAATGACTTACCTAATGCCCTGTATTAGGGCATTAGCAGTGGAGCCAGGATCAAACCCAGCTTGTCTGGCACTGGGCTGTGTTCTTTCTACCACATTTTGCTGTTCATTTGTTTGTTCATACTCAGGGCCAGATTGAGACAATGTAGAGAGCCAACCAGCTAAAATGATATCCTTGCTTCACGTAGAAATAAAAACCATTAAAAATTACAAAATAAGTATAAGAAAGGCCAACAAATGTTTGATTATTTTTTCAGATGACGACAACTCTTTTTGAAATAGCAAATACTTTCCAAACAATCTGTGCAGTGCTCCTGTTTTGGTGCCATAAGCACATACCTGGTTGTCTCATCCAGTGTCTGAAGATGGGGCATTATTAGGAGGCAGTGTCCTCCTAGCCATTAGCTTCCTGCCCTGACTTCCCTAACTTCAAAGGAGGCCTGTCCTGCTATGACCAGGAAATGGTGCAGTTCCTAGGAGGTGCTATATGAATGCATTCATAACAGCAAATTTTTATTAATAGCATTGATGTTATCAATATAAATAACAATGACAGCCATTTATCACACACATGTGTCAGGTACTTTTTTCTCATTTAATTTTCACTATGACCTATTTTACCAGTGAGGAAACTCATTCTGGAAAGTTAAGTTGCATCCCAAAGGACATCTAGTTAGTGTCAGACCTGAGATTGGAATGTCTCTGATTCTTAAACTCTTCTACTACACAGAGCTGTTCAAAGTCACCCAGTGAGCGATAGCATAGGGACAGGGCTAAGTATGGTCAGGCACCTTTTCACTCCCTCTCCTTCCTTCTCAAAGGGTCATCCACAAAGGCGTTCCTTTAACCAGGGGTTGATTGGATCCCCTCAACCTCTCTTCCAAACAATCCACCTCACATGTAGTTTATGTTTTATGGGGCCCACATTTAGAATTTGTGAGGAGCAGGATGACTATGAGAAGGCAGCGTATACAACATCATGAAAGTTACAAAGAAATAGAACTTTTTTCTGTATTCAGGAATATTTTTAAGTTTTTAAAAGGTGTGGTCTCAGGAATTATGCCTGCAAGGCAAACCAGAAAACACTCTTTTCTGCCACAATTCTCCAAATGTTATCATTGGTATAGGGTGGTGGGTAGGAGTGTGGGTTTTGGAAGCAAATTACCAGGCTTAAAACACGGCCATCCCCACTTGCTAGCTGTGTGTGAACTTACACAAGTTTCTCATCTAAACATAGTAATACTGTCTACCTCCTATTTGTTGTGAGTAGTAAATCAGGTAATATATACAAAGTTTTTTAGTATAGTAGGGTGCATGAAGAAATGATTCAAAAGATATTATCATTATCATCATCTACTTAATGCTATTTACTTAATATCAATGTCCTGTGCATTAAACCAGCTAACATTTTATTAAATTCATTTAAAGTACAATAATATGATACTCTCTGGTAAAGGTTATGGTCCTTTTAATAGAGGCAGTTGAAAAAAAAAATCCAACTGAATGGTATTAAACTAATAAACTGCCCATTTTATCCAAAATAACCAGTTTTTACTATACGAAGTAGGAAGGAGGCAGAAAATCTTTTCACAGGCAGCAGTAGGGTTTTAATATTATTGGTGGTACATTACTGGATCGAGTAAACTTCTATCCATTTATTCACTCTTCCATGCATCTGTCCAATTGTTAATTCAAAAAGCACTTTAGGTGCATCCTCTGCAAATTCAAGGAACTGAGCTCAGTACTTAAAAGTCGCTATATCTATGCAGCAGGAAAAGCTGTAACTAGCAAAAGTGTTGACTGACATGGGGAAGCTGTGACAATGTGAAAATTCTTGCTAGGTAGGCAAAGGCCACTAACAACCAAAGATAAACAACTGTCTAAGAGTTCTGATGCCAAGCCAGTTAGACCAAGGCCCAAGAAATTTTAGCCACCGAAATTTAGAGTGAAGAACAAATACTAGGGTTTTCAAGATCAGGAATAGGGTAAATTATAATTAAGAAAGAGTTAAGCTTTAATAAGGAAGGTACCAAAATGTACCTTAGCAATAATATCTTTAAAAGTCATTCTAAAATGTTTACTTAGTCAATATTTTATTTCCTTATAAAGAATAGATATGAATACACACACACACAAATGTATATACACACATATATGTTTATAAATGTTTGTTTATATGTAAGTCTATACTGAAGTATAACATACATATATGAAAATCCACACATCATATCTGTACATCTTGAAGAATTATCATAACTTTATCCCACGTAACAATCACCACACCGAGAAATAGAACTTTACTGCCTTCCCAGAAGTGCCTTCATGTCCCTTCTCATCACTGCCCCCTTATTTTTCCCCAAAGGTAAGAACAACTATTCTACCTTTACATATATGTGTGTGTGTGTGTGTATATATATATATATATACATATATATAATTTCAGAATATTACGTGGGTACAAATGTTTTGGTTACATAAATTGCTTTTGTACCACTTGAGTCAAAGTTATAAGTGTGTCCATCACCCAGATAGTGTGCATTGTACCTGTTAGGTGTGAATTTACCCATCCTCTCTCTCCCCTCCCCCCTCCCACCTGCTGGATAAAAAAAATGGTGAACTAATATGTCTTGTTCTACCTTTTAACAGCAGAGATACATTTGCCTGTTTTTGAAATTTATATAAATGGAATCATACAGAATGTACTCTTTTGTTCTCTTCTGTCACTCAACATTATGTTTTGCACATGAAAATGTACTCAGATCAAAACTACAATGAGATATCATCTCACCCCAATAAAAATGGCTTTTATCCAAAAGACAGGCAATAACAAATGCTAATAAGGATGTGGAAAAAGGGGAATCCTCATACATTTTGGTGGAATGTAAATTAGTACAACCACTATGGAAAACAGTATGGAGGTTCCTCAAAAAACTAAAAATAGAACTACCATATGTTCCAGTAATCCTAATGCTGGGTATATATCCAAAAGAAGTATATTGAAAAGATATCTGCACTCCCATGTTTATTGCGGCACTATTCACCATAGCTAAGATTTGAATTCAACCTAAGTGTCCATCAGTGGATGAATGGATACAGAAAATGTATGTATATACCATGGAATATTATTCAGCTATAAAAAAGAATGAAATCCTGTCATTTGCAACAACATGGATGGAACTGGAGAACATTAAGTGAAATAAGCCAAGCACAGAATCTCGCATGTTCTCACTCATAAGTGGAGCTAAATATTTAAATAATTGATCTCATGGAGAGGAAAAAACTAAAAAGAAAATGTACTTAGTCTCTTTAGTCACCAGGAAATAGAAATTAAAACCACAAGATTCTACAATATCCAGTGTTGGTGAGGACACGGAGCACTGGATCTCATGCACTTCTGGTGAAGAGTGAATTGGTAAATCACTTTGGAAAGCTGAATGGCAGTATCTACTAAAAGCTACTTACTGGATTTTTGTACGTATTCTTTTATGAAGTGCTTGTTCTAAGACATTAGAAAAAGAATTAAAAGATGGTCAAATAAAGCAGGAAGAGGAACATTAATAAAGATAAAAGCCAAAATCAGTGAAAGAAGAAAACAAATCAGAGAAAGTATAAACTGAAAGCTGGTTCTTTCAAAACTACTGTAAAGCTAGCAGTACCTGTAACCATGTAAACCTATTTTAATACATGAGAGAGAGACAGAGAGAGAGAATGAATATGACCAAGATTAGGAATAGGAAAAGAGATAAAATAACATAAAAAGAAGTGAATTATAAAAGAATATTAGAATGAAACAGAATAGTGAATTCAGAAACAGATCCGCACATATATGGATACTTGATTTGTGACAATGATGTCACGTGAGAGAAGTGTGGGAGGGACAGTGTTTTCAATAAATGGTGCTGGGTTTACTGGATAGCCACATGGAAAAAGGGAATTTTGACCCCTTCTTACACCATGCATAAAATTAATTCTAGTTGGCTTGCAGACATAAATGTGAAAGATGAAACAATAAAACTTCTACAAGATAACCTAGAAGAAAATCTTTACAACTCTAGGATAGACAGAGATTTTTAAAACAGGTTACGAAAAGCTCTAAACATAAAGGAAAAGATTGATGAATTGGACTAAATTAAAATAACTTCTTGAAAGTTCATTGAAAGACATCATTAAGAGAGTGAAAAAGCAAGTCATAGAGTAGAAGAGATTTAACAATACATATAACCAATTTACATCCAGAATATATAAAGATACACCTAGAAATCAAAAAGAAAAAGATAAATAACCCAACAGAAAAGTGGACAAAAGACAAAATATATATGTTTGATGATAAAGAAAGTGGAGAAGGGTGTGAATGTCATTTCTAGGCAAATACACCTATAGCAAGTTTTCTTAGCTTAGGCGTTGTGACTCTGTTGGGTGGCAGCACATCCACACTGGAAGGAAGTGATGGAGAGGCAGCTGGGACTATGGAAACTGAACTTATAAAGTGACAGCTTTGGTCATAGACTGAGTTAAAGTCATTGGCCTGAGTCAGGTGGTTTATGGGAAATAAAGCAATTTGCCTCAGAGAAATGGTCTACATGGAAGAGGAAAGAGAAAGCTCTTCCTGAAACTGACATCAGTTAGCTGCCTTTGGAAACTAACCACCCATACCCCAATGGCATCTGTTTCCTATGTAGTACAGCAGTCACGACAAGTTTTCTCTTTATCTAAGACCCCTGTGTACAAAGACTTGATATTCTTTAACACTTCAACTGAAGCTTCATTGTAAAGAAATCATCTCCTCAGGTCAACCACGGATAGAATAGCTCAGACGCGGCACTTTACCTGTGATCCCAGAATGACATCTTCAGCAGGGACTGGTATATGGACTACTGATAAACATCTCCTTTGATTCTCTCAACTAGCTTTTGAGGTGGACATTGTTTCTCCACTCTAAGAATGATGAAACTGAGGCCCAAGGAGTTAAATGACTAATGTGAAGAGCACACGGTAAGTAGAAGAATGAGTGCTCTACTCTGAAGTTTTCTGAGTGCAAGCCCCATGCTCTTTCCATGCTACCACACCAAGTGATCCGGGGTTTAATGGTGAGGGGTGAATGGATCGTAATAACGCAAGAAATCACATACCTGAAATACCAAAGCCAATGATGAGTACAATTGCTCCAGCCAAAATAATGATGATGCTAATAATGCTATGGAAAGAGAGAGAGAGAGAAACAGGAAATTACATCTTCATTCCATTTGACCTGGGTACACATCTATCTTGGATAAGGTGTGCTACATAAAGCATCACAACTTTTTTTTCCATATAAGCTCCCTCCTAGAAATAGGTACCTTAGAGAGGTATTTCAGTAATTCCATCCCCATCCCACTGGGTTTCTAGGGTAGATTAAAGGAGTGGCTTTTTTTTTTTTATC
>VBSM01000729.1:12538033-12640862 GCA_008086735.1 Cheirogaleus medius | reverse complement strand
GCCACGGCACTCTAGCCCAGGCAACAGAGCCAGACTCTGTCTCAAAAAAAATAAAATACATATTTACTGCGGAAAGTTTAGAAAATCTAAAGAAGCAAAAATAGGACAATAAAATCACCTGTAATTCCGTCATCCAAACACAACCACTGTTAACTTTTTGATATGTACCCTGCCAGTTTTTAATTATTAATAACAGATTAACAAATGATACTTGGGAAATAAACAAATGAGGAAATATTGCTTGTATCTACTAAGTACTAGAATTATGTGGCAGACATGTTGTTCCAAGGAGCATTTGTATTATATCATTTATCCATTCAATAACCTTAGGAGAAGAACAAATTTATTATCTCCATTTTATAGATAAGGAAGTGACACGGGGAGATTAAGCATCTTCCCTAAAGTCACGCAGTTGGCAAGTGGCAGAGCTGAGATTAGAATCTCCACTCAACTATCTCCTATACTGCTTCCCAAGGGTAGGGGCTCAAAGATGGGGCGTGTCCATTCTCTCTGCCTAGGGGAACCCATGCTCCATGAGGAGACACGAGCTTTAGCTGGTGAGAGTGACTCAGGCAGAGCAGAGGCACAGGTCAAAGTGGTTCTTGGGAAGCCTGCCCATTGCTGCCTGCCCTGGTGTCTACATCATCAGGCAGGCGTCCTCGGCCACCCTCTCACACTGCTGCCAGTTCACATGTTCCCCACGCCCACACTAATGTTACTCAATAGGCAGGACAAAGGAGAGACACAAGGAGGCAAAGAACGATGCTATAGAGAGAAAAAGGAAGCATGAGGCATTTCACTTTCTGCCATGAATAGGCTCATTGTACCCAGCGCTCCCCTTGGCCGGGTTGGGCCTGCCAGACTGAAACAACAGACTGACAAGAAACAACTTAAGTAAACAGTTCTTCTGGAGGCCAAGCCCTCATGAGGTGCAGCCATGGGGACAGCAAGGGAAGCTTTTATAATAACAACAGGGCATCTGCTCAATTGATTCCAAGAGAAGACCACATCTGACCACTTCCCCTCTCTGTGCAGCCTCAGTTCTTACTGGTCCAAGTGTGTGAGAACAGCTAGACAAATGCACGGTGAGAGACACCATCTGGCTCTCTCTGACTACTCAGCCAGACAGCCAACTTGCATTTGTGACCCTGGGTTTTCACTTACTTTGGGTAACCTACTTCATCTCTCTGAGACTCAGTTCCTATATCTGTAAAACAGGAATAAGAGTAATTCCTGCTTTGCCTACTAAAAGGTATTGCGGGTTGCATGTGTGTCCCCCAAAAGTCGTATGTTGAAGTCATAACCCCCAGTACCTCAGAATGTGACTTTACTAGTAGAAATAGGGTCATTGCAGATGTAATTAGTTAAGAAGAAGTCATGCTGGAGTAGGGTGGGGGTGGACCCCTAATCCAATATGACTGGTGTCCTTATAAAAAAGGGAAATTTGGACACACACACACACACAGAGGGAGAACACTAAAGATTGTCAGCAAACCACCAGAAGTTAGGAGAGAGGGATGGAACAGATTCTTTTTCACAACTCTCAGAAGGATCCAACCCTGCAGACGTGTAGATCTTGAACTTCCAGCCTCCAAAACTGTCAGAAATAAATTCCATTGTTTAAGCCACCCAGTTTGTGGTACTTTGTTACAATAGCTCTAGCAAACTAATACAAAAGGCTCATTTTAGGATCAAATTAGACAGTTAATGTGGCATAATTCATAAAGGGCTATTCATACTTTTTACTTATTATACTTTTTACTATAAATAAATTTTACCTGTAAGCTATTTGCTGTGAGTTCATTGCTAACAGCTATAACTTAAGGAGTAGGGTGTTGGACAGCAAAGACACTGAACAGATACCTGGACACTCACCAAAAGGAGGGGCACAGGGGAGGTTGTGTGTTTCGGTCAAAGTAGCTGAGCCCCTCCGCACCCCCAGGCCCACATGTTGTCCTTGCTGTGAAAGCAGAACCTGCCATCTGTCACCAAGTTCCCTATCCAAGCAGGAATCACCTTGAGGTTTGTTCTGAACTAGTATTCCCTTGGGAAACAGCTCAACCTCCAGAGCCTTGGAAAGAGAAGCAGGAACTATAAGAGCAGCCAAATTAAATAATTCCTGTCTGTTGCTTATTAATTTTTTTAAAAAGATGAATAAAATATTTCACATAAGTTGTTCTTCTTATGTGGCTCTCTGGTCTTTATCCCCAGAGTAATTTCCAATGACTATGCTACAGGAAATTTTTAACGCAAAACTATGTCCTCTAACCACTGCGTTGGAATTCACGGTGCATGTTTGTTACAGACTCCTTACAAAACGGCCCACATAAAAATCAATGTTTTTGGAAGACTTGTTCATTTAGTAAATATTTTTAAGTACTTAACTATGTGAAAGGCATGGTGCTGGGCAATATGAAGGAAATATAGAGATGAAGAAAACAAAGTCCCTGCCCTTAAGGAGCTTATAGTTAAATTGAGACAAAATACACACACACACACACACACACACACACTGCCCTATTGTATGTAACAATACATTGTAGAGCACAATCAGGGCTTCAATAAAGAGATGAACAAATTCTCACAGGAATTCTAGGGAGGTAGGAAGTATTCAAACCTGTGGAAACAGGGAAAATCCAAGTGCATTTCCATGAAAAATTTCAAAGAAAGTGAAGAGAAAGACTTTATTCAGAAGTAAATTTAGCTAATCTATGTTGCTACACACTCTCTGTCCAAGGCAGAAACACAGGAAGAGTTGTTATTTTTTCTGTACTGGGGGAGGGCTGTGGGAGGTCAGGGTCACACTTTAGCACCCTGGTCTGGGAGGAGCTTTCAGAGGCTGCAGAACTCACAGCCTCCCAGGTGAGGGACCAGCTTGGCAGCCTAGAATTCTGCCAAACACATCCACCCTACCTGAGGAGGGCCGTGTTCAGTTCCTTCACATGTCTTTGCTGCTGCCGTCTTAGGCAGCACTTGAAAGAAATTAGGCATTTATTAAAACATGTTATATGTGTTCCCAAAAAGCCTCACATTCTGCAAAATCACACCATAAAGGTAACAGGGCTTGTAGGGAAAAAATAAGGTTAAAGGCAGACCACCCAATACCTATGCGACTTTATAATTGGTCTACTAACAGAAGCAATAATTGGTACCTGGGGAGATAACTTGGATAGCTAAGGCAGGCAGCTCAGTAGGACCAGAAGCTGCTTCTGGGAATATTAAAAGTGCACAAATATAATAAAATAAACTTGCTTGCTTGTGGGTGTTGTGAGCCAGTGGGGTTGCTGTGAAGGTGGGCATAGGGGAAGTGCAACCTAGGACATGAAAGGCCAGGATGTGCTTCTATGGAGAGGAAGCCCCAAGAATAGGTATTCATTCATTCAAAAATTTTTAAAAAATGAAATAAAAATAGAGCCGAAAGCCATGCTGAGCCTTTCCCACTGAAGTTGTCATTCTATGCTATTTCAGCTCTACTTGCCTTGGAAAAAATGCATACATGTGAACCAACACAGCTTCCATGTTGTACTGCCATCATTTTTCTATTTCTAGCCATACATGAGCTAATTAGTGCTACATATTGCAGCAGATAGACTGTATTACTGTACTACACATCAAAAAATAAACTAGAATAGAAACACCCGTCTTTTAAGGACAAACTTTGTTGTGTCAGAGGTCCATGAGGGTGGTGGTAAAACAATAGCTAATGCTCATCAGGCATGTTCTATGTGCTAATGCTCTACATACAGCATCTCGTTCAATCCTTACAACAACCCTATGAGATAAGCACCACTATCATTGCCTTTTTACGTGTGGGGAAACTGAGGCTTAGGTTAAGTAACAGATGAAGCTCTCACAGATAGGAAGTGGTAAGGTCAGGTTTTAAACCCAGGGAGTATGACTTATGAACTTGAGCTCTTAGCTATGAGCCATACTTCTAGAAAAACTCCCAGATGGCAGTGGGCCACACATTTAGAAGGCTCCTCTCACCTCCACCCCTGCATATTTCCTCTAGCTCCTTTTCTGAACACAAGGGCTCTCTGGATCTGCTGTACGGTGTATAGAGCCCTCAGTCTGGAAAACATAAAATGCTCTTTGTTTTATTCAAACATGAATGATTTCTGTGTTCTCAAGTTTCTGCCTCCTTCTCGAAGACTGACAGAACTGAGAGATACCACATTCCTTATAGATTATTAGTTTAGCTCCACTTGTGTAATTAATAAATGTTTAAAACTCTGAAAACTAGATTAAGTTAGCGAATGTGCAATTAATCTGGATATACCAAGTATAATATTTGAGTAAATCAAGTTGCAGCAAACATATTACTTTGTTTCTAAACTAACAAAGTGACTAGGTTTATAAAGAATGCTGAAATTGAAGGCATTTATTTCAGCATATCCAAAAATGTTCTCTTTTCCCCCTCCATAAAAGGAGAAAAGGAATTATTTTAAAACATTATGTGGAACAAAGCATTGGGCTTCCAGGTAAAATTATCTATTTCCTAGATATTGATGGGTTTCAGGTTTCTGAGACTCTTAGATGGGTTTCAGGTTTCTGAGACACTTAGATTGTTGTCTACTCAAGTTTTTTGGTTTCTTTTCCTGAAGAATCCAGGGTGTAGAGTATGTTTTCGCGTCTCTAGCCTTCTCCCCTGTACCTCTTTAAGCTGGTAAAGTTAAGGCCGGCTTTGTTCCAGGGAACCGAGAGCAGGAGCATCAAGAGTGGTGAGCGGGAGGTTCAAGAAGAATTTGGCAAAGGGGAGGAGCCATTAGCATACAGGCCCCATGCATGCCATCCCTGGGTCAGTAGCAACATACAAAAGGGGGCTTTAACCTACTACTAACTATAGAACTACCGGTATGTTAGGCTAATTTAATAGAAATATAATGACATTACAGTGGCGGTGTTAGCTGACACTCTCGTATGCACGTTTTTGGCTCATACTTTAAGAAGAACACTGATTAAGATGTATATGTAGGACAAGGGTTCTCAACCTCAGCGCTGTGAACTACTTGGGCTGGATAATTCTTTGTTGCTGGGGGCTGTCCTGTGCATTGGAGGATATTTAGCAGCATCACTGGCTTCTACCTTCTAGATGTCAGTATCACTCCTACTGCTATTGCAACAACCAAAAATGTTTCCAGACACGTCGCCCCAGTTGAGAACCATTGATCTGGGAGAAGTGAGACCAGGGTGGTGATGTGATTAGGAAACACATCTTTTGAAAAATAGTTTAAGGAATGAGGTGGTTTAATTTAAAGAAGAATAAATGTAATGATGTCATTTCAGTGCTTGACAGCGGCCGTATGAGCCTGTTTTCCATCACTCTGGAGGAAGAAACAAAGTGAAAGTTCTAGGAGATTAGGTTTAGATTCAATATACAGAGCAACTTTCCAACAGAGCTCTCTGGTACTGGCCTGATATTGCAGAATTCCCTGTCACTGGATGTACATGTTCAAGCAAGGGCTGGGTATGCACTTAGGGGGAGCAGTGGGTAGGGAAGAGTTTCTAGCATCAGATAAAGATTTAAACAATTTTGAAAGTCTCTTTCAATTAGTTATATGATTCTGTGATTGGATGATTCTGTGATTGGATAATCCCTGGGATTTGCTCTGGTCTTGCCTTCACCACAGTTGTGTATTTTGTAGTATGTCTCCTAAAAGCTTTGCTAATAATATAACAATGATAGCTAATCTTTATTTGAGTGCATTGCCTCATTTATCTCATTCAATCTCCACAACAGCTCTGTGAGATAGATACTATTATCTTTGTTTTACGGAAGGAAGTTGAGGCCTCATGTTAAGTATCTCCCCTGAGGACTCCTCCCTGGGAAATTAGAGCAGGATTAGACTCAGGTCCAAGATGCCATCATCATTGATCTTATTCATTATCCTGTATTTTATTATATACAAATCCAAAGTTTTATGAATCTCGGGGTTCAAATCAGTTGCCAGGCTTGTGTTTCGTGCGATTGTAACCTATGGAAGGACAACATGCATAGTTTTACATAGATGGAAAAAATTCATCTCCCCCTGGAGGCATCTTTCGTCTGAGGCTCTGGAAAGAAAACTGGAAGGGGAATATCAGCTGGAAAATTCCAGAATGTTGATAAATAAATACCTTTCCTAAAACAATATTTGAGTCTGCAGAAAAGCCATTCTCTCTATTCTTAAGCCTGCTCTATTTATAACTGTCCCCCTGATTGCGGTGAAGCCCACGTTAGCATTTCATCATCCTTGCACGAACTGTTTTCCACTGGCACAAGCAGAGCCAGACAAAAGTCAATACAAGGTTGATTACTAGTCCTTTTCCTGATCATACCTGTATTTCCCATTCCTAATTATTCTCACTGCGGAGAAAAAAAAATTTCAGAAGATTCCTGCAGCAGTATAACTGATCCCATTGTGTTTGATAACAAACACATTTCAAACCTTTCATGGCCCGTCCCACAAAGCGCCTGTACTGTTAGAAAAGCTGGGTATCCCATAAGCAGTCTGTGTGGTCTAAGCTGAAACAGCCTAATTGTGTGTCTTCCAAACTGGAGGTTAGGAGAGATTTCCAGGGGCGCTCACGGCACGGGCACCAGGGTGAGGTCTGGCTGCTAATGAACACTTCCTTTTGTGACTGGCTGGCTGGTGTGGTCCTGGCTGCTCTTCCGTTGTTCACCTGACTCCTCTCCACCGTGTCCTGGCTCCTGGCTCTGCCCTCTTCTCCCACCCCTGCTCACCCCTCCTTCTCCAGCCCACGGATAAGGGCAGGAGCACTGCTCAGAGACAGCTTGATCGTCTGAGGAATGGATGAAACAAAGAGAAGGCGCAGCTACCTCTACCTCCCTCCCATCAGCTCCACGGAGAACTCAGCAGCGCTGCACTCATCCCACACCTGCCTCCAGATCCAACACGACTTTTCCACAGGGCTGTTGTGAGGGTCCAAAGAAACAAACTATGCTTTGTAAAGTGTAAAGAAATATTAACTGTTACTTTTAAACTGTAAACGTTCATTTTTATTTTCACCCCTCCCTCACTCTCCCCAAATTTAAATGACTTCAGATTGCTTATAAAGTTCACACCGAGCCTGGAATTTCAGACCATCCTAAAATGCTCCAAGCTATTTTTCTAACCCTTCTCCCTTTCTGAAGCCCTGTGTTCTCATCTGTTCATTGTCCCCTGTGGCCCTCTGCCTAGAACACCCTTCCACCTCCTCTTGGGCTATCCAAAGCCCCGCTCAGCTCTGTCACTGTCCCTGAAGGGTCCAGCCCAGAGTGTGCTCTCCCTTCCTTTCCTTAAAGGATTTAAGGGAGTGGGGCAGGAAGGTGAGCCTCTGAAGTCTGGACCTGAGAGAGAGGGGGAGGGAGGGCAAGGCCCGCACTGGGGTTTAGGGTGGGAGCTAGGTTGGGGGAACCAGGCCCCAGCAGGTCTGAGGAAAGGACAGCGTAGGCTCCCTCTGGGGAGAGTGCATATCCATTTTGCTTGTCCTCCCATCAGTCACCGTGGTGATAAGTCACTGTGGTCATAAGTCACCGGTGATCTGGGCCTCAGGCAGATGGATGGCCTGACAGAGCAAGTGATCTATAATCTAGATTACCTTTGCAACACCCTAAAGCCACAGTGACTGTTCTGACTTTTCATTCCTTTTCTTGCCTTCAGGAAACCCATGCCTGTCACTGAAGAGATTCAGAGAAGTGCTTGGGCTGGTCGCCTCAGAAAGCCTAGCCCTGGGATTAGTTTGTTGTTTATTCATTAATAAAGCTGAAAACAAGTACATCTATTGCCCTCAGAGCTTTCCTCTACCAAAGCACATGCACCTGTCTTAGGCAGTCTGATTTCTTATGTTCTGAAACAGGGCACAATGTCATATTTGTAGACCCCAAGGCTTCTGTCATCCACTTTTATTTTTTTTTCAGTAATGCCAGAGAATCTTCCCATTGAAAAGCAGACCATTTGGATCCTAGAAATCATTAGGTGATATATTGTTCAGTCTTCCCAAACTCCTCTTAGGAGTTCCACTACAAATTCTTGCCTGCTAAGACCAAATTCTCATATTTTAGACCTGGGCACAGTTCTGTAGGTGTGACTGTGTAAGGCTTGTGAGAACTGAGGTATGAAAATCAAGCTGCCAGACCCATCCTGTAGGGACTGGCTTGCTCAGCTGCAGACCCTGGGCTGCTCTGGGCCATGACCTCCCTTGCCTGCCTGAAATAAGGATGGTTCCAAAACCCAAGGCAAGGGAGATGCTCCCTGTCCTAGGATGGACAGTCATCTTTGAGTTGAACCCTTCTGTGGGCCTGTCCATCTGTAACAGACACGAAGGAAGCCTCCCTGGCCGTCCAGCCTGGAATCTGTAGTCTTCATATCCCCTGGAGCTGGGCTTCAACCCTGGACCTTGAGATTTCAGATTCTGGTACTTGGTCTTTTCTTTCTGGTCTAGCCTAATTTCCAGGGCACTGACCTTATTTTTCTCACATAGATTTCAGCATTCCCCCTGGTGGGGACTCCCAGCCTGATGCCATGTGCAAAAAGGGCCTGCTGTGTCCTCCTCTACCTATCCCTACCTCTGGTCCCCAACCCTCATGGGTCACCCTGACCCACTGCAGCCCAGGGCCTTGCACTGATCAGGGATGCATTACTGGGTGTTTATGAATCACAAGACTTCTGTTTTATTTTCTGACTAAGACTTCTACACATTCAGATATCTTTCTTTCAAAAAAAAAGGAAAAGATTATAAAGTGTTGATTTAATCATAGGAAGTGAAGAATGCATACTAATCCTAAAAGTTTAAAAAGTTTGAACACAAATATAAGTTCAAGAAGAGTTTACATAAATTTGTGAATACTTTATCCTATTTCTTTTTCCATTTCTAGCTCTCCACATTCATTAAAAACTACTCTGGGCCTCTAAATATGCCAAGCTGTTTCTTGCTTCTATGCCTTTGTTCATGCTGATTTTCAAGTTCTTGGAACATGGTGGGAACTTACGAAATGCTTGCTGAATAAATGCTCCACCTTACAGACTGCTCCTCTCAGAGTGTCTAGCACACAGTCTTTAAAATAGGTTGCATTAATGAATAAATAAATATCCATACTGTGCTACCAAGGCAAACTAACACATTCTTAACTTCTGAGAAGCCGCTTGTGGGAGAAATTATTGCTTATCTTCCTCTCTAAAGAAAAACAGTCTTTTAAAAAATTGTGGTCTGTGAAATCTTGCTGATACTATGAGTTATAACAAAATGCCTTGGAGGGTTGGACATATAAAACCTGGTTGGCTATAGTCAAGAGGGGAACCTGGAGAAGGAATTAATTAATAATAGCCACTCTTGATTACTTGTTAAACTTGAGTCCTTTTGGTCATTTCTCTCCACAAACAAGGTACAAAATAGAAGTATCCCTCTAAAAGAAAAAGAACTTTGGAGAGAATAAAGAGTTAAATTTCCAGCAATAATGCATACTAAGTATCCATTTAAAAAGAACAACCTTACTAAAAAAATTAGTGTTTTTTAGTATTTTTTAATTCAGTATTTTTAGTAAATAGTAAATACTGAATTTAAAAAAAAACAGGTTACATACATTTTTGAATATTTGGATTTGCTGACAAGAAAAATAGGGAAATTTGTAGAGGTTAAAAATGCCAAGACATGAATCCAGACTGATGAGAGAATGCCAAACACACTGTGTGTTCCAGTGACCAAAGGCTTTTGTCTTAAGTGCCATGCAGAATGCCAGAGGCAAAGCTGAGGGCCATACAAGCTGGGGACTCACAAGATAGGCCCCCCCACCACCTCATCACCAAAAGGCCATGACCTTGCTTGGTCTTGGCTCTGGATAAAGAAAAAAAAATCCTCGAAATTGTATAGGTTTGAGGCCCGAATTCACAACACTCCTAGTCCCAAAGAACCTTAAACCGAGAATTAACTTGAAAGGGCTCCTAGTTGGTAGAGGCCGGATGCTTAATAGAAACAAAACTAGAAATGCATCCTTGACCCAGGCCTCAAAGAATTTCAACAGATAAAATCCCCCCAAATATGAGCTCATAATAAAAAAATCACAAAGTACACAAGGAAAAAGCTACCATGAGCAGGAGCTGATAGAAATAAGGGGCAGATTTGGAAATGCAAAGACTTCAGATGTTGAAACCATTAGACACAGAATATAAAATAAGCCTTTTTAATATGTTAGAATAAATGAATGAGGGAATGAAAAGCCTAAAAAAAAAAGAACAAGAAACTAAAAAAACTGACCAGATGGATTTGAAAAAGAACCAATCAGAACATTTAGAAATGAAAAATAAATATAATTGAAATTAAAACCTCACTGGACAGGTTAAGTAGTCAATTGGATACAACTAGAAGGGAGAATTAGTTAAGCAGAGGTAAAAGCTGAAGAAACCACACATGAGGCAGTATAGAGAAACGGAGATTGGAAATGTGAGAGAGGGTAAGGCACATAAACACCAAAAATAAGAAATTTTAATTTCCATCTACTCAGAGGTCCGGAAAGAAAGGACAGAAAATGAAAGAGAAGCAATTTTCAAAGAGAAACAGACTGAGTATATCCCAGTAGTTATGAAAGATCACACTCTTCAGATTCAGGAAGCTCAATGACTCTTAAGTAGGATAAAGAAAAAGAAAACTATAATAAGACACTTCATAGTGAAGCTGAAGAAGAACAAAGACCAAAAAGATATTAAAAGCAGTAAGAGAATAGGCAGATTACCTAAAAAGAAATGACAATTAGACTAATAGCTTACTTTGCGAAGTAATGAGAGAAGCCAGAAAAATGATGGAATTATACCTTCAAAATGCTGAGAGAAAAGGAAATGTGAGATGTGAAGTATATCTATAATATCTCACAGATATTACAGACTATAATAGAACATGTGAAGAATATGTGCTGGCCATTAATTAAGGCTTTGTGTGCATTACAGAGACTACTAGATGCCACCGTAAAAGCAAGATTTATACTTTCACCAAAGGCTAGAATCAGCCTTGATGGCCATCTAAAGAATCAGTGTCAGGCACATTGAATAAGTTGGAGAAACAAGTCACAGACAAAGCTTTTCTGTCTAGGGGTCCAAGCTATCAAGAACTTCAAGAGATGGACCAAAGCAAGCATTTATTGGGCCAGCCTAGAGTCCCCTGAAGCCTTGGCAGCACTGGGCTTCCTGCTAGGCACACTAAGCTTGTCTTTCCAGTGCTAGCAAAGCAGGGGTGGTAACCTGTCCCTCTCAGCAAGGCCAACACATGCACAAAAGGGGGACAGGGATAAAAGTTAAGGTTCAATGAACTTATTTAGAAATTTGTAAGCAGGAAAACTGGAAGGAAGTGGGTTTTTTGTTTTATTGTAGCTTGTATGTACATTATTTGTTTTACAGTTCAGTATTCTTTATATTTTGCATTACATGCTGGTTGGTGGGGGCATTGATGGACATTCCTACCATCGTTTTAATACTTAGGGCATATTTCTGAGCTTGAGGGGAAAGTATTTAAGGTCCAGGGAGGGAACTACCTTCATCACTTGGAGCCTTTCTTCACAATGTATCACATAACAACTATAGCATAGTGCCTGGCATGTAGAAGATGCACTAGAAACGTCAATTCCCTTTCCTACTACCAAGGAGCTGAGGCCCACAGCAAGAACCAGGGTGACTGTGGATACAAGGAGTATTGTATTTCAAGGCAAAGGGGTGGAGGGTGGAGTTTAGGGAGGAAGGTCTCATCCAGAGACACTTGGAGGCAGATTCTCTTAGGAACCGAGACACCTGCCTGCTAGGCCTGGAAGCAACGCCAAACCCGTTTTCCTTTGGTCTAGAAACCGACTAGCTTTGCCTCTCACTAACCCAGAGATAAGAAAAGGAACAAATGCTGGTGTTTTTAATGCTGTCACAGCTAAGTCAAATCTTGACCAAAATTTAAGAAGTTGGGATAAGAAACTAGCTCTGTTAGTTTTGTATTTAAGAATATTTCTTAGTTTCTTCTCCCTTTTAGGCATATCTTACTCAAACCAAAGACGGAAACAATTTTTCATATTTCAGTCAAATACAGTTCTGGTGGCACTGGAGCTGAGAACCCCAGGAAGGACCAGCAGGGTTGTAGCAGCATAGACCGGGGCCCCGGGAGGAAAGAGCCAGGACTGACTGGGATGTTAGTCCTTTTCCATGCCAGCAATTTTCCTCCGACCTCATGGAAACCAACCACCTTCTCCCGGAGGAAGTTTCCATAAGCTGCCATCAGAATAAGAATCTAGCTAGGTTGGGGATGTCCTGGTCCTTGCCAAGGGGGCATTTCTTGCATGACATTATGCTTCGTTGCTGTGAAATGTGGTCCCCAGTTATGGAAGCTCTTTTCCAAAAATTGGAAATGCGGTTCAACAACAGTCATGAGGGCTACTTCCAGATGCGAGAGGCATAGTTTGGATTCACAACTATTTGAATTTTTGGAGTGTTTCAATGGCTTGGAGAGACAGTAGGTAAAATAACTGAAATTAGAACAATCCTATTAAATCTGAGGCACATAGCTATGGTATGGATGGACCCTCCAGGAGGCATTATTTTTTTAGTGTGTAAAGTGGATCATACCTGCATAGAAAGCCAAATGAAAAGTTGCCAGGATTTTGGGGCTCAGCAGCATGGACTCAGTCAGGGCCCTAACTGGTCACAGCTTCCTCCTCCCTTGCCTCAGTAGTATGAGGGGCATCAGCTCATTCTTAGGCTTTTTTAGTATTTTCTTTGCAATTTTATGGTGCCATGTTTTATGTTAAGATTGAAGGCTGGGAAAATGAAATGAACTATTTATTGCAAAGGAAAATAAAAATTGGATGGGAGCCAGAATGCAGGGAATGAGAAGGAAGGTGTAGTGGATGGGCCCTTTATTCTCCCTCCTCACTTCAAGTCCAGATGTCCTCTGTACATTCACACAGGCCGTGAAGCCGTGGGCACCGTGGGGAGACACATTACCCAGGCCCCTGAGCCGGGCCTGTTCTAGAATTCCTGAGGACAGATTCAGAGAGGATTACTATTTTTACATTTGGCTGCTAAGATTTCTGGGCCTCTTTTGAAACTCTTATAAAAGAATATTTTTCCTATTCTCTTTAACCAGTTAAACAATATTGCCAAGAACCTATCATTTAATTGTTCCTCCAGGCACTTGAGTAACTGGGTGACAGATCAGTAGCACTTGTTCTGAAGCATGAAGTTCCCAGTGACATACATATCCTTTCAGCTCTGTTGTCAGCCACACAGACACCTTGTTCTTCAGTGTATGGCCTTCCCTCTAGATAATTTTTGAGGGAAACTCCTGGCAATGTGTGTCAGAAACTGTCTTTGTGTCCTCATTGTACCTGGTACATTTTTCCATCATGAACTTTTATGTTGTATCGAAATTATCTGGTTACACATTTATGTCTCTTTAGTCTCCTCTAAATTTCTCAAGAACAGGGATTATATCTTTTCATTTTTGTGTAACGGGATGTTAAATTTAAAGTTTCAGCTGAGGTTCCAAGATACAGTATATGCTGCATACCAGAGTGAGGTACCACATCACTATGCAGAGTTCAAAAAGGGAATCTTTGGCAATCATTTCTGTAATTCTTACCCACCTCACTCACTTTGACAATCATTTCCATAATTCTTAGCCACCTCACTCAGACAAAGGATATAAAAATGGCCCAGAGTAGGAGGGGAAGATTTTTGAAGATATTTCTTTGAAGAAAAAATTTTTTTCTGTGCTATGAGAACATATTTCTCCCCTTCCCCAAAACACAAATACAATGCTTAACTTGAAGAGCTTGTTAAATGCTCCTGCTGGGGGAAGGTGAGGTACACCATGGATTAGAATCTGTATCATACTTGAGAAATTCAATGTGGTCTAGAACAGATCAGAGAGAGAGACAAAGACAGGGAATGAGAGAGAGAGACAGAGAGAGAAACAGAAAGGAAACACAGAGAGCTGCATTTGGGAAGTCACTATTCTTTCATAACGCGAGGAATGTGTGTTTTTCCAGCAGGGCAGATATCCTAAAGTCATGCTGAGTTCTCACCACTAATAATACCTGGGTGCAATGGACTTTTGGAAAGCCAGGGGCTGAAGCCATAGCAGGCAGTTGAAGGAGAAGCCAAGTTTTCATTAGCGGCTTCAGAAATTTCATCCTGTATTTCCCTACTGAATGCACTTTAAAAGATCAGAGGGAGATAAAAATACATTTTTGCTTTGATTATAACTGCTGGTCATGCTGAATCAATTTATTAGTCACATTTATTTCACTAAGTGTCAGACATTGTGCCTGACTCATCCTAGGCATTTAATAAATGTTAAACTGAGCTGACCTGATTTTGGAGCACATTCATCTTCTACTGTATCAAAATATGTCCATTAGACAGCCCAACTGAATGGCAATCCATATTTTTATCTCTGGGTTATGGTTCCTTAAATTACAGTTTGGGGCAGGTTTTATGTGAATTAAAATTAGCAACTAAATATAAGTATACATTTAGAAATCAGCTGTTAATGATCATATATATGTAGAAATTATTTTTCTATCTCATGGGACATGATCCTAAATCATAACCCATATAGGATCCAGATGTCTTGTGGTCCAGTTTTTGGTAATGTCATAGTAAAAGAAATATCAGTCCAGCAGAAAAGTTTAAGTGAAACCAATAAATATCTAGAAAAATTTCAAAGGCAGTACATGGATAATGCACGGTAAAATGTTTTAAAAAATCATTTTCCCGCACGCTGGGAGGCCAAGGCGGGAGGATCGCTCAAGGTCAGGAGTTCGAAACCAGCCTGAGCAAGAGCGAGACCCCGTCTCTACTAAAAATAGAAAGAAATGAATTGGACAACTAAAAATATATAGAAAAAATTAGCCGGGCATGGTGGCGCATGCCTGTAGCCCCAGCTACCCAGGAGGCTGAGGCAGGAGGATTGCCTGAGCCCAGGTGTCTGAGGTTGCTGTGAGCTAGGCTGATGCCATGGCACTCTAGCTCAGGCAACAGAGTGAGACTATGTCTCAAAAAAAAAAATCCTTTCCCCCAACTTTTACCCTTCTTATTAACTCCCCAAACTTTTCCTTTTCTAGAATTTCCCCAAAACTCTCTCTGTAACCCACTCCTTAGTCTTTTCTCCCTCTTCACCTCCCCTGCTGCCTATTTTCTTCTCTCTCACAAGCAGATCCACTATTCTTTCTTTCATACCCTTTACAGTCTTCTCTGCATGGTTTACTCCAGTGAACTCCTAATTATGAGTTGGAGAATGGGGAGACTTAGCAGAAAATTTCAAGATTTTCATGAGATGTTGGGTAGAAAAAGAAGAGGCTGTGAATATTTAATTGTTTTCCTTGTCATGCCATAAAAGAGAGACTCAGCAAAGAGAAGTTTCAGGAGTGAGACAAACAGATGACCTCTGTTTTATTAGCTGAGACTCTACAGAGGTGATTCTTCTCTACCCTGCAATAACTCTCATCTTTAGCTTGATAATAAATTTCTAAAATAAGAAATTTATTCCTTTGGTTTTGTTCCTGGTTAAAGTATTTAGTATAATTTTTTTTATCTCATTAGTCATTGATACCTGGGGAAATGAGTGTATTAGTTACCTTACTGAGAGTAGGGTTGGATGGTAAATTAAGAAGAAAAAGGTTAAGAGGAGTGACATCAGCAAGATGGTGGAATAGGAGATCCCCCACTCATATTCCCCCATAACAACAATAATTTGGTGACTATTGATGGAAAAACATGCTTTTGTGGGAGCTTTGGTATCCAAGTAGGAGGTTGCAAAACCCCAGTGAAGCCCAAGACTGAGGAGGGCCAATTTGAGAAGGTAGGCTCATGCCTAGTTGGCAGGCTCATTGACCATAGTCCCAGCTATTAGATCTGGAAGCAGCCCCATCCCCTGTGGATTCAGCTACAACCCTGTTTGGCTTTTGTCTTTATACCAGCACCATCTGCCAAGGGACCCAGAAGAGTCACACACTAGTGCCTCAGATAACAGGCCTCCTGATCTTGGTCCCAGATGTGGACCCTAAAGCAGCCTGTGATCCAGCTCCAGCCCCTCTCAGCCATTCTCAGGGACCTGTTCACCTAGGGACCTGGTGGTAGACACACCTGTCCACGTCCCCAAATGAAGGCTTGCCGACCTCAGTACAACTGCAGATGCTGAAGCAGACCTATGGCCTGGCTCCAGCACTTCTCAGCTGTAGCTTGGAGGCATGGGAGCAGTACTGCCTACCCAGGATCCTGGCAGGAGGCATGCCCATCCATGCCCTTGGAGGCAGGCCTGCAAACTTTGGTCTAATTGAGGATCTTGGAGCAGCCCTGTGACTTGGTTCCATCTTCTCTCAGCCACAGACAGCAGCTAGTCCTGCCTGCCTAGTTACCTGGCAGAGGTCCTCCCAAAAACACAGTAGGAGCCATAACCATTCACACACCTGGTAACAAGCCTATCATCTATGGACCCAACAATAAGCCCTGAAGCAAGCCTTTGTTCTAGTGTTGGCCCTACTGACCAAGCTCTAGGAGGAGTCCAGTCCACCCAGTGACCAGACAGGATCTATGACCATCTGAGCCACTGGTAATAGGCCCCTAACCATGCACTTCCCTGCAGACTCAGCTGCAGTTACATGACCCCTAGCTCCAACCTTGCTCAACTGCAATCCTGAAAGCAATCCTGTTAGCCTAGGCAACCAACAGGAGAATGTCTTTACCTGCCAAAACCAATCTATAAAGATTAAAAGGGGGCGTTTTATCCTTTCAATGCACAAACACCAATGCAAGGCTACACAGATCACAAAGAATCAGGCAAACATGATACCACCAAAGGAAATTAGTAAAGCTCCAGCAACAACTCAAAAAATGAAAACCTCTGAATTGCCTGACAAAGAATTTAAAATAATCATCTTAAAGAAGTCCAATGAGATGCAAGAGGACACAGATATAGACAACTAAACAAAAATCAGAAAAACAATGCATGAAAAAATGAGGAGCTTAACAAAGAAATAGAATCAATAAAAAAGAACCAAACAGAAATCCTGGAGCTGAAGAATAAATGGCAGAACTGAAACATTCAATACAGAGCTTCAACAGCAGATTTGATCATGCAGAAAAAAGCATCAGCAAACTTGAAGACAGGTCATTTGCAATTAGCCAGTTAGATGAACAATAAGAAGAAGAATTATATAAAAGAGTGAAGAAAGAACATGGGACCTGTGGGACATCCTCAAGCGATCAAATGTATGCATTATGGGAGCCTTAGAATGAAAAGAGAAGGAGAGAGAAGGGGGGAGGTTATTTAAAGAATAATAGGTGAAAAATTACCAAATATTGGTAAGTATGTGGACATCCAAATTCATGAAGCTCAAAGGATCCCAAGCAAGATCAACCCAAATAAGATTACTCCAAGATACATTATAATCAAATTGTCAAAAGTCAGAAACAAAGAGAGAATTTTGGAAGCATAAGAACAAAGAGATTTTTCACATACAAGGGAACCTTCAAAAGGTTATTGGTGCATTTTTAAGCAGAAATCTTACTGGTCAGAGGAAAATGGAAAGATATATTAAAAGTGCTGGGAAAAAAACCCAACTGTCAACCAAAAATACTAAGCCCAGCAAAGCTGTCCTTCAGAAATGAAGGAGAGATAAAGACATTCCCAGACAAACAAAAGCTGAGGGATTTGTTACCACCATATTACCAGCATTTACATTGTATTAGGTATTATAAATAACCTAGAGATTTAAAGTATACAAGGGAATGTGCATATGTTACATGAATATATTATATCATTTTATATAAGTGACTTAGACATCCATGGATTTTGGTATCTGGGTGGGGGAGTCCTGGAACCAATTCCTACAGATACCAAGGAATGACTGTACTCAACTATCAATAATTACTTTAAGCATAAATGAATTAAATTTTCCAATTGAAAGACAGAGAGTGACAGAATGAATAACAAAATAAGATTCAATAACATGTTGCCAAGAAGAGACTCATTTTAGCCTTAAGACACACATAGGCTGAAAGTAAAGGGATAGAAAAATGTATCATGCAAATGGTAACAAAGAAAGCAGAAATGGCTATACTTATAAGAGACAAAATAGACTTTCAGTCAAAATCTGTCACAAAAGACAAGGAAGGTCAATAGATAATGACAAAGGGGTCAGTTTTTCAAGAGGAAATAATGATCATAAATATATAATATATGCACTCAACATTGGAGCATCTAAATATATAAAGTAAATATTAACAGAACTGAAGGGAGAAGAGACAGCAATAAAATAATAATAGGGGACTTCAATACCCAACTTTCAACAATGGATAGGTCATTCAGACAGAAAATCAATAAAGAAACAGTAGACTTGAATAATGCTATAGACCAAATAACCTAACAGACACAGACAGAACATTCTACCCAACAGCAGCAGAATACAGATTTTTCTCAAGTGCACACAGAACATTCTCCAGGATAGATCATATATTGGACCACAAAAGAAGTCTTAACAAATTTAAGAAGATTAAAATCATATCAAGCATCTTTTACAAACATAATGGTATAAAATTCAAAATCAATAACAGGAGGAAAATTGGAAAACATATAAATATGTGAAAATTAAACAATACATTCCTAAACAACCAATGGATCAAAGAAGAAATCAAAAGAGAAATTAAAAAGTACCTTGAGACAAAAAAAATGAAAATACAATATAACAAAAGTTATGGATGCAGCAAAAGCAGTTCTGAGGGAAGTTTATAGCAAAAAATGCCCTCAATAAAAGAAAAAAAGATCTCAAATAACCTAACTTTACACCTCAAGGAAATAGAAAAAGAAGAATGAACTAAGCCCAAATTTAGCAGAAGGAAGGAAATAATAAATATTAGTGCAGAAACCAAAGAATTAGAGACTAGAAAGAAAATGGACAAGATTAACAAAACTAAGAGTTGGTGTTTTGAAAAAATAAACAAAATTGGAAATGCTTTAGTTAGCCTAACCAAGGAAAAAGAAAGAAAAGATTCAAATAAATAAAGTATAAATGAAAGAGGAAATATTATAACTGATACAACAGAAATACAAAGGACCATAAGAGACTCCTATGAGCCAACAAGTTGGATAACCTAGAAGGAATGGATAAATTACCAGAAATGTACAACCTTCCAAGACTGAATCATGAAGAAATAAAAAATCAAAACAGACCAATAACAAGTAAGGATATCGAAGCAGTAATCAAAAATATCCCAATAAAGAGGACCAAATAGCTTCGTGGGTGAATGCTACCAAGTATTTAAAGAAGAATTAATGCCAATACCTCACAAACTCTTCTAAAATTTTGAAGATGAAGGAACACTTCCAAACAGCATTATTCTCATACCAAAGCCACACAGAGATAACACAAGAAAAAAAAATTATAGGCCAATATCCCTGATGAGCGTGGATACAAAAATCCTCAACAAAATTCTAGCAAACTAAATTCAACAGCACATTAAAAGGAGCATATGCCATGATCAAGTGAGACTTATCCTTGGGATGCAAGGATGGTTCTATATACCCAAATTACTAAATGTGATATACTACATTAACAGAATAAAAAATAAAATCATATAATCATCTCAATAAATATAGAAAAAGCACTTGACAGAATTTAACATCCTTTCATGATAAAAACTCTCAACAAATTAGGTATAGGAGGAATATCCCTCAATATAATAAAGGACATTTATAACAAGCCCACAGCTAACATCATACTTGACAGATGAAAGCTTTTCCTTTAAGATCAGAAATAAGAAACAAGGATGCTTACTCTCACCACTGCTGTTTAGGAAAACACTGGAAATCCTAGTCAGAGAGATTGGGTAAGAAAAAGAAATAATAGGCATCTAAATTGGAAAGGAAGGAGTTAAAATGTCTCCATTTACAAATGTCATGATAATACATATTAACAACCCTAAAGATTTCACCAAAAAACTGGTAGAACTAATAAACAAATTTAACAAAGTTGCAGAATACAAAATCAACATAATCAGGTGCATTTTTGTACATTAACAACAAATTATGTAAAAAAGAAATTAAGAAAAAATCCTATTTACAATAGTATCAAAAAGAATAAAATACTCAGGAATAAATGTAACTAAGGAGGTGAAAGAGCTGTATATTGAAAGCTACATTTTTGTATAGTTTGGATGAAAGAAAATGAAAGAAATTGAAGAAGGCACAAATAAATGAAAAGATATCCTATGTTCAAGGATTGGAAGAATTAATATTGTTAAAATTTCTATACTATTCAAAGCAATCTACAGATTCAATGCAATTCCTAGCAAAATTTCAATGGTACTTTTTTTTTATAGAAATAGAAAAACAATCCAAAAATTCAGATGGAATCACAAAAGATCCTGAATATCCAAAGCAATCTTGAGCAAAAAGAACTAAGCTGGAGGTATCACATTTCCTGATTTTAAACTATTTGACAAAGCTACAGTAATTGAAAAAGTATTGTATTGGCATAAAAACAGACACATAAACAAATGAAATAGAATACAGAGCCTAGAAATAAACACATTTATAGATAATCAACCAATCTTTGATAAGGGCACCAAGAATACACAATGGCAAAAGGATAGTCTCTTTAATAAATGGTACTGGGAAAACAATATCCACTTTAAAAGAATTAAATTGGATCCATATCTTATGCCATATATAAAAATTAATTCAAAATGAATCAAAGACTTAATTTAAAACCTGAAGCCCTAAAAATCCTAGAAGAAAATATAGAAAAAGAGCTGCATGACATTGATCTTGGCAATGATTTTTTAGATGTGACACCAAAAACACAGGCAACAAAAGCAAAAATAAACAAGAAAAATAAACCAGAAAACGTCTGTACAGCAAAGAAATAAAAAATAAAAATAAATAAATCAACAAAGTGAACAGTTACCTACAGAATTGGAGAAAATATTTGTAAACCACATACATGATAAAGGATTAATATCAAACATAGAAGAAACTCATTCAACTCAATAGCAAAAGACCAAAAAACCCAATTTTTAAAAATGGGGAAAGACCGGAATAGACATTTTTCCAAAAAATACATACAAATGGCCAACAAGTATATGTAAAGGTGCTCAACATCACTAATCACTGGGGAAATACAAATCAAAACAACGAGATATCACCTCATGCCTGTCAGGGTGGCCATTATCAAAAAGACAAGAGAGGCCAGGTACAGTGGCTCCTGCCTATAATTGTAGCACTCTGGGAGTGAGGCAGGAGGATCACTTGAGGCTAGGAGTTAGAGATGAGCCTGAGCCACAGTGAGACCCTATCTCTACAAAAAATAGAAAAATTAGCTGGGCATGGTGATGCCCACCTGTGGTTCCAGCTACTCAGGAAGCTGAGGCAGGAGGATTGTTTGAGTTCAAGGCTGCAGTGAGCTATGATGAGGCTACTTCACTCCAGCCTGGGTGATAGAGTGAGACTGTCTCGAAAGGAAGAAAAGGAGGAAGGAAGGAAGGAAGGAAGGAAGGAAGGAAGGAAGGAAGGAAGGAAAAAGAAAGAAAGAAAGAAAGAGAGAGAAAATTTAAATAGACAAGAGATAACAAGTGTTGGTAAGGGTGTAGAGAAAAAGGAACCCTTGGACACTGTTGGGGAAATGTACAGTCATCGTGGAAAACAGAATGGAGACTCCTCAAAAAATTAAAAGTAGAATTACTATATGATCTAGCAATCCCACTCTGGGTATATATCCAAAGAAAATGTAATCAATATCTGGAAGAGATATCTGTGTCCCATGTTCATTGTAGCATTATTCGCAAGAACCAAGATATGGAAACAACCTAAGCATCTATCTACAGATGAATGGATAAAGAAACTGTGGTGCATATATACAATGAAATATCCTTTAAAAAGAAAGAAATCCTGCCATTTGTGACGAGATGGATGAACCTGGAGGACATCACACTAAGTGAAATAAGCCAGACACAGAAAGACAAATACTTTATAATATCATTTATATGTGGAATCTAAAAAAGTTGAACTCACAGAAGCAGAAAGGAGAATGGTAGTTACCAGGGGCTGGGAGTTGGAGGAAATGGGGAGATGTTGGTCAGAGGGCAAAAACTTACGGGTATAAGATGAATAAGTTCTGGGGATCTAATGTACAGCATGGTGACTATAGTTAATAATATTGTATTGTGTACTTGAAATTTGCTAAGAGTAGATCTTAAGTGTTCTCACCACACACAGACAAGTTGTAACTGTGAGCTGATGTGTTAATTAACTTGATTGTGGTAATTATTTCATAATTCACAATGTATATGTATATGAAATCAAGTTGTACGACTTAAATACACAGAATTTTTGTCAATTATACCTCAATAAAACTGTGGGAAAAAAAGAGAAAGGAGGCTAAGAACTAAAAAGGAAAATATCAAATATTGAAAAAGATGGGAAAATTAGACAAAAAAAATGTTGCTTTCTTTAAAATGCTGGCAGGGGTTAGTGCTGCTCCTAGAAAAAGGCTTAAGTAAAAATTATTACTTTGGGAAGTCTAAATGGCTGGTAGGAGTGTGAGTTGGTACAACACTTAGAATGGAGAGAGGGTGACAATTTGGCCATGTGTATGAGAAGGCTTACAATATGCAAAGCCAATTTGTTCTGGTAATTCCACTTCCAGGAATTCATTCTAAAGAACCAACAGGATGCATTTCCAAGGTTATCTATAGAGTTGATTAAAATTAATGCAATCATTGTGGCACATAATTGCAGGTACTTAAATGTCCAACTATAGGGAACTGAGCCGGTGAATTAAGGTTCATCATTAGTGGCAATACTATGCATTTATAAAAAATCATATTATGGAAGAATATTTTATTGTGAGAAATATTCATAAAATTAATAAGTGGGAGAGGAAAAATGGCAGATTAGTGGTGGCCTCTTGGCTCACTGCTCCCAGAGAAGATGAAGAACTCAAATGGCTACACACCAGTGGATCACTCCCCACCAGAACAGCATTGTGAATTTGCAAAGAAACATTGTGGGACATGCAGTGTAGGAAAAAAAGGGTAAAAGGGAGATATGTTCGCAAAGACTGGAGAGTGTGAGATGTTCAATAGGGACTAGAGAGTGGGAGGGCTGTGCCCACCAGACCAGCCAGCACAGTGCGAGCTGACCCACAAGAGATGCCTGGCTCCCCCACAGACCCCCCCACACACTCAGACAGGGAAGCACCTGAAGTCAGTGCAAAATTGTGGCACAGAACGACAGGCTCTGTGAAGAGAAGACAGTAGTGGGAATCATTTTGAACTCTCTGGTGCTCTGTGCTGTGACTGCACTGGGTGGGAGAGGGACTGGTCTGAGTGGTTACTTCCCATGACCAGGACCATGCAAGGGAGTTTGGAGACAGGCAACTCACCTCTGGTGGTCACCAGGACCAGAGCACGGAAGGCAAATGCTGAAAAGGGGGCTCTGCCCCTGGAAACCACTGATGATTTGGCTGGCTCAGGGTGGGACAAAAACAGCAGTATAACTAAGCTTCATTTATGAGGGCAAGATAAGGCCTTTCTCAGACAAGCAATAGCTGATGGCATTTGTAAAGACCAGACCTGCCCTATAGGAAGTACTCAGACCTGCATTATACACTGGACAGCACAATGGACACTCACCAAAGTAAAATCACTCAAGAGTTAAAGTCCAGAATCCTGATTCCACAATGGCTCTAGAGGTAAAATAAAATAATAAGAATTTATCCAACAGTAGGAAGAGAAATATAACCCAAATATCAATTCTCTCAATAAATGTGAATGGCTTGAATTGTCCATTGAAGAGACATAGACTGGCTGAATGGATTAAAAAAACACAAGTCAAGTATCTGCTGTCTCCAGGAAATGCATCTTACCCACAAAAATGCTTTCAGACTCAAGGTGAAGGGTTGGAAAACAAACTTCCAGGCAAATAGAAACCAAAAGAAAGCTGGGGTAGCTATGCTTATATCAGATAACATAAACTTTAAAACAGCAAAAGTAAAGAAAGACAAGATAGTCACTATATAATGGTGAAGGGAAAAGTCCAACAAGAAGACTTAACAATTCTTAATATTTATGCACCCAACACAGGAGCACCCAGATACATAAAGCAAATCCTGTTTGACCTAAATAACATGATATACAGTAATGCCATAGTATTTGGAGATTTCAGCACTTCACTGACTGAACTGGACAGATCCTCCAAGCAGAAAATAAGCAAAGAAACAATGGACTTAAATAGAGCTCTAGAACAAATGAGTCTAACAGACACCTACAGAACATTCCACCCAAATAAAGCTGAATATATATTCTGCTCATCAGCTCATGAAATTTTCTCTAAAATCAATCACATCCTAGGCCACAAATCAGATCTCAACAAAATTTAAAAAATAGAAATTATACCATGTATCTTCTCAGATCACAGTGGTATAAAATTAGAGATCAATTCCAACAGAAATACTCACCACTTCACAAAGTCATGGAAATTAAACAATCTATTGCTGAATGACTATTGGGTCAAGGAGGAGATCCAGATGGAAATCAAAAGATTATTCAAACTAAATGATAACAGGGACACAAGTTATCAAAATATGTGGGATATAGCAAAAGCATTCCTCAGAGGAAAACTAATAGCATTAAATGCTCACATCCAAAAGACAGAAAGTTCACAAATTGACAAACTAATAAACCATCTCAAGGAAGTGGAAAAGGAAGAGCAAATCAATCCTAAACCTAGCAGAAGAAACCAATTAACTAAGATCAGAGCAGACTAAATGAAATTGAGAACAGAAGAACTATACAGAAGATAATAAAACCAAAAGTTGGTTTTTCGAAAAGATAAACAAAACTGGTAGCCTTCTTGCCAGATTGACAAAAACTAGAGAGGAAAAGACTCTAATAAGCTCAATTAGAAATGAAAAAGGAGAGGTCACTACAGGCATCATGGAAATACAAAACATTATCTTTGAATACTATAAAAATCTATATGCCCCCAAACTACAAAATGTGGAGTAACTGGACAAATTCTTAGAAACACACAAATTCCCTAGGCTCAATCAGGAAGAAATAGAATTCCTGAACAGACCAATATCAAGCACAGAAATTGAAGCAGCAATTAAAAATCTTCCAAAAAAAACCAAAAAACCCCAGATCAGATGGATTCATACCTGAATTTTACCAAACCTACAAAGAAGAACTCATACCTATACTGCAGAAATTATTCCACAACATTGAGAAGGATGATATCCTCCCCAACTTATTCTACGAAGCCAATATCACCTTGATACCAGAGCCAGGAAAGGACACAACAAAAAAAGAAAACTACAGACCAATATCCCTTATGAATATAGATGCAAAAATCCTCACCAAAATCTTAGCAAATGGAATTCAACAGCACATCAAAAAAATAATTCATCATGACCAAGTGGGCTTTATCCCAGAGATGCAAGGATGGTTCCATATATGCAAATTTATAAATGCAATTCACCACATAAATAAAAGCAAGAACGAAGACCATATGATTCTCTCAATAGATGCAGGAAAAGCATTTTACAAAATCCAGCACACTTTTATGATAAAAACTCTAACAAAATAGGCATAGATGGAACATACATTAAAATTATTAAAGTCATATACTATAAACCCACAGCAGATATCATACTGAAAGGGGAAAAATTGAAAGCATTTCCACTTAGAACTGGAACCAGACAAGGTTGCCCACTATATCCACTTCTATTCAACATAGTGCTAGAAGTCCTTGCCAGAGCAATCAGACAAGAGAGGGGGAATTAAGTTTAAGTGTGTCAAAATGGGGGCAGAAGAAGTTAAATTCTTACTCTTTGCTGACAATGTGATATTATATCTAGAAAATCCCAAGGATTTAACCAAGAGACTCCTGGAATTGATAAATGAATTCAGTAAAGTCTCAGGATACAAAATCAATGCACCCAAACCAGTGGCATTCATATACGCTAGTAATAGTCAAGCTGAAAATCAAATAAAAGACACAACACCTTTTACAATAGCATCAAAGAAAATTAAGTATTTAGGAATAATATTTAATGAAGGAGGTGAGAGACATATATAGGGAGAACTATGAAACACTGAGAAAAGAAATTATAGAAGATGTAAACAGATGGAAAACCCTACCATGCTCATGGATTGGCATAATCAATATTGTTAAAATGCCCATACTACCTAAAGTGATCTACAGATTTAATGCAATCCCTATCAAAATACCATCATCATTCTTTACAGATCTAGAAAAAATAATTCTACACTTCCTATGGAACCAGAAAAGGCCTCGTATAGCCAAAGCAATCTTAAGCAAAAAGAACAAATTGGGAGGCATCAGTGTACCAGACTTCAAGCTTTACTATAAGGCGATGGTAACCAAAACAGCATGGTACTGGCACAAGAACAGAGATACAGACCTTTGGAACAGGTCTGAGTACTCAAATATAAAATCACCCTCATATTGTCCTCTAATCTTTGACAAGGAAGACAAATATATACATTGGGAAAACGTCCCTATTCAATAAATGGTGCTGGTAAAACTGGATAACCACATGCAGAAGATTGAAACTGGATCCCCACCTCTCACCTTTCACAAAAATCAACTCACGATGGATAACAGACTTAAACCTAAGGTGTGAAACCTTAAGAATTCTAGAAGAAAATGTTGGGAAAACTTTTATAGACATCAGCCTGGGCAAAGAATTTATGAAGAAGACCCCCAAAACAATCAAAGCAACAACAAAAATAAAGAAATAGGACTTGATCAAATTAAAAAACTTCTGCACAGCCAAGGAAACTGTCATTAGAATGAATAGCCAACCTACAGAATGGGAGAAAATATTTACATGCTACACATCTAATAAAGGGGTGATAACAAGAATCTATATAAAACTCAAGAAAATTAACAAGAAAAAATCAAACAACCCCATCAAAAAGTGGGCAAAGGACATGAACCAAAACTTTTCATAAGAAGACAAAATAATGGCCAGCAAACATATAAAAAAGTGCTCAACATTTCTAATCATTAGGGAAATGCAAATCAAAACCACAATGAGATATCCCCTAACTCCAGTGAGAATGGTCTTTATCAAAAAGTCGCAAAACAGGCCTGGTGCGGTGGCTCATGCCTATAATCCTAGCATTCTGGGAGGCCGAGGCGGGCGGATCATTTGAGCTCAGGAATTCGAGACCAGCCTGAGCAAGAGCGAGACCCTGTCTCTACTAAAAATAGAAAGAAATTAATTGGACAACTAAAAATATATAGAAAAAATTAGCCGGGCATGGTGGCACATGCTTGTACTCCCAGCTACTCAGGAAGCTGAGGCAGGAGGATCGCTTGAACCCAGGAGTTTGAGGTTGCTGTGAGCTAGGCTGATGCCACGGCACTCTAGCTGGGGCAACAAAAGTGAGACTCTGTGTAGCAGACTTGCCATATAATTGTGCAGCTTAAGAATTAATCTTAGGAGAAGGAATATGTGCCTAGCCCAGAGCGGTGTAAGAGTCATACGTTCTGGCTTAGGTTCACCTAACAAACAGGGTTGCTGCTTGAAGGCATAACAAAGAGTTTGAGCTTTTGCACATAAGCAAATGTTGCCCAGCCCCACAGCCCTGGGGGTCTAGAGGCCACTTGATAAACATCTTGCCCTTATGGGTACCGCCTGAGCTCATGGGATGGCTGTTTAGCCAGTGACGGGTAAGATCTCTCAGGGAGGAACAACCTAAGGCAGGCACAGCCGCAGGGGGCCAGGCTGAAAGGGATGGGAGCGGAAAGTTCCTCTTTGTGGCTGCATTGCTTATCTGTGCTTATCTCAAACTCTGGCTTATAGCCATAGACTTAAGCAACCGCATTAAGACCCCGAGTCATGGGACATTTGTATCCTTAGGCTACGTGTTCTGGAATTTATGGCCATTGCTGCAATGCCTGGGTGGTCACGTATAAGGAAGTAACTTTGATTTTTAGAATATAAGAATAAAGGACTGGTGCGTTTGGCGCTGCAGTCTTGTACCGTCTTTATGTGTGTCAGTGTCTTTCTTTGTGTGTCTCTTTGTGTTATGTGTCCATCCCCCGTCCTGCAATTGGGCCACGACAACTCTGTCTCCAAAGAAAAAAAAAAAAAGTCCCAAAACAACAAATGCTGGCATGGATATGGAGAAATAGGAACACTCTTACACTGCTGGTGGGACTGAAAATTAGTACAACTCCTGTGGAGAGTAATTAGTAGATATCTCAAAGAGCTAAAAATAGAAATACCATATCATCCAGAAATCCCACTACTAGGCATCTACCCAAAGGAAAAAAAGACATTCTATATAAAGACATCTGCACTCGAATATTTATGGCAGCACAATTCACAAGTGCAAAGATATGGAGACAACCCAAGTGCCCATCAATACATGAATGGATTAATAAAATGTAGTATATGTATACCATGGAACAGTACTAACTACAAAAAACAATGGTGAACTAGCTCCTCTTATATTATCCTGGATAGAGCTTGAGCCCATCCTTCGAAGTTAGGTATACCAAAAATGGAAAAACAAGCACCACATGTACTTGCCATCAACTTGGTACTAACTGATCAACATTGAGGGTGCTCACATGGAAGTAATATTCATTGGGTGCCGGTCAGGTTGGAGGGGGTTGGTAGGGATGAGTAAACTCACAACTAATGGATGCGGTGTACACTATATGGGGGAAGGGCAAGCTTGTAGCCTTGGCTTGGGTGAGGCAAAGGCATTATATGTAACCAAATTGTTTGTACCCCCATAATATTCTGAAATTTAAAAAAAATCAGTAAGTGGAAAGTAGTTTCTAAAATAATATATACAGTATTATACTATTTATTAACTACATAGATACACACAAAAAAGACTAGGACATATTAGTTATCTTTTTAAAGTTTTAGTTGTATTCAAAAGCTTTCAAAGTTTTAGTTTTATCCTACAGCTTTGACAGAACTCTTTAAGGAAAAAATATAAGCCCTTCTGGTTCCTCAAAAGAGCCAAGATCTTGACTACTTTTTAATATTAATGGTCATTATCTCTGGGTTAGGGATGATATAGGTTTTTTTTTCTTTATGCTTTTCTGTATTTTCCAAAATTTCCATACTAATCCAATATTACTCTTGTTAGACAAACAAGGGTAAACACATTTAAAAAAAAAAAACCCAAAGCACTGCTTTCTTTTTCTTCAGAGTTTGACCTAACTCTCTTTTAGATGATGGGCAAATAAGCATCTCTCAGTTTGATGCTCCCATAAAGCTGTTAACTTAGAATAGTTTCTTGGGTCAATGGTTTGCATTTCCAGTAGAGTTCTCATAGAAAGAGCCAGTACCCAAGTGAATATGTGCCAGAAATTATAGATAACTTGATTTTCTTCATTTAAGTGAGCAAACATGTTCTTCATAGCTCAATACACTGCTCACAAGCCACCCCAGGCAATGATTAGAGAGGAGCCTCAATTCCAGACAGCCCAGATGAGCAGAACCTGGAGCCCCTAGACTTTTCAGATATACTGAACAGCTTTCTTCACAGTTTGATACCTTTGGGGAATGCTATCGAAAGCCACTGTCTTGCAACTTACTTCTTTACAACTGTATTTGCCTTAGGGGTAAATTGTGAAACTAGCAGGATCCTCTACACAAATTAAATAGATTCTCTTGTAGGTCCCATACTTTCTGCCTCAGAAAATCAGCATTTGCATTCAGACAACACATTTGTTAAGATAAGTAGAATATGTTGGAGTATTAGTGAAAACTATAAGTGCTTATTTGCTAAGTCTATAAAAGTCAAGTATTTCATTGATCTAGTAATTTGTCTATTAGAAAATATCAACCTAGAAATGTCGCGCCCGCCTTGCCAGCAAGGAAGACACGGCAACTGGAGTTCTTCTGACAGCGCTTTAATGGGGATATTCTTAGATTGACAATATGCGGAAGACCCCGAACGGGGAAGCACACACGCTTTTAAGGCCTTGGCGGACCTGAAGCCTCTGGGGATAGGTTGGGAAGGAGATGCCGCCAGTTTTCATTGGCGCAACCTAGCATCCTTCATTTACATAGTTACACAACCGGCACTTCCTGTGACCTGACCAACACTGCGCATGCTCGAGAGTTGTTTATAGCAAAATGACCACCGGATACGGGCGCCATCTTAGAATGGCGTTGCCGCCGCGCCCCACATAGAAATATGAGAAAATATAGCCAGACTTATCTTTTTTCAGTTTTAGTTGTATTCAAAAGCTTTCAAAGTTTTAGTCTTATTCTACAGTTTAAGCACAGAAGTTTTGGGGGAACTCTTTAAGGAAAAAAGTCCTCTGGCCTCTCGAAAGAGTCAAGTAATATCAAAACACCCTATTTCTCATACTGATATTCCTCTCCACTAACACTTCAGAGTTTTACTTCTCAAGTCTTTTAAAGAAAGGCAGTGGAACATGACATTTTGGGTTTTGGCATTGAGATTCCTGGGAAGCCAGTTTCCTAAGCTCTTGACAAAGTGCAGCTACCAAGCCCTTGGGCCTAAGGTAATTTGCCTCATAAGAGCCATCTTGGCACCAGCCCAGGCAACCCCCTTCCCCGGCTACTCCAAACAATCTTTACATTGAAAATAAAACAATTTTTTTTTTCTAAACTAGAAAAGGATATAGATTTTGGAGGCAGATGGACTTGGATTTCATTTTCAGTTCCTTTTGCATATATTATATTAAACTGTTGTGATGACGGATAGCAGTGAAATTGATGATTCCTGGGAGAAAATGGTCAGTAAGGGGCCTTGTGGGCTTAGCAGAGTCCTGCCATGAGCTAGTGGCATCCTGATCTCATCTCCCTTTGCTCATTTGATGTTGTTCTCAAAAGTGATTTGATTTCACCTGCTGGTTTCACACACCTCCTGATCACCCTCCTAAACATCCCCCTTCACTTTCTCACACAGTCCGAAATCTCAATTTACTCAACCGCAAAATCAGGAGGATGAAACCCACCTTACTCTGCTGTTGAGAAGATCAAATCTGGCTCATGCTAATCTCTCCAGCTACCACTTCTGGTCCCTGCACTGCCTTCCATCTTTCTCCTCCCACTCCCACCCCACCTCATAGGCCTTTCCCTTTGCCTGGATATTCTTCCTGCTTCTCCTTGCTTGGCTAATTCCCACTTAGATTAGAAGCAGCCTGAAAGTCTGCCCTAGAAAGTCTCTCTGACCATACCCTACCACCATCATCACCGCTAAGACTGGATTAGAAGCAATTCCAAAGCATTCTGAACCTAGGCTGTGGTGGCACTTAGCATACTGTATTGTAACTGTGTGTTTATCTGTCTCCCTTTCTAGTCTGTCCTGTAAATGATGGCAGGCCCTATACCTCATTCATGATTGTCACCCTAGGATCTATGGTGCCAGGTACATGGTACATGTTCAATCAATATTTACCAAATAAATAATATATGCAACATTCCTAGAAGATGCTCAATAATGATTTGTTAAATAAATTCATAACATATGCATAACTTGTAGAAGAGTGCTGGCACACTGGACGAGCTCAACATTGGAGGGTGTGATTATGAGGTTGTGAGACTGTGAGGCGACCCCGTAAGAAGGCTGACTCCAAAAGTGACATAAATTCTTTGCCAGAAGATCCAAAACATGAAGCTACATTCTGATATACACAAACTCTTTGGAAGCGGAACTCAGAGAAATGAACAGTGGGGAATGTTTGATTATTGCTTTTAAGACTTCTGCCTATTTTAAAGCCCAAAGTGTATGGGTTTGGGATTTTATTTTTTATTTATTTTTTATTTTTTTGTTATCTTATTCCAGTGGGCAAGGCAGTTGTCAATTAAAGATGTAGATGTGCCTGTTAATGTAAGAGAGCTGTGTGTTCCGTCAATGTCATTGCCATGATCATCTTCGGCACTTTATCACATTTGATCCTCTGGACAGTTCTAGAGGTTCATTTATTGTCCTTAGTTAACAAATGGAAAAACAGAGACTCAGAGAAAGACTCACATAGGATCACACATAATAAATTTGGAAAGGGATGTCAAATCAGGCCCCACTGATTACAAATCTCATCCTCTTCCCATCCTTATTCCACCTGTAAAAATGTAAAAATGTCCATGTCCCTCCCATTTTTCATTGCTCTTAGAGTACTCAGGGTGTATTACGAAGATTATTTGACTTTTACAGATAGAGGACAAATGAGATGTAAGGATCTGAAAGATGACAAGGCCTGTTCAAGGTTTACCGGTATTTGCTCTTTCAGTGAGCCTAAGTCAAGGGCTTTATTTCCATTTACATCATGAGAAATCAAAAGCCTTGTTCTCACCCTTCCTGGTAACGTGCTTGTACAATGCCCCTGAGAGTCCAAGAATTTCTTTTATAGGCACACTCACTCTGGGCAGTGCCTTCCACACTGCAGGGGCATAAAACTGTCAGGGCCCCATTTAATGTCACTTCAACCTCACCCAGCTATACTTCACCACTTTAATTAAATTAACACTGTGCTCTCACTGGGAAGCCACACCCTACCTTTCAACTCTCAACCTTCCGCTTTCTGGAAGTATCACAGCAAGCCCTACCCATACCTAACAAATGCTAGATGACCAGATCTGCAGAGTGGTGTCAAAATGCCTCCTCACTCCCCAGAGTTGGTCACACTAACGACCCTCACTTAGGTAGCAAGTGAACCACAGACATTCCTGTTAAAGGCTCTCTCATGAAAAGAATTCCAGATAGTGGGCCAGTGAAGTGGGAAAAAAAAGGGGGATGCACTGGGGATGTAGTCCCACTGCACTCTGAATCTACCCCTATCCAACATTTCCATTCCCTGTCTTGGACATTTGGCTCCAGTGGTTGCAGAAAAGTGAGCTCACATTCTGGCTCTGTGTGCCTTCAGCGTCCACCTTCTCTACAGAGGCACTGGCAACCGGTGCTGCGTCTGCTCCCTGCATCCAGATCGGCTTAACTCACCTCGTGGTTGTAAGCAAATTAAATGAACACCTATAAACCGAGATGATAATAACACCCTGAAAAGATAAACTAATTAATAATGATAACAATGAGAGGGCAGTCAAAATAATACCTGTGTTTATTTAGTATATGTCATATGAGAAATAGGAGGTGAGCCATTAATGCCTCCTCATGAATCCTCCCTACACTTTTATGAGAGAGGAAAGAGCATAGGTTAGTTATGAAAACGCCAATTTGGGACAAGGTTAATCAAGGAAGAATTACTGGAGAAGGGGAAGGTCTGAGAAATATAATGACTTTGGAGATGAAAGCTGGACGGGCATTCCTGGGCATCTGGTTGGCTGGCGTCTGTGTGCAGCCTGGACAGTGGGAACAGGCCTGATGCTGCTGCTGGGCTCCCACATTAATGTGCTTTTTCCTATTCAGGGCTTCTGTTCTTTTATAATTACCCCAGCTCTTAGTTTCCCAAAGATGTCCTGATGTGTATTAATAACCATTATTTTTTAAAGGATTACATTCACATAGCACTAGGTCAATTATAATAAATGAGATTTCTTTAACTATATAGGATTTTTTCAAAGCCTTTAATATGCTAATATGCATAGTGAATGTCCCAGAGGAATATATATTAGGTTGAACCATTTGAAATTACCATTTTTATAGGTCAACAACAATTGAGCATTGGCAGTTTCATCTGGTCCAACCTAATATTGTTCAGCAGTTCCAAATTTGTGTGACGACAGACCTCCTCTGGGGAAAACTTGGTTGTGGTATCAGTGTCTCAGAACTCACTTTGGGAACCACTGTCTTTGTTAGTTAAATACAAAGCCTGTTAAGTGCTGAGTCATGTGTGTTGCTTGGACTCAGTGCTCAGATTGAACTGGATGATGGGTTAGGCAGAATGGAAGAACCTCCGAAAGGCAGATGGGGGAATCTCACCAGGCCTTGAGGATAGGTTACCTAATCTAATAAAAGGGCCAAAATATATATTACTATATAGAACTACAACTATTGCAGTATTAAGAAGCAGGATTCTTTTAACTGTAAAGTTGCTTTAAAATTTAGTTTTAATACATGAAGTTTCAATGGAAAAAGCAGTGTATACGTAAGCATACACTATATTAATGATTATGTAGAAATTATTTGCAATTGGGCTTGAAAAGGGCAAACACCAAAAAGGAAAGTAGTCATTTACAAGGATAGAACTATGGATGACTTTTGGTTTTCTCTTTTCAAAATTTCCTTAAATGTTGTTATTATACTGTTTCACACACACACACACACACACACACACGCAGGCACACAAAATCCTCCCAGTTACTCATTACAGTTTGAGTCTATACCAGAATGTCCTTTGAGAAAATCTCACTGCACACCTCCCCATTCTTTCCAGGAGAGGGTAGTGTCAAGGAGAAAATGACCTCCAGCCAGGACTTTGCTATTAATAAATTATGTCCCTCTGGCCTCCTCATTGAGCTGGAGAGAATCAAAGACCTAAGGGACTGGTAAAGCATTACCCTTTGAAGAGCCGCCTTGCCTCCTCACCTCACCCAGGTGAAGCCCACCTACATAGATCCCCAAACCTACAGGCATTTCCTACACCCAATGGCTGCTTTCTAAAGTTTGTGTTTAAGTTGGTTATTTGAAATTTAGAATAGGCTCCTATAGCAACACTATTTATAAATGATGATTACCTTTCTCAGCAGGCCTCAAACCTGTTGAAGTCCAGTGTTCCAAAAATATTGTACATTTATAATGGGAAAGAAAAATAATAGAAAACATTTGTATCATAGACAATTACAATTACAGAATGGAATGCACTTTTGTCGGCTAACTTGGGGCTCTAGCTCCCATTTATAAAGCTGTGTCCATGGGAAAATGTCTTCCTACTCTGGCTTAGGACACTGTCCCAACAGCCCCTCAACAGCCTGCTGGTGGAGGGTGAAGTTAGAGTCATTGTCCAAGAGAATTCCTCTGTCCAGGCCTTCAGGCAAAGCCTGGCCTGCAGGAGACACTCCTAGTGCAGCAGCATCACAGAGCAGCTCACCAGAAAAGCAGAGTAACTGAGGAGCATCCCTCCCTCCCCAGGGCTTGCTGGGGAATCCCTCTGTGTAAGGGATATTCTGGAGTCCTGATCTCCCCCATTTTCCCACCTCCATCCCACTCCCAAATGCAGCCTTGTTCCTAGGCTCCAGGCCAGCAGCCATTTGCAAGCCCAGCCCCGACATTCCTTGCATACTGTCCGTCTGAAGGAGCTGGCATGAGTAAGTTCCCAAGAGACAGAGCTCCTCTACAGGGAAGCACCCACAGAGCTGGCCCCAAGGCAAAGGTAACCACAGCACAGGGCTTGAAAACTTGGCTGGCTTCTGCTAAACTGCCATGACCCTGTATTAAGGTCATTAGACAAAGATCCCCTGACCTAAGGCCATTAGAATAACACCATGATTTTCCCAAGAAGCCTGGCTTCTTCTCTCTTAGCTGCAAAGAGAATCCCCGAGACCTGGTCTCTCTTTAAAAAGGAACAAAGAAGAAAGCATGTTCCCTGGACAGGTAGAAGCTGAAATAAAAGATCAGCTTCTTGCCTGGAGCAACTCCTCGACTAATTCTATCCTGCTTCAGGGCTTTCTGCCAAGACCCTTCTGGAAACGCCAAGCTTTAAGGGCGTATGGCTGGGGCTCCTCTGGATTCTAAAAGAAGTTCCCTCCCACGCAGCACTTGCTATTACATGACTTACCCTATTATGCGTCGTAGGACTTTATGAAGCGTATGTCAGCTGCTTTAAAGGACAATTGTCCCTATGCTGTTATATTCTGTTCTTGTACCCTGAGGTCTTTTGGCAAACAGTAGAGTCAATCATCAAATATAGGGAGTGAATAAAAGGATATGTCCTCATACCAGAGGCAGATCTCATCTGCAGAGACTGGTGAGGCAGCAAAGGAGGAAAGTTGCTACAATCAGACCAGGTATAGAGAAGCAGAGGCCAACTCCAAGGGACTAGCCAGTGTACAGGGTGAGGGGGAGAAGCAGAAAATCAGGAGAGGGTAGTGTCATGGAAACCAAGAGAAGAAAATGTTTCAAGAAGGAGGTAGCAGGGACATCTGTGTTGAATGCTGTTGTGAAGACAAGTAAGATAAGAACAGAGAAGTAAACATTGAATTTGGCAACACGGAGGTGATGAGAGGCATTGATGAGTAATATCTTGGTATAGTGGGAGCAAAATCCAACTAGAGTAAATGGGAGGAGAGAATGATAATAGAAGAATATGTGGTATACAACAAGTGTCTGCTAAGTGCATCATATGTCTTAGCTCACATAATTCTCACAACATTTTTATGATGTAGATTCTAATATTATTCCTAAATTACAGATGAGGAATCAAGCACAGAGAGGGTAAATAATATGGCCAAGGCCGCACAGACAGAAAGTGGCTGAGCTGGGATTGGATGGACTCTGGCAGCCTGGCTCCAGTCTGCACTGGGAACCACCACACCACACTCCCTCTACAATGCTGGGAAATGAACACCATCACTCACTCACTTGCAGCAAGTTTGCTGAGAAGGGGGAAAGAGAAATGGGGTGGGTAGCCGGACAGGTTGTGAGCCTGAGAGAGGGTTTTTCTTTTAAGATAGAAAATCCTGACACACAAGTCGCATGCCGACTGGGATAATAGATGTGTGGAGGAGAGATTTATGATGCCAGTGGGAGGAAGTGCTCATGACTTGGGAGATGAGATGGCTCCAGGGCACAGAGGGGTTGACCTTTGATAGGAGCTGGGCAAATCCTCCAGGACCAGGAGGGGAGGAGAGGAAAAGGGCAGTGTAGTAAGTAGTTTTGAAAGTGAAAAGATGAAGCAGTACCTGTCTGCTGGCTTCTGTTTTCTCAGTGAGGGATGAAACAAGATAATCATCTGAGACTGGGGTGGGAAGAAGGGATGGGGGTTGCATGAGGATTGAGGAGAGAAGAGAGGTGTGAAATGGCTATTCTGGGGGTGGAGGTGCCAAGAAAACACAATGAGCAGGCAAGATAGGAAGCTGAAAGAGACAATTCAGTACCCTTAAATTTTATGGATGCTCTCTTTGTCTCTCAAATCTTTCATGGTTTTTATGCTATGAAATTTTTCATTATAAATCTGCAGAAAGAGAAAGGAGAAACTGTCTGCTGTTTCCCATTACTGCTGCACCGGCAGTCGGAGGAGCACATTTGGAAGTGATGTGATAGTAAATCTGAAGCATTCCAGGCAGATGGTTTGGGATTGTGGAAGAGAAATATAACCTGGGTTTCTTACTGTAGAAACTTCATGGGTTTTCCTTTGTTTTCATCAAGACCCATCTGTTGCTCTTTAGTACATTTCTTAAAGAGACATGTGGAATGATAAATGATTGCAGGTGAGATTTATATCGATCTGAATTAAATCCTTATACTTTTCCTGAGGAAACAAGGAGCCCAGAGAGACAGTGCTTCTTGAACTTCAGCATGGCTCAGGATCACCTGGAGGGCTTGTTAAACCAGATTGCTGGGCCCCAGCCCCAGAGGTTCTGATTTAGTAGGCCTGGGTGGGGGGCATGAGAATTTGCATTTCTGACAGTTCCCAGGTGATGCTAATGCTGCTGGTCAGGAGACCACACTTTGAGTACCCAGTTGGGACAGGGGGAGGCCCTAGAGTCTGTCCAGTTCACCACATCAGGTATCAGAGGGTTTTTCCCACAGTTCACAGAACAAGGTCTAGAAAGAAGATATCTCCAGTCTACTGGAGAATTCCAGAATTCCAGAATTCCAGAAGATTCTGGACACAAAGTTTCCTTAAACCCAGCTGCCATTGTTGGACTTGTCATTCCTCTCCCTCCCCTCAAGTCATTTTGTTATTCTGTAAAAACACTGGAGGGAATAATTTATGTGAGTAGTTAACACATAAAGTGCTAACTATATATGAGATGCTGCTCCGAGCTCTTTACATATATTAACTCCTTTCATCTTCACAACAGCCCTATGAGCTAGGTACTGTTATTAACACCCACTTTACTGATGAGAAAATGAAGACACGGAGAGGTTAAGTAACTTCCTTGAGGTCACTCAGCTAGGAAGTGGAGAGCTGGAACACATACACAGACTAACTCCAGTCCCCATATTATTTGCATGTCTTCCTATGTCAAAGTTAAACATGGACGAAGCTTTGGTCTCTGAGCTTTGGGGATCCTTGATGCTTGAGTAAAATGTGGTCTGCTGGGGTTCAACAGTTTTTAACTAGGGTCCCTGGGCAATGTAAGATCATCAACAAGCCCTGTTCTGTTCCTTAACTGCATGACCCTCGAGCAAGCTGCATACTTTATTTTGATTATTCCACCAATAAAATGATGCATGTTCTGACTTTTTAAATTTTTATAGCTCTGAAGGCATATAGTTCTTAATGGGCTTCACCCTTCTCTTACTCTTGCACTCAATCATCTAGAGCAGCTGCCTGAAACAGCACAGACCAACCACCATGGGCTCCAGAATTCCGGGGACAGCCCCTTCTTTGGCCAGCTAAGAACTCTTTTGCTCCGGCAGTCACTGGTCACTGAGGAAGTGAGTTTTTGCCAGTAATGAGAGGTTCTGCCTTAGGTGGCAGGAGCATAAGCAGAGCTGATTAGAAAGGTAATTTTCTAATAAAAGTCAGTGTAGAGGACTAGGTAGTAAGTTCTTGGTTCCTGCCATTGGCTGGCTGGGAGACATTGAGCAAGTTATCTTATCTCAGCATTTGCATCTATGAAATGGACATAATTAGTAATGTGAGGCAGTTTAGCTAATTAGCCATTAGCAAGTGCTTGGTCGTAGTTCCCTAGCTCCAACTGCCCCTCGAGGCTGTTGTTCTGGTGTCAGCAGTGCCTCATCAGAGATCTAGACATTGAGCTGGTCCATACTAGGACCTCCCGGATTCACCTCACCCACCTTGAAGCTCCTCACCACTACCTTTTTATGCTCAATACTGACAGAGCCAGACATTCAAAAAAGATTGTAAACCCTAGCATCCTCAGGATGTGTCTCAGACTCATGACAACAAAAGGTGGGGTGGACTTATTTTTTTTTCAAAACAAGAATCTGGAAAACCCTATGAATATTTTCCAGAGGTTTGGAACAGTTAACTGCCATTAAGAGATCCTAGGGACAGTTGATCCAAGGTATCCCCTCACTACAGCATCTATTTCAGGGACAGAAGAGCAGTGGAATTGCAGAATTGAAGTTAACAAATTTTTATGGAGAGCCAGCCATGTACTGGGCATTGTTGAGGGGGTTAAAAATAGTGACTATAGCAATAACTAACACTTACGGAACTCTTAGAATGTGCCAGGCACATAATTATCACATGTCATTCACACAGCCCTGGGAGTTAGGTACTGTTGTCAGCCCCATGTTATAGACAGGGAGAGTTTTCAGGGGCACAGGACTTGAACCCGGGCAGTCTGACCCCAGAGCCCAGAAGCATGGCCGGGGTGCTTGCTGCATTGTCTCCCTACAACTACGAGCAAGACCATGTCCAGACCCTGAGGACACTAACCCTGTGGAGAGAAACAGATGGGACCCGGAATAGATATTCATCAACACAGCTTGCTGTGAACATAAAGGGGGCAATTAATGGCAACTAGAAAGATCCAGTAAGACTTCAAAGTGGAAGTGGCATTCGAGCTGAAATGAGTAGCATCGCAACAGGTGGAGATAGGGAAGCAGCGTGCTCAGAAAGTAATGCGCCCCTGATGGAACACAGGTGCCAACTATTTAAGTCTTTCTTCCAACGTACAATTTATCTCAGTTTCCAGATTCTTGTTCTGTTCATAGGATGTATCTGAAGGCTCTAAAGACTAAGATTTTGCAGGCTAGAGAGGCTGAAAATTTGGGCCCATCTTTTCTTATCTCAGTGGCATTTGAAGTGTCAACATGGCCTGGGCTGAGATCTCCTCAGTGTAGTCCCAGGTAAGATTTTCTCACCAGGCAAGCTTTCGTGATGGTGCCAAGCACTGTTTTCTGTGACCATCAAGGTCTGAGTTACCTGAGCCAGGCACCAGCTTGAAAACTTAGGGGAAATGGGAAACCACAATTCCAAAGCAACCTCCCTGAGCCTCCTTCGTTCTATCCTCCCACATTGTCTGGTAGAAAGATTTTCTGCTCCTTCTCTACCCAATAGCTTCCTTCCTATGACATGCCTTCATCAATCCTATTGTCCTGGTGATTTCAGATGAAACAGAGCAGAGTCTCATGGAACACTAGCCACACTGCTCCATGGAATTCTGCTGTGTTGACATCTATAAATCTCTATTCCGGCCTCTTCCTACCCTCTGGCCGTGGCCTCAACCCCTCTTCCTCTGCCCACCTGTGGATGTTGGTGTTCTTAGTGTTCCACTCTGGCCCCTGCTCCTTTTCCTCCATGCACTCTCCTTAGAAAACACCCATATGGCCATCCCCTGCCTGTGAGCTGTTGACACTCAGATTTATATCCCCAGCCCTGACCTCTTCCAGTCTTAGCCTCATGCCTTCTGCTGCCCCCTGAGTAGCTCCATCTCAAAGTCCCAGGGGAATCTAAATTTCAACACCTTAACTAGCTCTCTACTCTCTTCCCTCTCCCCCAAACCACTCTGCTCCAATCCAGAAACATGGAAGTCATTGCAGGCTCCAGCTTTGCCTCATCTACCCTATTCTACACCACCCTGCCTGCTTATCAAATGTCACTTCCAATCACTTATCAAATATCACCAATTTTAAGTCCTAAATGTTTCTTAAATCCACTTTCCTCCTCTGGATCTCTACTGTCATTCTCTATTTCAGGTTCTTATCATTCTTCACACTCTGACTATAGCTGTTTTCCAACTGCTCTCCTTGCCTCTAGTCTTACTGCCCATCTAAGGATGAAAACCACCAAGATCCCTGTTTGAGAGCCTTTACCGAGTCATCACCAGCAACACATTCCTAGTTATGAGTCTGGTAAACAAGGCCTAGCATGGTCTGGTGTGACCTCTCAGCCTCATCTCTCAGCGTTTCCTCCCTCAAACTTCACATCATGATGATTATACAAGATATCTTGCAGCTTTCCAACACATTGTGCTGGTTCATAAGTTTTATTTTATTTATTTTTTTTGAGGCAGAAGTTTTCTCTGTCACCCTGGCTAGAGTACAGTAGCATCATCATAGCTCACAGCAACCTCAAACTCCTGGGCTCAAGTGATCCTCCTGCGCCTCCTGAGTAGCTGGGATTACAGACTTGTGCCACGATGCCAGGCTAATTTTTGTATTTTTTGTAGAGACAGAGTCTTGTTCTTGCTCAGGCTAATCTCGAACTCCTGACCTCAAGTGATCCTCCTGCCTTGGCCTCCCAGAATACTAGGATTACAGGTGTGAGCCACTGCGCTTGGCCTATTTTATTGTATTGTATTGTATTCTGTTTCTTCTACCTAGACTGCCCTTTCCACCCTTCTTCAATTGGATCATACATACTAACTCACTTTTTAAGATGCAGCCCAGCCATCACCTGGCTCAGGAAACCTTCCCAAAGGTGAAGGAGGTGCTCTTGTGCTTATTGCATCCTGTGCTTGTTGTCTCATGACTTCTGAATGGCATGTTGGAATTATCTGTTTGGGAGTCTTTCTCCCCCATTGGGCTCTGACCTATAGCAGCTTAGTCATCTTTCTCCAGTGTTTAGTGCAATATCCAGCACATAGTAGGTGCTCAATTAATATTGTTGACTAGAATTTAACGTCCTCAGAGCAAAGGTTTTCTACCCTGGGACTCCTAGTAGGCACTCGACAAATGTTCCTGGGGTGAATGCTGCTACTGTTGGCAGCCATGATGGGAAGAGGGAGGAGAGATCTGATCACATAGCTCCTACATGTGCCAAGGAGGCCAGGCATGGCAGAAACTACACACCAGCATTCCATCCCTGAGCAGCATGCACTCTAAGGGTAAGGTCTTAAGGAATTAAGCTCTCTGGTAACTATTTAAAAGAATAACCCACTGGGTCTACAGAGGATGACAGCCCCTCTCATGATCTTTCCCACAATCCCTGGGTCATGACCACCTTGATGAGAGACATTTGTATGAATTAAGGAAATTATGGCAAAGGAGGAGGGTTTTTTAGGGCCAAGAGTTCCCCCAGGTGAGCTCCACATGCATCCCTGGGACAAGCTTTCGAGATCCCGTTCCCCACTAAAGCTACCCGTTGGCTCTCTTCCTGGTGGCCTCTTTGCACAAAGGATCTGCTACCTTTGTGGTCGGTCACTGCCTTTGCATGTCACTGCAAAGCATGAATAGCTAAGGAGGCATGCTGGGGCCAACAAGAGGAGCCTCTGTTGATTCCAGTGGGTCTCTAAAGGGTGGGGGCTCCGAATTTTGAACACCCACCTCCTGCTAATCCTCCAGCAAAACCAGTCAGGCTGGTTGTAGTGTATTATTAGAGAGCCCACATGTCCGTCCTTGGAACAACAGAGCCACTTGTGCATGAGGAGTCTTTCACATCCTTGGGACCCAGACTGGAGGAATGGGGTGGGGGTGGGGAAGCTGGGACGGGTGGGAGCAGGGCAAGTGTGACACGGGGAGAGAGCTTGCGATTTCCCAGCGAGATGCAGCGGGTTTACAGCGGCCCTGCCCCTTACGCGTGGCCCCAAGCAAATGACTGAACTTCTCTGAGTTAATAACGAACGTTCACAAGGTGGTGGTGAGGATTAAGGAGATGCTACTCTAAGGCACCTAGTGCAAAAAAAACTAGCTCCTCTGAGGCAGGTGCTTCTTAGGGACAATCTCTCAGGGCAGGAAAGTCTAGATGGAAGCCCCCACCACCCGTTGTTTCTCCAGGCGTCTGATGGAGCACAGTGTCCTGCCAGGCACAGGAAGGGGAGTGCTGCCCAAGCAGCCCTTATGGCCCGTGGAGTCCCCCTACCCCTGCCACATGACTGGTGACTTCAGATGAACATGAGCCAGGGAGCTGATGTTTGGTTTCGAGGAAAAGGATTTTCTAGGTTGCCTCTGGGAAGTGATATTGTTCTCTCAGTCTCTACACAAACTTTTCACTGTTAATCTGAAGTTTCCTTTCCTTCTGCCTTCCTTCCACCCCTCCCTTCTTTTCTTCCTTTCATTGGAAAACATATGTAGAAATTGCAGGATTGGCCCTTCAAATAACCTCTAGAGCCAACAAGTATCAGTCTTCCTAAAATCTGTTCTGAGCTGTGACTGACATTAAATCACCATCTATTTCAAGATAACCCTTCGCTTTTCATCTCTTTCCTTCCAGGAGGGTAAATGCTGTCCTGAGGAAAAAGGCAACTAGAATGTAGCTCAGTGAGAAAAGCAAAAGATAGGGGAGGGGACTTGCTTCTTCCTTCCTCTCTGGGGAGTTAGGCAGCAGCAGCAACAGCAAAGTCTCCTCTCCAAGGAGCTCCCAGGAAGACGAGGAACCCCATCCTTGAGCTGGGGGGCAGGGAGGGGTGTTGGTGTGAATTGCTCAGCAGTACTGAGAAATCACACCCACATAGAAGAGTCAAAGCATGTTCACTTCCTTCGTCCTTTGGCTGTGTAGAGGGTCCCTCATCACAGTCATTGAATCCCTTCCATGCCACCCTGCTCAGTGCCTCCACAGTGCTCAGAGCCTTGACATCTCAGGGGAGCTCCCAGCCTGGCACACACTCCCCCCAGTCCAAACTTCCCCTGGCAGGTGCCTGCTCTCCATGGCAGGCCACCAACCAAACCCCTCCCTAACCCTGAACAGGTGCCCGGAGTGGCTGGGTGTGATGGTAAGACCAGACCAATTAGGCTGTTGTCTGGCCAGGCTTCTGCTGGCTCAATGCTGGATCAGATAAGGGCACAGGTGGAGCCCTATGGGACAGCCCAGCAGTGCTCAGCACCCCCAAAAGACCTCACCCCTGTTCCCTTCACCTGCACAGGCAGAGAGAAGAGTACACTACCTCCAGAAGATGATCTGCCCCAGGGAAGCCATGGCGAGGGGGAGGCTCTTTCCCACGGCGTGGCTGGGTGCTGGGTGAGGAGCTGCTGCTGTCCTTCTGGGTGCTGTGACTCACCAGTGTGCTGGCCTTAAATAGTGCGCTCAGGCCGGGAGTGGTACGTGCACTGGGTACGGCTGAGGTATGAGGAAACGGCGCAGCCAGCCAGGCAGAATTCCCTGCAGGCACAGGGGCTGCCTGCTCCCAGCCAGCCAGTGAAGCCAGGGGTTCCGAGCTGCTTTTCCAGCCTTGACCTCAGCAAGAAAGTGAGGAGGAAAAGGTTTCCCAGGCTCTCTGCTTCAGGGGTGGTATTCAGCATGTGTCTTTTCCTCCTGACCGTGGAAGGGAGCTCTAGAGAGGGAGATTTAATCTCAAAATAAGAAAGGACTGGAACAGCTCAAAATGTCAGGCTGTGCCAGGAAGCTGGGGGACTAGGAGTCCCCATCCCTGCTGGTAGATGGTGCCCAGACGGAGACTGGGCCACCACTGGTGGGGTCTCTCATGGAGGTGATTCATGCTGAGGGACCTCGGAAAGGCCATGAGCTGACGTGACAAGACTGCTGAGTTTGTCACTCAAGACTGAGCTCACCTCGGGCCCCTGTGATGCTCAGCTGGCTGGCAGATCCCTTCTGGTTTCATCTCAGTGGGAGGGTGAGAGGGCCAGCCCTTCCCACCTCATAATTTTTTTGAGACTCCAAAAAGACACTGCGTATGCATTACATAGAACCTATTGCTGTTGAAGTTGAGTGGGTTAGCAAAAATGTGTCCAGCATTTCATCCAGCACTCAGGTTGCCAACAGGGCAGGACGCTTCTCAAGGCATAACCTTTCTCTCTTGTACAGTTAGTTCCCTCCACACCCCCGAGGAGCGCTTTGCAAATGGGCCTGACTGGCTGGGGGGCTTACTGGCTCTGCAGACGACTGTATTGACAGCAAAGCTGCTCTGGGCCTTCCACAGAACCACCCTAGTGTTGGGACATGGGCTGTGGGAGCCTCCTGGAGGGAAACTGGAGTAGGAAGGGAGAACGGAGTGATGGTGGGGAGACAGCAGGGGAAGGATCTTTACAGCCAAACAGAGCCAGGTCCACATCCTGGTCCCTAGTTAATCACGTGGCTTTGGGAATATCAATTCACCTTTCTTCAAGGCATCTCTTACTGGGTTGGAGTGAGGAGTATGTGAGAGGGGCCCATGTGCCTTCCCTTCCCCACAGTAAGCAAAGGGCGATGCCCGGGAACCTATGAAGTGTCCACACTGACCTGTTCCTCCCAGGCCTGGGGAAACCGAGGGAGATGGGAGCAGTGGTTTCCATAATTCTGACCAAAGGCACAGGGACGCTGCCCAATCCCCCAATGAGCCTTAAAAAGAACAGCCCCACCTTAGACACCTGGAGCAGAGCCACGGGGTTTCTCTCCTCCAGCCTTGCATCATCACTAAGGGAAGGTCTAAGGAAGGTCCTGGAGGGAAAACCAAGACAACCCAGCGTAGATGCCTCTGAGTAAGAGAGAAAGTGACCAGCGGGCAGCTCCTGTCAGAAGGACGTCTGGAGGAACCCACCCGCCATCAGACAGGCATTATCTGGCAAGAATATAGAGCTAAATGCATTCTGCCTTCTCTGAAGAAGCAAACAGAGTACTCTGGTTCTAACTCCAAAACCTGAAGAGAAATACCCATAAAATAATGGTGAAAATCATTGCAGAGCAACAGACAAAACTTGAATGCATATGTATGCATGTAGGGAGAGAGAGGGTCTTGGAACATGGACCTCTCTAGCACTGGAGAGCCTCTCTTCTTCTCCAAGACCCCCCCCCCCCGACTCTGCCTTGTGCCCAGGCCCTCTTCCTTCACTCTTCCATAGGTGATGGGGTTCTCCATGGTTCTGTCCTCTGCCTTCTCTTCCTATAGCACAGGTGTCTGGCCAACCTCATCCATTGCCCTGCTTCAGCTGCCCTCCACCTGGAGATCCCACATCTGCATCCCCAGCTCAGCCTCCTGACTGTGCTCCAGCTACACACCCAGCTGCCTAGTGGACATCTCTGCTCTGCTGTCCTGTAGGGACCAGGAAACTAGAACATACCATCTTCCACCACTAACCCCACTGCTTCTCTGGGTTTTACCTCTGGGAGCACAGCAGCACCACATGCTAGACTGCACAGTGAGAAACCTCAAAGTCACCCTTACCTCCTTCTCCCTCGCTGCAGACATCCCTGTGCTCAGCAGGCCTCCTGCCTCTTCCTCTTTGTATTACTTTCCCAGGGCTCCACAGACTGGGTGGCTCAGCCAACAGAAATGCATTTCCTCACAGTTCTGGAGGCTACAAGTCTGAGATAAGATGTTGGCAGGGTTTGTTCCTCCTGAGGCCTCTCTCCTTGGCCTGTAGAAGCTGTCTTTTCCCGGTGTCTTTACTTGGTCTTCCATCTCTGCCTGTCTGTCCTAATCTGTTCTTCATAGGACACCAGTCCTATTGGATTTGGGTCCACCCTAATGACCTCATTTTAACTTAATTACTTCTTTAAAGGCCCTGTCTCCAAATACAGTCACATTCTGAGGTAAGAGGGGGTCAGAACTTCAACATGAATTCTTTTGGAGAGACATAATTCAGCTCACAACATTCTTATGTGCCTCCCAAATCTGTCCCTTCTCTCCATCCCCAATACTATTGCCCCAATTCACTCCGTCTTCATTTCCCATTTGAAATAAATCACTAAACAGTCTCCTACTTCATTGCCCTATTCCCAGTCTGCCTCTATCTGTGCTGATCCACTCAATTCTGCTAGAGTGCTCTTTCTAAAATGCAAATCTGATCAGGCCACTTGCCTGCTTAAAGTGACCAATGGTTCCCCAGGGCCTGTGATCTGGCTTCTGCCTACCTCTCCAGATTTTTCACTCATGTTCTCTCGTCTCACTCTGTGGACTAGCCATGCTAAGCTGCTTTGGGTTTCTCTGAAATGCCAGCGTGCTCTCTCAAGCCACTCTGCCTTTATACATGTTGCTTTCTCTGCTTGGAATCCATCCCTGCCCTTTTCTCATTTTACATAAAATCTATGGGAAACTTTCCCAGCGACTTCCATCTGGCAGGTGCCGTGCTCCGGGCTCCCACATGAACCTTGTGCTGACTTCTGTGTTCCTAAAATGGGATCCTTGACTTTTCTGTCTCCTTCACTCCTTAAAAGTAGAAAAGGTGTCTTATTCATCTTCGTATTTCACACCAGTATAAGGCACGCGTTAAATGAATGTTAAATAAATGCACATTTTTCTTACATAGCACACAATAACAGTCTATCTTCTGTTTATGCATCTGTCTCATTGGTAGTCTGTGAACTCCTAGAAGGTAAAAACTATGCCTCATTCATCTTTTTTGTCACCAGGTCCTAGCACCATGCCAGACATAAAAAACACTCAGTAGCATTTGATGGATGAATGAGCAGGGATCAACATGGGGTGTGATCAATCAAACATTTTCTGGAGGAGACGTCTTATGAGCTGGATTGACACTATTAAAGGCAGGAGAGAACAAGTCACATTTGAGATTGAGGTACAATTTAGGGGTAGGACAAAGGTAAAGCAGATGTGTGAGACAAACACAAAATCTCTTTTCCCCTTGTTGATCTTTGGGAAAGCGAGAGACTGAAACAGAGACTAACTTAATGTATCTAAAACCAGAATGTCTTCTCATGCATTTTTTAAAAATTACTTCAACAGCCCAGTCACCTGGAGCCCCACTTTCTAATTACATATCTGCACATTTTCCCGTGCATCAGGCTTAAAGTTCCCCAGAATCATAGAGTATCCTGGCTGTGATAGGAAGAGCACCCACTTACGTGTGGAGTTTTATACTTTTCACAAAAGGCCCTGAGCTCCTGTGATCCTTACCATAGCCCTGTGAAGTTTTACAAACAGGAAACTAAGTCTCAGAGATTAAGAGATTTATTCAAGGTCAATTAACTTGAGTTTCTCCAGGCCTTACTTGCCTATGTGTATAAATGAGGTCATGTTAATGAAAATAACAATTTCACTAGCTCTTGAACTGAATTTCTAAGGCAGAACCCATAGCCCATCTGCAAGTTTTACCTTTGGGCATCTCAGGACATGATACAGAGGTTCTCAGAAAAGCAAACTGTAGAAGATTCTTCCACTGAGGGCCCCCACAGAATCTTGCCTTCCTGTATCTGTGCCTTCGTGCAAACCCCACCCACACTGACTCTGGACTTAGCCACTAGACATTAATGAACATGAGGCAAGCAGAGGCTTGCTTGTGCATTTGGGCATGCCATCTCTAGCTGCTGAGGACCCTTCTGCCACCGTGTGAAAAAAACTGTGGAACAGAGATAAGCCATCCCAGCTTGAGGTCCCTGAATCAACCAGCCCTTAGCCAACTGCAGTCACATGAATGCCCTCAGATGAACAGAAGAATCACCTGGCTGAGCCCAGCCCAAGTTACTGACCCACATAATCATGAACAAGTAAAATAGTTACTGTTTTAAGCCACTATGCTTTGGGGTGGTTTGTTACATAAGCAATAGATGCCTGATACACTGTCCTTTCATCTTCTTCTGTTCCATGTTTCTGTTTCATGGGCTCTGAGCCACTTGAGATGACATCTCACCATCTACTGCTGGGGACTGCTAAGTCAACCTAGTAAGCAAAAGTGCTCTCTTGATTCTCAGTTGGAATGGTGTTCCACGGAGCACCCAGTATGCTAAGACATGTTACACACACACACACACACACGCCTGCACATACACATGAGTGTGGAAAAAAATTGTTGTTGAATCAGTCTGCAGGCAAGAAATAAAGAGGGACTCTCACTTACCAGAAGCAAATACCACCCACATCTCTACACCTTTTCATCAATATTTCAGGCTTTCTTCTATACATGAGAAAAATCTAAGGCCCTCCCTGAGAAACACCTTGGTTTTAGCAGGGATTTGGAATCCTGTGACAGAAGAGATCTTATAATACTCTACAGACCTGGGAAGAGCAGACCTTGTAGTCTTAATATAGCAAACTTCAAAAGGTCAATTGGAAGGGATGGCTCACATCTAGTAAAATATTAAGGAGCTATCATTTTGTCTGAGACCTTGACATTCTTCTGCTAGTTACTAGTGCTCCCTTATTATGGAAGGGCTGATTGCTTCACCACTGGCTAGCCTGGGGGCCAAAGCCTGAGACAAATGCCATGTCTCCCCTCCACTGCCCCACCCCCATCCTCCAACCAAAGCCCTTGGGCATAGATCCTGGCAGCCCTGCACATTGGTTCACCAGTTCACAAATCTGTGTGGTCCCTATGATCATCACTAGGTTAGTATGTCCTGGAGCCTGGTGGAATTCAGTACTGCTCCCCACCCCATATTTATAGAAGACATTGCTATTTGATCATGGGTCCCTTTCCTGCTAGTCTGGATGTGGCTCCAGAAACCCTGGCAAATTTTGCCTTTTCATAAGGACACCAGTCATATTGGACTAAGACCCACCCTAATGACCTCATTGTAATTTGATTACTTCTGTAAAGACCTTATTTCCAAACAAGGTCACCTTCTGAGTTACTGGCAGGGCTAGGATTTCAATATATCTTTTTGGGGGGTTGCAATGGACTGAATGTTTGTGTCCCCCTGTCAGGTTTTAGTCTGAAACTCTCAGTTCTTGGTGCACTCAGGGCCGAAGAATGACCAGACACGCCAAAGTTAGGCAAGCACAAAAATGAGGTTAATTGAGGAGAAAAAGATAGGATTACAGGGTAAGAGCAAGATATAGGTTTATAGATCATGATACATATGCTACAGATGATAATCAGACACCTTGCTGCCGCAGGAAAAAGAGAGTTTGGTTATGGTCTGTGTTTTATAGTACCGGATTGGGACCTCCCTAGTGGCTCAGAGGTCACCATGGAACCACTTTGATTGGACAATTGGGAGTCACATGACCTGCGTCTTAACTATGCATGCAGGTTGCTCTAGGTAATTTCCAGACTCTATGGTACACACATACACATTTGGATTTTTTTCTATATACATAAAGAGACTGAGAAAAGGATACACAAAAAACTAGTACAGAATTCACAGATTGCTTACAGGAGGTGATGGAACAGGGCACATAATAGGATGATAGAGAAATTTTTCATCATATAGCTTTATATACTTTTTATTTTTTTGAGACAACGTCTCACTCTGTCACCTTGGGATGGAATGCAGTGGCCATAACTCACTGCAGCCTTGAAATCCTGGGCTCAAGTGACCTTCCTGCCTCAGCCTCCCTAGTAGCTGGACTACAGACATTTGCCATCTAATTTTCCTATTTTTAGTAGAGATGGGGTCTCACTCTTGCTCAGGCTGGTCTTGAACTCCTGGCCTCGTCATCCTCCTGCCTCAACCTCCCAGAGTGCCAGGATTACAGGCATGAGCCAGTATGCCTGGCCAGCTTTATATACTTTTTAATTTTTGCAACTTGTCTATTCAAAAATTTTAAAAATCAAATTAAATATTTAGGAAAGAATGTAGATGTGGATGTAAAAAGTTGACTGCAGACTGCAAAGAAGCAGAGACTCAGTGAGATTGTGTCCAGGGGTATCCCAGCTAGTAGGTGGCAGAGTCAGTGTCTGAAATTAGGGTATCTGACCTTAAAGTTAGGAACTTGGGAAAGTCAAGGCTTCTGTAAACTTTAGTTTTCACAACTGTAAAATGTGGATTATAGTCACACCACCCTTGCCAACCTATAGGATTATTGGGAGGTTGTCATGAGTTAGTGTTTGTAAGAGTGTTTTGCAAACCATGCAGGGCTCTACCTGTGGAAGCTCAAGCAATTTCCACATACTAAATGATGTACAACCATTTTTCTGGTTTCACTATTGCCAGAACGAAGGGCCAGGTATTTTATATATATTATCATTTGATCTAATCCTCTTGTCAACTCTGAGGGTGAAGTATTTTGTTCCCATTTTAGAGATGAAGTAATGGAGACTCAGAGAGTTTCATTAATTTAGCTGGTATGTGACACAAGTGGGATATGAGTGCAAGTTTGTTTGACACTGAAGCAGTTACCTCTCAGTATTGGAGGGGATCATCCTTCTCAGTCCTCAGGAGTGGGTTCCTCGATGCCTGACAGACACAGCTGGAATTCATTCCCATTTGCAGATTTGTTCATATGATGTTCCTGTTGGATGGCCTCCTTTTCCTCTCTCTCCCTGCCCAAACGTTCATTGCCCATCCTTAGAGGCCCGTATCAAACCCATCCTTCCATTTGAGACTTTCATGACTATATTCCTTAGCCATGACCTCTTTGTCCTGATTTTTAGATATACTTGAAATAATGTATTATCCTTTTTGTGTGTATATGCCTCATTTCTTTAAATGATGTTTAGTTTTTTTATGGTCAGAAACTGTTTTTTTTATCTTTGTAAAAGGCCTAGTTCAGAGCTTGGTATACATATAGAAAACATTCAACAAATGGGGATTCTTTGGGTCTCCCTCACAGCCCCTCACAACAATGCTTTGTGCCTGGTACCTACTCCACAAATAATTGATGATTGAATAGGTAGTTGTCCTGAGGGACTATGGGACACATAATAGAGAGGGAAACCCTACTGTGGGGAGGGAAACATCCAGATAAGAGACAATATTTGACAGCACAACAAAGTGACTATAATCAATGATAAGTTAGGGTATATTTTAAAATAACTAAAAGATTGGAATTGGAATGTTCCTAATACAAAGAAATGTTACATACCTGAGGTGATGGGTACCCCAGTTACCCTGATTTGACTAATTCATATTGTATGTTTGTATCAAAACATCACATGTACCCTATAAAGATATACAACTATTATGCACCCATAATAATTAAAACAAAAAAATCTAAAAATAAAAGAAGACACCCATGAATTCAGAATCACAGACTTACTGAAGGAGACCTACTGTGTGTCAGAGATGCTCACCCATGGTATCTCATATAATCTTCCCAAGAAGCCTTGAGGTCAGAATGATCATCCTCATCTTATTGATGAGACATCTCAGTATCAATTAGGCAGTGACCAATCAATCATCTAGGTACCATGTACCAAACTCCTCAGGGGTCTCAGGAATCTTCAGTTTAGTAGGGAAGTGACTTATACATGTAAAAAGAAAATAACTATCCTGAAATCAGCTACACTGCAGATCAAAAGCTTCCCAGCTTGGAAGAAAGGAAGGGAGAGAGAGGGAGAAGGAGAGGGAGAGGAAGAGAGAGAGGGAGAGGGAAAAATGAAGGAAGATAAGGAGGAAAGAGGGATTGAAATGGTAGCTTGGCAGGCTTCTTCGATGGGGCAGAATCTGCCACCCTAAATATTTATGAGGGATTACAAAACTGGGACAAAACCCCAAACCCTCTTTATATTGTTTCTACAACTGGATTTGTGGCATCCTAAGAGTCTTTGGTAAACTTGAGCACTTTTTGTGACTTCCTTTTTTTGATCCTTTCCTCTCTTTCACTGGGGATCACAGCCAACTGTCTTTCAATTTGTCTCCCATCATGCTTCCTTCCCCATACTCCCACACCCCAAAACTCCCCACTCACCAAAACCAAAACCCAAACAAAATCAGGCTATCTAGCATCTCAGCCTCACGAGATATTCTTGGCTCGGGAGCTTCCCGAGGAAGGGCCATCAGTGTCCCAGGGTCTGGAAGGGAAGAGAGGTTGACAGCCATTGATCCGTTGGGTTTGCTTCCAACCACTACCCCCAGAGGGTGCTCGGAGTAAATGGGTGGAAGGAAAGTGGGAGAAGAACTGGCCTCTTGCTATACCAAGCAGCACCAAAGCTTCCTGCACCTGCTCTCAGGAGGAGTGAGGATCAAGGATTGGCACTTCAACAGGAAACTATGAACTCTCTCCTGAAGTATCTCTCAGGCTTCCTGATGCCACTCTTGTCCCTGAGTCTGTCATTCGCATGGGGCAGCCATAGCAATCGAAAACAGAAAGAAGACCACGTCATGTCCCTGCTAACAATCCTTCCAGAGTTTCCCATTGCAGTTAGGCTACCCTGGCCTGCGAGTCTGTGTCCATCTGGTCCCTGCCGGCCACATCATGCACTGCATCCTTTCATTCCCTCATCTGTAAAATGGGAACAAACATGGTTACTTTTAGGACAAAGGAAGACGATGTATGTCACACACAGAGACATATATCATCACTGTCACCACCAGGACACATCTTGGTTGAATCTGAATATTAAGAAATGATTAAATTGAGCAGGTTAACAGCCATGTAGAGAATGAGAGGAATAGGTACCTAGTACATGAGAAAGGGTCAGGTTACTGACCTGGTCACGCTACCTTTGAATAAGACAACTGGACAAAAGTTGGGTGTCCAGAAGCAAATGACAGAGAGGATGGGACCTTGAAGGACTAACAAGTGACATGAACTCTAGTCTTCAAAATATGACCTGCAGGTGTGGCTGGCTTAAGATTTTTGGGAAAGCAAAAACATTTTTACTAATTATTTAACACTTAAGCTAGTAGGCCACCGGTGTCTAATAAGCTCCCTCATATAAGCACAGTAGCTGTTTAACTGTTTCTGCCTGGTCTAACACCAGCTGGCTTTTATCCATTGATAATGATATTTGAGACAAAATGTAATTCTATAAAGTTTCAATCTACGCAAGTTTCATCTTTAAAGTAAGCATTATGGAGCATGCTGATGAACAGAATAACTAGTATCCATAAAGTATTTATATGCACCTGGTCCCTGCCAGAACTTACAGGCCAAGATTAACCATTTGAATTCCCATAATTGTGAATAGAAGATTCATGTGGCCCACACACAGGAATTTGTAGTCACGTGCCCTGCTCTTGAGAAAAACTAAGCCCCTCTTCGCTAGTTAAAAGCCATAGCATTTGGAATAAATAATAAACATTCACCTGCTTCTAAGTGTCTTGAGGCCTGAAATGCCACTTTGTATGATTTCATACATGGGCTTGTTGTATGTTTCAGGCCCAATTTCTAACAGCGTCATTTCCCATCACGGTTCTGATTTCAGGCTGGTCAAACACCGCAGCCACCACTGTTGACACCCAGTCTTCATCTTGGTCCCTGGTCTGGTCACAAGATACTCCACACATTCCAAGCTAAAGTCTGAGGTTGCTATTGAATAATTAAAGGGATCTAGTTCCTTAAGAAATGCTGGGTCCATTTCTAGTATAAGAGGTGGGGGAGAGACTGCTTTAGAAACATATCAGGAAGTTGCTATTCAGTTTGACTAGGTTGGGCAAACAGAAATTAGTTAACTGGTGGGAAAACACGAAGCCAAGTTGGAACGTTAAGCTGAAACCATGGTTTCAAATGACTATTTGTCACTCTCTGAAACTGTAGCCTTAGAATCTTTTTTTTTCCCCCATCAGAGCCAAGGTTGATGACCTCTGCCGGGGCCTTGTAAATCATTCTCTTACCCCAACAATAAAGCCCATAGTTTATTTCTGGGCTTGCCATTCATAAGCTATGTGAAAATAGACTCCAAGCTAACTCCACTGCTGTCAGTCCTCTTTGTAGTGGTTACAGTTCCATGAGAGCTGCCACTTGACTTGGCAACTGAGTGTGTCAATGGCTCCTGTTGCTATTAATTAAAGAAGGAGAAAGGCAGGCATCATACAAGGAGCTCTAGCCAAAGATTTAGGAGGTCATTTAAGGGACGTAGGGACTATGTGTTTATTGTTGGGGTCGCCTCTAATCCAACAATGTTGTGTGAGACCTTGAGGAAACCCCTTCACTTTTCCATGCCCCAGTTTCTCCCTCTGTAAGATTGCACTAGTGATGAGCTCTGCACCCACGTACTTGATTCTTTTTCAAACCAGAGACTCAGCTACCACCCCACTGGTTTCTCTTCAGAAAGGTGTGGTCTTTTCCGTATATACTACACTCTATTTCCCAAATACAATGGACTGTTTTATAGTTTGGGTGATTAGATTTACTGGCTCCTTACAGTTTTAAAAATAGAAGTCACACGGAACTCCTACAAATTACCCCCTGAGGCTGATAGAGTTGGCAGGCAAAGTGGCAGCACTTTCCTTTTCTAAAATTTGACTCGAATGCAAAGGCTGGATGGCATTTAAGGAGTTCACATGCAATCAAGACTCTTCCAATCTGTAAGTATCAGAGCACAGGGAGGAGTGGCTTGGGATTGCCTACACCTGAGCCTTTGATCCACTCCCTCCTTGCCTGCTGGCTGCCTTCCCTCTCCCTTTGTCCAGCAAAATCTTAGCTCTCTTTCAAGGCTTCAAAAGCCTCCTCCTGTTGCCTTCCCCATTCCTTCCCCTTCAATCCCCTACTTGGGAGAGTTTCCCTCCCTTCTCTTTGTCTCTATAAGCATTCATCTGTGCTACACGTGTAAGTTATAACACACTGCTTTGTACCCTGGGTGTTTGTGCCTGTTTCCTTCTTTCTTGAGGTCAGGGCACATTGTAACTTCATATCCCTTATAGCACCCAGACAGGGCTTTGCCTATAGTAGGAAAATAAATAAATGAGCAAATAGGGAGGACTCTGGGCATGAGGATTCACTGACCTGGTTCTACTTTTCTCTCTTTCTTGCATGTCATGAACCCTCACCCCATCTGTTCTGTTTTTAGATCTCAATAAGTTAATGTATTTGACCACCTTACTGGGTGCTTTGATGGGTGCTGTGATGTGTTACTCAGCTCTCCCTTCAGAAATAAAGGGATTATTTTCCCTGCTCCTGGGGGTGCTGCTGGCAAAAAAACCCCTCAGCTGTCAGTCTACTACATGATTGCCCTCACGGAGTGTTCAATCTGTTGGGAGGAGACAAACAATAAACAAATACATAATAAGTCAAAAGAAGTTATGGCCAGAATAAGCAACCTTCATGAATGACTGATCTATGTGGGTTTTTAAAGTTCTAGGCCCTTCACCCTAACTTGGTACAACTCTGAAAGGCCATGCCAACTTCAGAGCTTCCTGTGGGATTGGCTGGGGTCTTCATCAAGACTGTATCACAGCCCAACTTCTCCCTCTGCCAAGCCTGTCCTTCCCTTTTATAGCTTTTGATTCCAAGAGCACTCTCTAACAGAAGTCATGCACATCAAGCTCTGTCTGAGTCTGCTCCCAGGGAATCAAGCTGCAACATGTGCCTACTATGTACCAGGTTCTATTCTAGCTTGTGGAGTTAGAGTGGTGAACAAGACCAGGCCCCTGCCTGCATGGAGCACTCAATCTATTGGGAAGAGACAAACAATAAACAAATACACACATAATAAGTTAAAGGGGGTTGTGGTCAGAATAAGCAAGTTGGAAAGTGACTCAGGAACTGGGGAGGGATGTTATTCTTAATAAAGAGGCTGAGGAGGCTTCACTGATGAATAACAACCTTAATAAAAAAGGAAGAGAAACATGGACATATCTTGGGAGAGAGTATTCTAGGCAGTTAGAATAGCAACTTCAAAGACTTTAGGCCAAAGGAACAACAAGGAGGATGGCAGCAGATGAGGACCCAGTGAGTCAAATCATGTAGGGCTTTGTGTCAATGTTCTATTCTCTGTATTGGGAAGTAGGATTGTGGGTATTTATTATATTATTTTTTAAAAAATAAATAAAATCTTAAAAGAGGGCCAAGCATTGACAAAAATTGAGTATGTCACCAACCAAAGGTTATGATTCTATGCATTTGGAATTTAAAAGAAGAGAGGGAGATATCTATTCAAAATACAAGAGGAGATGTTAGATACAAGAGTCTTGAATTCAGGGCCTGGATATACATTTCAGAGTCATTAGTATATAGATAGGACATGAAGTGTGGGAGTGAGTGCAATAGAAAAAAGATGTCTGAGGGCAGAAACCAGAAGATTCCAATATTAATAAGTTGGAGAGCTGAGTAGGAACCACCAGCACACGTGACTTATAAGGAGGGGCCAGTGAGGAAAAGGGAAGGAGAGAGTGATTCACTAGTGAAAGGGTGCTTGAAAGGTCAAGGAAGATGAGGCCTAAGCATTGGATTTGGAAAAATGGAGTCATTGGTGATCTCAAAGGAGCAGTTACAGTAGAATGGTAGAGATGAAAGTGCATTTGAGTGAAATGAAGGGAGACTCAGAGAACAGGTGGAGAAGACAGTGAGTACACAAGCTCTCGTGGATTTTGCTATGAAAGGGTGCAGAGAAATGGGAATGGTAGTTGGAAATGATGTGGACTCAGAGAGGGACAATTTAAGATGGAAGATAATATTCATTATTCAGTGAATATTTATCAAGCACCTACCAATTGTCAGACACAAAATTACACACAGGGAAAACTGCAGTAAACTCCTTTGGTGGATGCTCTGGGTGCCTGCAGCCCACCTGAAGGCAGCTCTGTGGACAGCCCTGTGCAGATTTCCAGCACCCTACCTCAAACACACGCCAGAGCACCTCTTTGCTTTTCTACCTCAGGGCTTCCTCTAAAACCTCTCTGTATGATGATGGGAATTCTCCAGTTGAGAAGAAAAATGGATGATTCAGGAGAGAGAAAAGTCAACAGGCAGGAGGGGATGGGATCCAGTGCACAATGGGGAGGAGGGTTAGCCCCAGATAGCAGCTGGGACAAGCCGTCCTTTGTCATAAGCGGGAAGGAGCCAGTATGGGTAAGGTTGCAAGTGGGCTGGTTGACTTTGTTGTGGGAGTGTGTGGATGTTCTTTTCAGATTAATTCCATTTTTACAGTGAAATAAGTAGCAAGGCTAACAGCTGAGTGTGAATCGTGGTGAAAAACTTTGAGGTCTGAGGAAAGAGGAGGGCGTGTGAAATAACCGTCCGTAACATTCACTGCTCATGCTGTGTGCCAGGCACTATTCTAGGCCCTTGGGATAGCACAGAGATTCCTGCCCACGTAGAGCTCACACTCCAGCGAGTCCACTAGAGAAATGTCCTCGGAGGGCCAGGCTCCACTCAGGCCCCACCTGAGGCTGGAATCAAGCCCATAAACAAGAGTGGTCCCAGGATTGAGTGCCGGTCAGCTGCTTGAGGTCCTTATTGAATGCTCACTCAGCTAAAGAGGTTCTGAGGTCCAATGGAGCAGAATATGAAGTAGACACAGATAAATTGAAAATAAAACCCAATGCTTAAAGATATCCATCTAAAACTAAAGAAAACTCAACTTTGTTTATTGAATCCACCTCTGACTCTCACCCTTCTTGATACCCCTATTGCTGCTGCTCTGGTGCAAGCTCTCTTATCTCCGTGAAACTATCTCAGTAGTCTCTTATTTCCCTTTCCCATTATTTTCTCCCTTTAAGCCAGTCTATAAAACCTTGTTAGATTACTTTTCCACAAATATAGCTGTCAGTGTGTCACTGTCCTCCTCAGAAGCCCAAATGGCTTCTCACTCCCTACAGGATAAAGTCCAAACGTATTTTCATTTTCAATGCTCCTTTCAATCTAATCCCCAATTTACCCACGTTATTCTTGCCCACATATATGAATATCTTGCTCCATTCAGACTAGTTTGCTTAAAAGTCCTTAACCTTTGTATGCTCTTGACAAACACCGTGCTCTTCACTTGACACACCACAACCTTTCTGCCTGTCTTAATGTACTTCTCCGCACTTCAAGGACCTGCTCAAGTAGCATCTCTCTTCCCACCCAAGCCTACAGTGAGCACTCTCCCACCCTCCGTTCCACCTAATGCCACCAATTGTTTGTATTATTCCTCTAGTTCTCTTATATGCTACCTAGATTTGTAATGGTCTTTTGTGTCCCTTTCTCACCTCCATAGCTAGATTACAAGCCCTTAGCAAGCAGAAGCAATGCCTTAACTTCTCTGGCTGACCCTCAGCGATTATCCTTGGAAAGTTAATCCTTTTTCAGCATTTAATTTGTATGCTGATTCAGGGGCAAAAAGGATTTCATCAGGGAGCCCTCACGAGGACACCTCAGATTGGTGGTTCCAATTATAGGAAGCTCACAAGAGAAGCCACCTCCCATTTGTTTTCACTCCATTAGGAAATTCTTTGTGTTAATTCAACATTTTGTCCTATGACCGATTAAGTAAAGCTCTGTTGAAAGTAATTTAATTAAAACCCTTTGACTTTGCAAGATTGCCAAAAATTCTAGCCTCTCTAGGCAGAACGATGGCTTATAAAATGCAGCATTTTCAGATATCAACATAGCAGCCAGGAGCCCAGCAACTCAGGCTTGTTCGAAGATGAAGTTCTAAGAAGTTCCTCCCACATTGGTTGAGGTCACTTGGCTGGTAGACAGATTTTGCAAATGTAGCTTACCGTCAAAAAGCTAAGCATTCCAAATACAGCCTCCCTTTCCCCACACATATACACACATACGCCCTCTCTTTCTTGCCTAAATAAATATAATAGCAACCTTGGTGTGCCAGCATAGCCCCAGCAATTATAGTTAAAAACAGCAATTACCGCTTCATAGCATCTCAAGTTCTTGGTTCCCCAAATGAAAAGTTTCCCTGTTTGAAGCTGAGTCTTCTTGCAACCAGAACAATCTTTCTGTTTTGCCCAGCAAAGATTTATTGGGGGCTTACTGTTTACCAAACACAAACAGGGTTGGGATAAACAATACAAAAGAACAATAAGCCCTGGGTTCTGCTCTTAGGGGCTTTACGATCTAATGGGAGGAGGCAGGTAATATATGGTTATTAAACTCAAGTTCAAGTGAAAGGAGAGATGTATAAATTGGAAACAGTGGGAATACATAGAAGGTATAACTTGGGTACAAGCAGAAAGGATAGTTTAAAAAAGTCTTCAGAGAAGATGTCTTAAAAGATGCTCAATTGATTAACAGTTCCCCAATAAGTTAAGCATAAAATTCCCCTATGACCCAGCAATTCCACTTCTTTGTATATACCACCCAAAATTGAAAACAGGTGCAAACTTTTGCACATAAAGACAGGTGGGGCACTAGTCTGATGTGGTATTAGCTATCCTGTTAGAGGTTTGCATAGCATAGGCAGATTGACCAATTAAAAGTTATTACTTTGTTAAATATGGCAATTTGCTAAAATTCGAGAAATTATCTTAAAACGATTATTGTGTCAAGACAAAAATTCTTTGTGGTATTTTAATTTAAAGGTAATCTTATATCAACACAAACTTGGAATATGGCCTTATTTTATGAGATACTTGAAACTAATTTAGTGGACTACTCTGAAAAATATGAAATAACTATGTATATGAACGACTTCAAGATTTTATCCTTAAGTGATAATAGATGCTATTGATTGGAATTGGGCAAGCCTTTTGCTACCATATTTTCTGATCTAAATAGTTCAAAGGGGGCACAGACAGAAGGAAAACCAAGGTTCACCTATGCTTAGAAACACTTCCACAAAGGGCAGTCCACCGACCTATTGGTTAGAAAGTAGCCTCAGGCTCTTGAAACACACTTTATGACACACAGCTTGGAACCACAACATCCTTGGGCTTTGTTAAAGTATAACATTGGTCAGAATTCCTTTATTCCTTTCTTGATTAGCAGGATATTTAAATTAGAAACTCTTTCCAAGGGCATATTCTAGCTCATTGATGAAGGTCTTTAAAAACAGGCCATTGATTGACGGTCTTTAAAAGCAGGTGGGAACATTACTTCCTAGCATGAGGCTGCAGAGCAGTGCCAGCCCACAGAAAAACAACACAAGCCACGTATGTGGCTTTAAATTTTCTAACAGCTACATTAAATAAGTAAAAAGGAACAGGAGAAATTAATTTCAGTAATATATTATTTAACCCAATACATCCATCAACATGTAATCAATATGAAAATTATTAATGAAAAAAACAGGAAAGAATGTAGAGGGAGAGAGATGAGAGAGGGAAGGAAAGAGAGTGGGCTGGAAGGATGGAAGAAAGTTGTTCAAGAAACTGCAATTGCTGGCACAAATATATATCCCCAGAGATATAAACACTTTTTCCTTTTAACAAACACCACTCTAAGGGATTCAGACCCCCACAAATGTATAAATACACTCATCTACACATACATACATGTCCCCATAAGAAAGTGTAAAGAATCTCTTAGCACTTAATTATGACGCTTCTTCTAGGTGTCAGACATCCTTCAGTTGTTCTAGGTTACCACCCTAGGCACAAACTCTTCCTTTCCTTCATCTGTGTCAGCTTAGCCCCACCAAGATCCTTCTCTACTGTTGACTTTCCTAATTGCCTCTATGCACTTCTGGCTCCAAAACTGCAGCTTCCTTTATGTCCCTTCTGGTCAGTAACACCACTATCCACCCTGTCTCCCAACAGCCTCTTAATTACACTGTCTAATGGCTTTCTCCAGTCCTCACCTCCTCAGCACTGAGTCATTCAATAATTCATTCAAAACACATTTGTTAAGAGCTTCCTATGTGCCATCACGGTGTGAGGCATTAGGAATACCAAGACAAGTAAGACTTAAGACCCCTTTTCCTTTGGTTTCCATCCCATTACATCATCTTTATCTCTTAAATGTTCAATCGTTCCATCATTCAAAGCCAAAAAAAAAAAACCTAGAAATTTCCCATCAGCCAGCTGTGCCATTTGATGCCTTCAAAACTCACGTCAGGTTTGTCCACTTCTCATCAACCCCCCTGCTCCCACCCATGGCCCAACCACCGTGACCTCCAACTGGGACCAGCTCGGTGGCCTGCTGGCTGGTCTCCCACTCCACACTTGTTCTCTACGGCCCGCAGAAGCAAAGTGGTCCTTTTAAGAGCAAGTCAGATCATGTCATTCACCTCAGAGCCTCCAGTGAGGTCCCCAACACACCTGAGAATAAACTCCAAGATCCTTGTCATGGCCTACAAAGCCTCGGCCAAGAGGCGCCCTACGTGGCCTGGCTCCTGCTCACTCCTCTGGCCTCCTCTCACGCTGCCCTCCCCGCACTCACTCTGCTCCAGCCCCAGGCACCGCAAGCTGTTTCTCACTTCAGAATCTTTATGCATTTTGTTCCTCTGCCTGGAATACTTTATGGCTGCCTGCTCTCAGGTTTCTACTCAAATGTCACCTCCTAAGAGGCTTCTCCTCATTCAATCAAAAAGTGCCCTTTCACCCCCACTCCCCTTCCTCCTCCCCCACACCCCCACACCCCACCACTCTCCAGCCCTTATTCTGTTTTATTTTCTCCATGGCGCTATTTAAAACCATGTTATTTATTTAGGTGTTTATTTGTGTGGATTATTTTGCATTAGAAGGTAGGCTCCAAGAAGGCAAGGCCTTTGTCTATCCCAGGACCTGGACAAGTACCTGGCACATAGTAGGAGCTCCAGTGTGCAGATTCTCCTCCTCTTCCCTCCACCTGAGTGTAGAGGGTTAATAGTCATCCTCAGGAACCTCTTGTTCTTCTACACTCTCTTGATCACCTCTATTTCCACTGCAGCATTTCCCAAAGTGTGATCAGCATGCCACCTATGTCCAAATCTTCTAAGATGCTGCTTAAAAATATAGATTTCTGGGCCCAACACCGAATCTTGCTCTCCACAGAGTGGAGCTGGAAACTTGCATACAGCTCTCGAGGTAATTCTTGTGATTGATAAGCTTGAGAACCACTATTATTTGATTTCAATGATTATCTTTACTGATTGCCAAATCTGTGTTTCTTGCTTCCAAGGTTTAGTTGATCCTGCTTCCTGTGTGCTCTGTTAGCACTTGAGTCTCTTACCTGGCTCAGGCATCACGACCTTATTTGAATCACTGCGATGGCCACTGAGCTGTATCTGTCTGCTTTCTAAAGTACGCTGCTCACCCATGTCACTTTCCTTTTTAAAACCATCAGTGGTTTTCCATTCCCTCCCTTCTGGGTCCCCTTTCATCACTTTTTAGATCCTGCCTCTCTAACAAGGATCAGTTTATGTGCCAATTTCTCCAGAAACTTCTCTTGTCTCTGCTGAACATGATGTGCACTCCCCCATGCCCAAAGAGCTCTGTCATCTCTGAAGGCATTTATTCATTTACCTTTACTGGAGTTATTTATTTATTTGTCCTATGTCCTCAAATTCATAAGTTCCATGAGTTCAGAAAATGTGACTTATTCATCTTTGTATACTCCAAAGCACTTAGCCCAATGGTTGGTACTTAATAATGTTCGCTGAATGAATGATTGAGCTCATGTTTGGTTCAAAATATACTTTATCATTCTATGTTTTTTCTCTTCCAGTAGTTAAGAAAGAAATCCACAAGATATTAATTCAAAAAATTTAGTTCATTCATTTCTGCTAGCAGAAAAACACTGACAGCCAAGCACTGACACACATTTGTGATGATGATCAATCTAGATATTGTAATAAATTTCAAAAACAAATTTATTGTAATCAAGGAACATAAAACTATTTACTAGTTGTAACAAAGAACAAAAAAACCTTTGAGTCCTCAATCATGGCCACAAAACTAAATGAAAGCAAAGACAAGCAGCCATCTTTGAATATTCCATTTGTAGCATAATTTAAACATGGGAACAGGAAGAGTTGGCACTCAGAAATCCACCTTTCAAGGTAGCTCTTCTTGTTACCCAGTTTGCAACAATATTGCCTTCTCTTAGGCAGGTATAAAGCTTGGATCAAGTGAGCGGCTGGTACCACCTACCCTGATCCCTGCCCACAAACTGTCCCCACCACTGCAGGTCTGTTCTACTACTGGGCCGGGGGAGATATATCCATGGCATCACAGCTGGGAATGCAGAATGGATTTTTCCCCCAGAAAATGATGCTATTAATGAGGCTAAATATATCAATATAAACTTTTTAATGATCTTTTTATATTTAGCATTAAATAGGCTCTTGGAATTTAGCCTGGTAAACTTAACCATATAACCTCGATGGTTTGGGCATGCATTTTGGATTCCTACGAACGAACCTTTGAAACATCCTCTTTCTGTACATACTTAGCAACAGGAAAATGTCCTCTCTTTTCCTCACTTAGTCCTACTGACCTTGCAAACTAGCTGTTGGTCCTATGGCTTTTGTCCTGGGAGTATGGAAGAGATTATAAGTAGACATACTATTTGCTGAATTACACTTGAAACCCCACTCAAGTGCCATTTCTTAGAAAGTAAGAAATGAAACTGTACACATAATAAAACACTTAAGATAATTTTGGAAATTTTTTTCTGAGGTTTGTTGCCATGATGTTCTCTATTCAATCTGTGTAAAGAACAATTTATTTTTCACACAATTCACCTGAAACCTACGCTGTTGCTCTCATCTGCCCCAAAGTCATAAACTCACAGTGTTGGAAGGGCCCTTGGAGATCATCTGGTTCAACACCCTCATTTTGCCTACAAACATAATGAAATTGCTTCAGTTTTATCTTTGTCATAAATTCTGTATGCCGCTAATGTTCGGAATGCTTCCTATGGGTTACAAATGTAGTCTATTGGGTTCTATATTGAGCAAGCTTTGTTTACAAAATCATAGGGAGAATTAATACATGGTGTCTCTTTGGATAATGCAAGACAGAAAACAATGTCAGAATCAATTCTATAAAGTGGTATTCTGGAAATAAAAGACCACAGATTCAAAATTTTAAATTAAGACTCTGCATGCAGGAAGAATAAACGAGAGAAGCTCTCATTTAAATGCAGGTGGAATAAATGAGTTAACTGGTGGCTTAACTCCCAGACTCCTTGAATAGTTTGGAGACATACTTATTCTAGTAACTAAGCTTGTTTTTTGGAAACTAGCTTAGTAACTTGTGCAAATAGAGGCCTCTTTATAAGAACTGCCTTTCTCTGTGGTTAGAGATCTCTTTGTCTAAAAACGTGTTTTGTTCTTTTTTTCCATGATTGGAAATTTTCTATGTCATAGGAAAGCTGTGGGCAGGGGCACACTCACTTCTGGTAGCACAGAAGAGTTGTTTTGAGGATATCTTGTGATACAGGAGTGTTACAGGTACTTCTAACTAGAAAGGGGTGAGTGGAGTTTCCATCAGGTGGTGGAAAAGATGGCGAAACATAAAGAGGTGGCAGAAAAGCAAATCTCTTATACGCATGATGCAGACAGAAAGAAAACTATTGAAAACCAGAAAGATAAAATAGCCTCTGGATCAAATGCATTACCTAACTCTTCAGCCAGATCAGTTCTACCTTTATCTAACTTATGTATTGAGATTGCTTATAACATTTTGTTTTTAAAAAGAGTTGCACTAAGGGGTATTCAAAAGGGCTTGAAAACCATTGATCTATTTCAATTCCCTCTATTTAAATCAATTAAACAGACATTAATTAAGTACCTGATGCACTTTTGTGAACTATGCTGGTTTCTGGGGATATAAAGATGAATAAGACATACTTTCTGGTCTTCAGAAGTTTATCATCTTGTGGGAAAGACAGACTCATTAATCACCACAACAGAGATGATAAGAGCTATGGGAACACAGATGAAGGAACAATTAATTCAGCCTGAGAGAGCAAAATAAAGATATAAAAAGGCAACATCTGAGGCACCTTTAAATATGTTCAAAGTTTGTCAGGTGGACAAATAAGATAAGAGCTCTCAAGGGCAAATGTGCAAAGGTAGCAGGTCTGTTGGAAATACTCTGGAGGGGAACTCTGGGGCCACGCTGGGAGACTGGTTCAGTGAGCACCACGTTAAGTGGTCACCAGTTGTTTGCATTATTGTTTTAAGAAGGAAGATGAAAGGATTGGATCTATGCTTTAAATATGTAACAACATGGAGGGTAGAAGAGCGGGGAGAGCACAGTTGGGAGGCCTTAAAGAGTCTAAGTGGAGGAAGGTGGGAGCCTACCCTCTCAGCACATCTGGATGGGAAAGAACAAATGCAAGAAATATCTGGAGGTAGACTGGGTGGTGTGTGGCGAAAAATTGGGTGTAAGAGATAAGGAAGAAGAGGAGCCAAACTGAACTCCTAGGGTTTTTTCTTTGGAAAGTTGCGGGTATGGTCCCATTACTCTGTTTGCAAAGAACAGAAAACCGGCTTGGGCAAAATGGCAAATATAGTATCCTCAGAATCCAAGTCTGGGTTAAGAAACCAAACTGGAGATGCAGCTAGGCATCTAGAACTAGATAGCAATGCAACTGAAATTCATTTTTCCTCCTGCCCGCCCTCCCTCCTACACTGACACCCTTTGCTTCTGCTTCTTTCTGTGTTAGTCTCCCTCATATTGGCTTTTGTTGTGGTATCATTGACTTGATAAAATGAACTGTGCATATTTAAAATATACAATTTGATACGTTTTGAAACATGTACACACCCTGGAAACCATCACCACAATCAGGGCAGTGAACTCATCCATCACCCCCAAATCTCCCCTTTGCCTCTTTGTGCCTTCCCCAATGACTGCCTCACTCTTTCCCCCTCCCTTCCCAGCAGTGACTGATCTGATTTCTGTCATTATAAATTGGTTTGCATTTTCAAGAGTTTTATATAAATGGAATGATCCAGTATGTACTTATTTTTGTCTGGCTTTTTTCACTCAGACTGATTCTTACTGGTGTGTGTATCTGTAGTTCATCTCTTTATTGCAGAGTAATATTCCATCTCTGCTTTTTTTCTCTGTGTTGTTTTATTCTTTCACTACTGCCTGGCTATCTCAGGCAGAAAGAAACCTGGCCCATGGAAGTCCTGACCAAGGTTTATGTTTTATGGTTGCCTTCACCAAAAACTGCCTGATTCTCTTTCTGGTCTCAAGCTCAGAAATTCCTGACAAGGTCTCTGATTGGCTCTATGTTGGGTCAGAATCTCAACCCTGGGCCAAAGGTCTATGGTTGGATGGGCAGGACCACCTGGGGAACACAGCAAAGTCGTGAGAATGCTCTGGATGTTTCATTCTAGCCTTCAGACCACATGGGAATATCCTTCTGACCTCTTTCCTTGCCCCACTCCTCAGACTCACACTTTAATTGTGAAAAGTAAGTATTCTTATGGAAGGCCTCAGTTCAGTATCATTTTCATTTGCTAAATTTCTTTGCTGTTTAGGATAATTTCTGTTTTGGCTGATATCTCAGCAATTTACACAGTTTTAAATTTTATGTTATTTGGCAGATCAACAGAACAGAGTTAAGAATTCAGAAATAGACTCAAATACATTCCGGGATTTATGATAGAGTTGCCCTCTCAAATCAGAGAGGAAAATGATAGACTCTCCCCAAAATAGTGTTGGAACAACTGTGGGTCCATTTGGAAAATAATAAAGTTGGATCCATGCCTCATGAATTATACTGGGATCCATTCCAAATGAATCAAATATTAAATGTAAGAAGTAAATCTTAAAGGTAAGTTCCTGTATAAATTCAGAGTGGGGAAGACCTTTCTAACTATGAGACAAAATCTAGAAGGCATAAAGGATAAGTTATAAAAATTAAAATTTTTGCTTGGCAAAAACTACTTGAGCAAAGTCCAGAGACAAATGACAAATTGGGAGCAAGTTATTTACAACTCATTTCACAGGCCAGGTTTAATATCCTTAACATTTTAAGGGCTCCTATAATAAGAAAAATACCACCAGAATATATAAAGAGCTCAAACAACTTAATAGGAAAAAGTAAAATAATCCTATTTAATAATGGGGAAAAGATCTGACTAGACAATTCTTAAAAGAAGACATAAAAAGGCAAACAGGTATATGAAAAAATGTTCAATATCACTAATCATCAGGGAAATGCAAATCAAAACCACAATGAGATGTCATGTCAGCCCAGTTAAAATGGCTTTATCCAAAAGGCAGGCAGTAATGAATGCTGGTGAGGATGTAGAGAAAGGGGAACCCTGGTACACAATTGGTGGGAATGTAAATTAGCACAGCCACTGTGGAAAGCAGCATGGTAGTTTTAAAAATAGAACTACCACGTGATCCAGTAATCCTGTGGCTGGGTGTATATCCAAAAGAAATGAAATCAATAAATCTTCACTCCCATATTCATTCAGCACTATTCACAATAACAGAGATATAGAATCAACCTAAGTGTCCATCAATGGATGACTGGAAAATGTGGTGCATATACACAATGGACCATTAAAAAGAATGAAATTCCGTCATTTGCAGCAACATGGATGGAACTGTAGGACATTATCTTCAGTGAAATAAGCAAATCACAGAAAGACAAACATCACATGTTCTCACTTCTATGTGGGAGCTAAGAAATTGATCTCATAGAGGCAGAAGGTAGAATGATGGTTACTAGAGGCTGAGTAGTGGAAATTGGGGGATAAAGAGGGGTTGGTTAATGGGTACAAAAATACAGTTAGATAGTAGAAATAAGATCTAGTGCAGGGGTGGGGAACCTTTTCATGCTGGAAGGCAGCATTAATTTAGCTGTAATCAAATAAGGCCACATTCAAGAAACTTCAATTAGATATACTTAAAAATGTACATCATTTTGTAAAAATCTTACACTATGTACTTAATAACTTCAAAAACTGAAAACTATTTGTTAGTTTTAAAGTGTGGATTTGCCGTATCATTCTAAAGTGCATTGGCTATCACAGGGACAGGTGTTAGCCAAAATTTTATCTCTATGAGAACAGATAGTTAAACTTCATGAAAAACAGGATTAACAATGTGAATTACTGAAAGAAGATTTCTAGAGGAATGTAGCATTTCTGTGTGATATCATGTCAAGTCAAAACAATTTGAATATTTCTTTGCAAGGTAAAACTAAATCTGTATATGATATGTGGCAAAAATCCAAACATTTGGAAAAAAGCTATCTTTTTTCATAACAATTCTTCTTCAAAAGGAAATTTCAGATGACATTTTTCCCAGTTAGCAAAGGTCAGTGATGAGCAGGATGATATATGCCAATCTTTTGAAGAATATGCAGTTGTTACAGACCTATTAATTAGAGAATACAATGAAAGGTTCGCTGACTTTGAGAATTATTACATCACACTCAAATTAGCATTTCAGCCTCACCTAGTTGATATCACCAAGACACCTAAAGAACTACAGATGGAATTGATTGAGCTCTCAGTAGATGACATTTTAAAGCCATTGTTTGATGCTAAGAAAGATCCAATTGAAATATGGAAAAATGCAGAATACCCACACCTTTGTCAACATGTCCAAAAATTACTCTCTTGCTTTTCAACCACTATTGCTGAGAATCTACATTCTCCTACCTAACCCAAATCAAGACACCCTTAAGGTCACAAATGACTGATACCTGTCTAGAGGATCAACTGAAACTGTGAATCTCTATGCTGCAACCACATATTCAATGCTTTTCAACAAAAAGCAGACACAACAAAGTCATTAAAAGGTTAGTTAGCTTTAAAATCAAGCAGTAGTTTTCATTTTTTGAAATTATGAAGTACGTAGTAGGCTAGACTTTTACAAAATAATGTACATTTTTAAGTATATCTAATTGAAGTTTCTTGAATATGGTCTTATTTGATTACAGCTAAATTAATGTGGCCTTCCAATATGAAGTTTCCCCACTGCTGCTCTACACACACAAACTAGAAAATCTAGAGGAAATAGATCAATTTTTGGAAATACATGACCTCCCAAGCTTGAATCAGGAAGAAACAGAAATTCTGAACAAACCAATAATGAGTAGGGAGATTGAAACAGTAATAAAACCTCCCAACAAAAATAATTCCTGGACCAGATGGGTTCACAGCCAAATTCTACCAGACCTACAAAGAAAAATTGGCACTTATTCTACTGAAACTTTGTTTTCCCTTAATTCAACAAACATTTATTATGCACCTACCAGTATGAAGTTTTATGTAAGCACCAAATATACAGCACTGAACATGACATACATTGTTCCTGCCCTCATGGAATTTACATTCTAGTAGGGAAGACGGTCACCGGGCCTATTCGGATGCTCCTTGACTTACGATGGGGTTAGTCTGGATAAACCCATTATAAGTTGACAATAAGTAATGATGCATTCAACTTACAATAAGTTTATCAGGATATAACCTTATTGTAAGTCAAGGATGTACCGAATGCTTATTGCTTTTGCACTATTATAAAGTTTAAAACTTGTGAGTCAAACCATTATAAGTCAGGGTCTGTCTAATAAATTTTAAGTATGATCAGAGGTTGGGAAGGAGAAGCCCAGTGTGGTGTTCTAAAGTAAAGTAGGGGAACTGGCATAGTCTGAGGATCCCAAAAAGGTGTCCCCAAAGGATGTTTCAGTTGGAAGACACTTGTCCCAACTCTTGCCTGGCTAGTTTTAACCCTTGGTACACAATGCTCTCATGTCCACTCTCCAGTCCCAAACCCTACAAAATGACCTTCTTTATAAACTTAGTATACCAGAGATCAAAAGCCCCAATATCTATCATTCTTCCTCCTCCTCTTTGTCTCCTTCTTCTTCTTCCTCCTCTTCTTCCTCTTGTTCTTCTTTTTCTTCTTCTTCTTCTTCTTCTTCTTCTTCTTCTTCCTCCTCCTCCTCCTCCTCCTTCATAATAAAACATCAATAGTTAGCTGGGCGAATCATCACCCAGGTAGGAATCACATTTCCTAGCCTCTCTTGCAGCTAGGAGGGGATATGACTAAATTCCTGACATTGGAATGTGAGAAGAAGTGATGTGAGCAACATCAGGGCCACATTCTTTATAGAGGAAAGGGCTTGTGCTCCACTCTCCATTTCTTACTGTGTCAGAAATGGCAGCAATTGCAGCAGCCACCTTAGACCAGGTAGGAGCCACCACTGAGGGTGGAAGACTCCCCCAGTGCCTGTATCTTGTGATGACCTCAGGAAACAGTCTTGTCTGTCTGCTCTGGACTTCTAGATTCTCTATGAACCCTTCCAAGAGGAAGAATTAAACTTCTGTCTCATCTTGGGGTCTCTTTGTCAGGGCAGTTAAGCCTGTACCCTGATTCACATATCCAGGCTCTGTTTTTGGCATGTCTTTAGCTTAGCTCAGGACCACAGAAGTATTTACCCAATTTGTCATAATCTGTGCATAGTTGCAGTATAAAGTTTCTTTTGAATGATTTTCCAGTTTAAATATTATCATGATCCGCATCTGACTGTCATTCTTTTTAACTCTTCCTCCTCTCTTTTCCTGTTCACTTGCTCACTTATTTATAGTAGATGACCTCTAAAGTCTTGGAGTCATGGGATTTCTTGGCCAGGTCACAATATCTTTGGGAGAGTGGGCTAGGACAGGAAAGGGATGTGAATGAGATTCTGACATGAAGTTACATACCTGGAAATTGGCTAATCACAGTTCTCCATTAATGTGAGTGTTTTCACCACACCTTGAGAAAGAAGAAAACCATAACCCATAGCCAAATAAGCTGTTATTAAAGATCCATTTAAAAAAACTAATCTCTTAGGCCTGTGCCAGAGTTTCAACCCAATTTGTTACCCTTCTGTGGTGACATCCATAGTTCCATGTGATGGGATGAATTTGTCATAATGTCTCTGAGGCCGTATTTTCAACACCAGAATCCCTGCTTTGTCAAAACATTTTATTTCAGGGGGAAAATGGACTACAATATCTATTTTAAGGAACTTGTCCTAAAGAAATACTATACAAATGTGCAAAGCTACATCTATATGGATATTCACTGTGGTATAGTTTGCATTGGTTAAATATGGAAAATAACATAATGCCCATCAGTATGAGGAAGATCTTTTTTTTTTTTTTGAGACAAGATCTCATTCTATTGCCCAGGCTACACTGCAGTGATGTCATCCTAGCTCGCTGCAACCTCAAACTCTTAGACTCAAGCGATCCTCCTGCCTCAGCCTCCTGAGTAGCTGGGACCCTGCCTGGCTAATTTTTCTATTTTTTGTAGAGACAGGGTCTCCCTCTTGCTCAGGCTGGTCTCAAACTCCTGACCTCAAGCGATCCTCCTACCTTGGCCTCCCAAAGAGCTGGGATTACAGGTGTGAGCCACCACACCCAGCCAGTATGAGGAAAATTAATTAAAGCATGATTTATCTTACTATAGAAGGCAAAGCAAGGCTAGTTGTGGTGGCTCTCATCTGTAATCCCAGCACTTCAGGAGGCCAAGACAGGAGGATTGCTTGAGTTCAGGAGTTCAAGATCAGCCTGTGCAGCATAACAAGACCCGATCTATAAAAAATAAGAAAAATTAGCTGGATATGGTAGCACAAACCCATAGTCCTACCTACTTGGGAGGCTGAGGTGGGAGGATTGCTTGAGCCCAGGATTTGGAGGCGGCAGTGTGCTATGATTACACCACTATACTCCAGCCTGAGCAATAGAATCAGACTTTGTCTCTAAAAAAAAACAAAAAGAAGGCAAAGCAGCCACTTCAAAGAAGATATGTCTGTATCAACTGACCTGCCACACTGTCCACAATTTATTGTTAGCAAAATGATTCTATTTTGATACAAATAAACAACAGATATTTATATATACATTTTCATATGCCTAGAAAAATAGTCTGGAAGGGTACCTCTGGGGAGTAGGAGAGGTGGGGTAGACTTTCATATTTTACTCTATATAATTCTATATTGTTTGAATGTTTGTATAATAGTAGGAATTCATGGTGAGGCAGGGAACATACTTTTCCTGCTCATTGCCCTTTCAAACATAGAACAGAGGAGATGATCAAAAATAATAGTAATAGTAACAGTTACGTAGCACCTACCATGTGCTATCCTATGGACTTTATATATGTTAATCTCTCTGATTTTCATGTATATGCTATGAGATAAGTATTATTGTTACCTCCGTCTTACAGATGAGGAGACAGAAGCGCAGAAAGGGTAAACAGTCTGCCCAGGGTGAAACGGTGGTGGAGCTGGGATTGAATCCAGGCAGCTTGGCTCTAGCAACTCCTTTTAACCTCTGTCCTATGTTATATTGATTAATTGATGGAATGTACAAATGAATGAATAAATGAATGCTAGAAAAAAAGAATTTTCTGGCTAAGTGTCCAATAAGTAGAAGAATCAATATGCCAGGGAAACTCATTCCCAGAGCATTCTGCTTAATCAAGGTTTTACAATTTATCTTTCATTGCAAAGTAATGGGCTGTTTATACTCAGAGCCTTCCAAATGTGGAAAAGACACTGATGTTAACAGTTGTTGATGGGCGACTGGGAAAGGCTGAACATTTTAATTTAAACTAAGTGAAAGAATTAACTGCCAGCAAATTAAAAGGCTTCATCTACCATTCCTCTGCCTCCTCGATCTTCTGCCTTCCACCCGGAACAACAACAAGGGTGTCATGAGCACCAACATAACGGGCTGGCTTTTCCTTACTAAGCTGCCTAGTTTTCCAGCTTCTGAAATTGTCTTCTCTGTGCATACATTTGGTGACTTGGAAATGCAGGAAAGAATTCTGTAGTCCAGAAGCATCTCTGCCTTAAGGGACCAATGGGGCTCCTCCCTCAGGCAGAAAGGATAAAGAACAGACCCCACTCCTGGAGTGGAGGAACTAGATTTCATCCCATTGGTACCTGCAACAGCTGGCAGAGTGCCTGGCACATATTTGGGGCTTTACATAAGACAGGCTACCTTAACTGTCAGATCAGTAGAAATTTTGATGATATAGAGGAAGTTTTAAGAAAATTAATAAGTAGTCCTTGATCAAAATAGTGTTTTCTAAATCTAAAAATAACATTCATTCAGCAAATGAATACTAAGCACCTACTATGTGCAAAGCACTATGAGAGATACAGGTGAATGCAAAATAGTCCCAGTCTTCAGGTAGCTTATAGTAGAGTCTGATATAGACATACATCAGCACTGTGAATTTAGAGCAAGAGAATTTTGTAAATTTGAAGTCAAAGAAAAGCAGTAGCTCTCTTTCTCTTTTAGTCTTAAAGTACAACTCAGGAGTAATTTTGTGGGCATATGAAATTTGTAGATGTGCCTAAAATGCATTTTTATGGTGCACAGGGAACAAATAGAATCACTTCCCTAGTATAATTGAAGGTGGCTTCCTGGCAGAGTGGGGATTGGTTTACCCGTGCACAGTTGAGTTGAGAGTAGGTCTGCAGACAAGTGCCCCTCTGTGGGAGTCAGAAGAAAATCCCACAGGAAAAAGACACGTCAGCCTGTTGGATGGGACAAATGAGCTTGTGGGGTAGGAAGAAAGGAGAGGAGTGCAGAAACGAACAGTTGTGCTGGCTACCTGACTCCTGATGGTCTACATAGAAAGGGCATAGAGCATTAAATAACTGCAACACAAAACTGCACAAGCACTAAAGTTCTGAGCTTTCACAGAATGGGAATGTTGCAATTCTCAGTTTATTTCCAATCACAAATATTGACACCTAATCATATATAGCTGTCCCTCAGTATAAGCAGGAGATTTGTTCCAGGACGCCTGCATATACCAAAATTCACACATACTCAAGTCCCACAGTTGGCTCTGCAGAATCCACATATACAAAAATTTGGCCCTCCATATACCTGGGTTTCCCATCCTGAGAATACTGTATATTCCACCCACGTTTGGTTGAAAAAATTCTGGATATAAGTGGACCAAGGCAGTGCAAACCCATATTGTTGATCGGTCAACTGTATTTTTCATGAATCTTTGAGCCTTTGAGAAGACAGCATAGTGTAGTGGGAGAAGAGCAGGCATTGACATCAGACTGCCGGGGTTCCAAACTTATCAGCTGTGTTACTCTGGACAAGAAAACCTTATGTGGACAGTAGTATAGACATCAAGGGTTAATGAACATGGCACTTCATAAGTACTCAACAACTGCTAGTTCAGGGATGGGGAGCCTGTGGCCTTTTAGGTCCTTAAGTACAGCCTTTTGACTGAATCCAAATTTTACAGAACAAATGCCTTCATTTTTATTAATACATTTTTGTTTTTTATATTTTTATTTTATTTTTTAAATGAACATATTTAAAATACCAAGGGATAAAATAAGTTTCAATGAAATAATCCTCAAAGACGGACTGGCACAATGAGAACATTAGTAAGCCATAAAGCCATAAGCCATAAGTAAGCCACAGGTCTAACTTCCCCCACCTGACAGGAGCCACTACTGCATGAAACTGGCTGGCGAGAATTTATGGGGGTCAAGTACACCCAAAAGCTGTTATCAGCTTTTGACAATGGTGCACACTCAAATTAGCACTTCAGCCTAACCTAGCTGATATCACCAAGGCACCTAGAGAACTACAGATGGAATTGATTGAGCTTTCAGTTGATGACATTTTAAAATCATCGTTTGATGCTAGGGAAGATCCAGTTGAAATATGGAAAAATGAAGTAGAATACCCACAACTTTGGCAACATGCCCCCAAAATGCTTTCTTGCTTTTCAACCACTTATTGTTGAGAATCTACATTCTCCTACCTCACCCAAATCAAGATGCCCTTAAGGTCACAAATGACTGATACCCATCTAGAGGATCAACTGAAACTGCAGACCTCCATTCTAACCAAACATTCAAATGTTTTCCAACAAAAACAGACGTAACAAAGTCCCACAGATTTTTAGATGTTTGTGTCATCTTTGGCATTCAGTTTGAAAAATCCTTTAATTTTCATCTTAATTTCATCACTGACCCAAAGATCGTTCAGCAGCAGGTTGTTTAATTTCCATCGCTTTGTGTTGATTTTAGAGTTCCTTTATGAATTGATTTCCAGTTTTCTTCCACTGTGATCTGAGAAGATACATGGTATGATTTCAGCTTTTCTGAATTTGTTGAGACTTATTTTGTGTGCTAATAACATGATCTATCTATGTCCCATGTGCTGATGAGAAGAATGTATATTCTACAGTTTTGATGTAGACTGTTTTGTAAATGTCTGTTAGGTCCATTTGTTCTGGAGTCTCTTTTAAATCCAATGTTTCTTTTTTGATCTGCCTTGATGATCTTTCCAGTTCTGTCAGTGGAGTGCCGAAGTTCCTAGCTATTATGATGCTGCTCCCTCTTTTCTTTCTTTTTTTTTTCTTTTCCTTCTTTCTTTCTTATTTTCTTTTTTTCTTCTTTCTTTCTTTCTTTCTTTCCTTTCTCTTTCTTTTTCTTTGTCTCTTTTAGACAGGGCCTCTCTCTGTCACCTGGGCTAGAGTGCAGTGGCATCATCATAGCTCATTGAAACTTCTAACTCCTGGGTTCAAGTGATTCTCCTGCCTCAGCCTCCCAAGTAGCTGGGACTACAGGTGCACACCACCACACCAAACTAATTTTGTATTTTTTGTAGAGATGGAGTCTTGCTATGTTGCTCAGGTTGGTCTAGAACTCATGGCCTCTAGAGATCCTCCTGCCTTGGCCTTCCAAAGTGCTAGGATTATAGGCAAGAGCCACCACGCCTTGCCTGCTGTTTATTTTTTAAATCATTAAGCCCACATATAGCTCAGACCAAATATCATCACTGCTTCTTCCTATTTTACCTTCCTCCACTTCTTTCCCTATCTCCTGCTACCTGTCAGTCAAACTCCTGTAAGTGGGCCCTATGAAGAAATGCTACTCTATCACAGAGCAGAGAAAGCCTTTCGTGGTTGTATTAGTTTCCTAGGCCTGCCATAACAAACTACCACAGACTGAGTGCCTTAAAATAACAGAAATTTATTGTCTCACAGTTCTGGAGGCTAAACATTTGAAATCAAGGTGTTGACAGGGTCATGCTCCCTCTGAAACATGTGGATGAGAATCTTTCTTTGCCTAGTCTAGCTTCTGTTTTTTTTTCTCAGCATCGTTGACATTCCTTGGGTTGTAGATGCATTGCTGCAATCTCTGCCTCTGTATCACATGGCCATCTTCTCCCTGTGTGTCTCTGTGTCTTCACATGGGACCATCTTCTCATAAGGATGCCAGTCATATTGGGTTAGGCACATCCTAATGGCTCAATCTTAACTTGATTAACTCTGCAAAGAGCCTATTTCCAAATCAGTTCACATTCACAGGTACTGGAGGTCAAGATTTCAATATTATTTTGGGAAAGGACATAATTCAACTCATAACAATGATATAGGCAGTGGTTCTCAAACCACAGCATGCATCAGAATCACCTGGAAGATTTGCTAAAACACAGATTGCTGGCCACAGATCCAGAGTTTGTAATTCGGTAGATCTGAGGTGGGGCTTAAGAATTTGCATTTCTTAATTCCCAGGTGATGCTGTTGCTGTTGCTCAGCTTTGAGAACTAGTGTGGGACCTCTCAACTCAAAATGCACGGACCAGCAGCATCGGCATTACCAGGAAGCCTGATAGAAATAAAGATTCTCTCCTGTCCCACACCCCAGACCTACTGAATCAGAATCTACCTTGTAACAGGTGATGTGTATGCACGTTAAAAAAAAAAAAAGTTGAGAAACCTTGCTCTGGGAGACCCACTGCCCCAGTACAAGCTGGAATGTCAGCTAGCCCTGAATAGAGAGGTAAGGTTTTATACAGCCAAGCCAGTAGGCTCCGTCCAACAGAGCTGGCCTCCTCATAGAGCCTCAGTTGGTATCTAGCTCTGAGAAGAGTCTACATCTCTTTATAGTTTCACACCCACACCCCTAAACCTAGCCAATCTTGGGAGATACCAGGAAGTCATGCCTGAGGTCAAGTTTTCAAAAAAGCAACTGAACATCAGCTTGCATACATCGCTTTTGCTAAAGGGAAAATAAGTTTTATTCTAAGAAGCCAATGAAATGTATATACTCAGAGACTGTGACCTGCCAGAATTATAAAATTATAAAACTCATAGATGTACAAAAGAGCAGATAAGGAAAATGTATTATGAGAGTTTTTTCTTGGACCTGTGTGTGTTCTATTGACTTATTTTGCTTTCTTTTAGTGTGGCCTTGTGGGTAACTATTTATTTTCATGACTTCTCTAATTGGAGAAACAGGCTTACTTTGTTGTAATAAGGTTTGTGCTTTAAACGAAGAAAGAGTAGAAAATAATACAGTTCCTGTGGGTTCCTCTGAATGCACCGAAAGATTGTGAAATTCTCTCTAATTTATTTCCCAGTGATATTGTTTGGGGTGAAGTGTTTGCTCTGACAAATAATGTTTTCAGTACTTTCTATTATGGTTTCTAAATAAAGAGCCAAGCCCTGACCTGAGCCCTGAACTCATGTAAAGGAAAGCTCTGGCATCCAAAACAGCTGCAGTCACTTGGGCCACACCTCTCTTCACTGAGCTTGGTCCGTCTTCCAGCTGCTCCAAACTTGAGCCAGCCAGAGTCATTTGCTAATTACCCGCTCATTTGTACCCAGGGTCCACTTCTAAAAGATACACTCCCAAAGTCAGTCCCTCTTATAAAATTTTGACTTATACGCAGTAGCCTAGGAGAGTTTAAGTGCTGACACCCACCTTTTCACATCAACTCCAATCTCTCCCTTTTATAGGTGCATAGAAGGAAAGTGACTCAACATGGCTCACATAGCCAGCCGGTGCCAGAACCTGGAGTGAATCCCAGGTCTATAGTCACTTCCCAGCACTTTCTATGCCAGCCCTTTATCCTGCTATCCCCCTTGGAGATGAACTGACTTTGGAATTAACCATAAACAAATGCTCAGCAGCTTATACTTGTGTTCTCTGTTCCTAACCAAGCCAAGTAGGGTGTTAGCCCAGAATTCTGTTCCTAGGGCCACTCAAAGTCAGGGATACACCTAACACCCAAAATTCATGGTATGGGGGCTGTATAGCAAGGCTGGGCAATTCTGGAGCAGGGGGAGTCATGCAGGTATGTGAACAGAACTACCCTGCTGTACTTGGTCCTATGGGAAACTGGGAGCATATGCCCCATCTGGCAGAGAAGCTAATACTTATGTCCAGTAGCCAGTGGCCTTTGGGATTGAGGGTCCAATGTTGCCAGTCATATCAATTTTTAAGAGATGTTAGAATTTTGTATGTGTTTATATGTGAAATCGCTTGCATTTTAAATATTGGCTCATATTTTTAAGTGTCTTTTAAAACATTGGCAGGCTAAACAAAATTCAACCCATGGGCTGCCAATTTAGCATCTGCAGCATAGCAACAGTGGAGGAGGGATGCTAAAGCCAGCAGACCACTGTGAATATTTGCTCAGCCCTTCTGTGGGGCCCTGGGCAAGCTTGGCCTTATCTCATATCATTCTTGGGAAGACTAAGTGAGAAATGTAGGTGCACATTTAGCGTGCTACCAGTCATATCAGTACTGGTAGCACCGTTAGCATTGCCATTATTATAACACTGAATCATGAAGACCTGAATGTCCTGAGTCAAAGCATCACCCAGAAAGCTCTCTCAAGTGAAGCTAGCACTGCTCTGCTAAAAGCTCATCATCCCCCTCAGCCAGTTTCTAGACCAATGTCCTCCATGGCTCCATGATCCCTGCTGGACATTCAATGTTAAGGTAGCACAGCGCGCTGTCATGTACTTCCCTGTGGCCTACCTCTGTGGGGCTGGACGAATGGAAAGAATGGATGTGGCAGGCTGCTCAGACCATGCTGGAGAGCCCTGGAGGACATGGGGTCATGGCTGGGGGCCATGAGCATGCACAGAGGGACGCACAGCTCAGCCAGAAAGCCCCGGGGTGTTTGTTCTAGGACACAAACACCCTTCCAGGAACATCTCAGATCATCTGATACAGGAAATTGGGCTCTGGCCCAAGACAGTTTTTTCCTGTTCTTTCTCAGACAGTCAGGCATAAGTGAAGTATGTGGCTGAGACTGGGATCTGGCCTACAGTGCCTAATGGGAGACATGCGGGTTGAAATGTTGTTAAAAAACTCTTTGGAATGCTGCCCAACTAGTGCTTTGGGTGTTACTTAAATTCTCAGCAAGGACAGAAAGGAATTGAGCATCAGGGATGCTAAACTAACCATTGTGCTTTGGTATATGGGGTCTCACAGAAGTGCAGGCATATTTGCTTTCGCTTACCGAAGGGTCTGAGATGGATTTCTTTAGTGCGTACAACAGCTGCTGAACAAGCAGGGCTTTGAAGGACATAGCCCACAGTGGGCATGTTAGGGTGGAAGAATATGTGCAGGGCTACAAGGCAGGAGGTACTGAAACATTGAAAATGACCTTGATCATGTAGGAGCCAAGAGGAACTTTTCCCTTGGCCCTCTGAAGTTTCGCTCAACAAACCAACACACAGAAAGCAGATTAATTAGAGAAAAGGCATACAAATTTATTTGATTATAGTTTTACGTGGCACAGGAGCCTTCAGAATGAAGACCCAACACCCTGGGGGCCACAGAAGCTTGTACACCATCTTGAGGTTCCAGAAAGAATGGGGGCTTGGATTCTGGCAAAACATTTATGTTTTGGCTATGTGGGGAGTTGAGAGGGAGAAGAATTATTCTGTTGAAAGGCAATAAATGATTACTAGGGAGAATTCAATGGGCTTGAAGAACATACAATGGTCTGGGACAAAGTCTGTCAGGCCCACAGAGTAGACAATGGTTTGTGACAAAAGTCTGTCCAGCTTTCTTGACAGATTTTAATCTTCCTTCCTGCAATATAGGTTCAATTAATGAAAACTCAGGGAAGGGACTGGAGGTAATTGTTTTCTTCTTTGGTAGGTTTTAGGCAGATAAGGGATTTAGAGAACAACTTTATTCTATGCTTTGGGAGAGATGGTGGGGTCAGGGGAAGGGGCCTGGTCAGAGAGACCTTGAGGCTCCTTTTTCAGCTCGGCATGTACAGAGCACCATATTTTGGGGTATTGCTTTCTGACCCCAACAATCGAAGTACCTTTCTTTTAAAGAGGTTTTAAAAAAAAGATACACTAAAAGTTCTTTTGCTTAACATTGTCTGCATAAACCAAAGATGGCATTGAAAGTACGAATTGCTCTCTACCTCTTGGGCGACAGACAAGGTCTAATTTTCAAGATGCATTTTTCTGTGAATCCTACTGTCCTGAATAATTTGCAAATTCCTGATGTATTTGAATATTGAGAAATGCTTCATAGTCTATTTCCAGTTCTTGTCATGGACATCAAAGAAAATAGACTGACAGGAAGGGTTTAATATTTATGCTGCTACAAATGTTCTGTCAACTTAATATCATGAGATCTGTAAATTTGGAAAGAAGAGCTTTATTTCTTATAAAGAGTTGCAGCCTACAGGGTAGCTACCCTATAGGATTGGAAGTGTAGCCTTTGCCAGAAACTAGAAGGAGGCACTTTGAAGGAGGAAGTGTGAGACATGAATTTATGCTGAATGGATTGGCTAAGTCTATGTATTCAATAGGTTATAAGCGACACTATGAATATTCATGAAGTAGGGGCATGCATATTGCATAGTAAGCAAACATGCATGTTACCTATGTCCCATGTTCACTTTGGAGTGGAGACTTTACATTTAAATGCAGTAAAATTAAGCTCTATACATCAAAAGGTGAGACAGAGGACACAGAGGTGGTCTGTGCCTAAACTCCTTAGATCAGCCAGAACCAGTCCATGGTCAGTTATCTCTTATCAAGGATCTGGTCAGTGGTCATGTTGAAACCACAAAAAAGGAAGGGAGTCAGGCTGCAGTGTCAGGCAGCCTGGTTGAAATCAGCAGTGAAGCAAGTCTTTTGAAAGGACTGGCTTCTGTATAACTCTTAGGAAAGAAAGCCTAATGGCAGTTAATGAGGGAGGGGGTGTACTGAGGCATGTCTGATCACTCATCCCATCATGGCTGAGAACTCAGTTTTTAAGGTTTCTCTGGCATCGTCTTGGCCAAGAGTGGGGGGTCCATTCATTTGGTCAGGGGGCTTAGGACTTTATTTTTATTTCTCAGCCCTTTTTTTTCTCTAGAAAACATACTACATCACAGCCCTCCTCTTCCCTTTTTGGCAAATCCAATTCTCTTCTTAGTGCTACAAAATAACTCATTATTTACAGCAAAGAAAGCATGCTCTAGCATAGTTGCAAGAAACGGTTGTGTGGTTATTAATTAGCCATTTGTCTTTGAGTCAGACAGAATTGAGTTTCAAATCTCACCCCACCGCTTCCTAGATGTGAACTTGGGCAAATTACTTAACCTTTCTAAGATTAGTTTCTCAGAGCTATAAAGTGAAGCTAATAATAGTATCTGTCTGTGAAAAAATGAACTAACGACTATAAAGCATTTGTCAGGATCTGGCACATCTTAAGTGCTAAATTAATGGTAGCTATTGTTAAAATTTTGCTCCAATTTAACTTTTGAAAAAAATCTTCATTTTCAAAAACAGTGTTGTCTTAAAGTGAAGTATACCTATACTCAGGATATGCTTAAATTTCTGGTGAAGGAACATTGAAGAAATAAATAATTCCCTAGTCTACATTGCTCATACTGCAATTGGGATCCAGGCTCAAAAGCAGTCTGGCTACACAGTCTCAGTGACAGCTTTGTCAGATTCCAACATGAGTCATGAATCTAGACTTCATGGTTTTTCTGAGTTGGAGCAAGATAGTGTAAGGGCAAATACAAATAAAAAATAAGTGGCTTAATTCTCCCTGGTGAAAATAAGGGAAGATACTTCTCCCCCATCTTCCTTTTATTTATCAAAGTTTCTTTCTCTACTCTTTGCAAATGTATATAAATCTTTATAATGGCTAAATAAGCCTCTTGCCAGTCTCAGAACGCAGAAATATTTCCTCAAGGACCTGAGAGCCATCTTTTGAAATGCAAACATCAAGGAAAATTGCTTTCCTATCTTACAGTTCCTGTGAAAGAGTAAGAGTCTAATGGGGCTCAGGACACACCATTCCAAAATATGACTGTCAGAAACCAGAATATGTCACCCCAAAATATGCCTTTTTGGCATATTGATTATTTTGAGCTGGTTATTTTGAGAAACTGCAGACACAAAAGTAGCTCTGAAAGTTTCCCTTTTGTAAGAGAAATTTATATTTATAAAGGAAGTCACCATTTGTAAGGGGGTTTTTATCTCTGCACCAGGAAGATAGGGAAGACCAAATCACTAGAGACTCCTAAACAATGGAGAAGTCATCTACCTGTTAATAAATCTACATAACAAACCTTACCTTTGTTTAAGGTGCTCATCCTGGCCATTTCATTTTCACCAGCCCTTCCTCACTTTCTTCCTTCCAGGGAAACATGGTATCTAAAGCTGAGGTTTAAATGCTTTCTTTGAGATTTACTCATTTTTCTGGTCTTTTTTCCCATGTATACATGAGGTATACATGTTAATAAACTTCTATTTGTATTTCTGTTGTGGATCTGTCTTTTGTTACAGGGAGTCCCAGTTAAAAACTATCAAGAGTAGAGAAAATTGTTTTTTTCTCCCCTTCTAGTCTAACTTAAGTGAGCACCTTGCTCCAATTTGCAAAAAATACCTCCTGTCATAAAGATATGTGATGTTTGTTTCTCCTCAAGATAAAGCAAACACAAGTAGTCTCCAATTACCATGAGAAAGTTAGGATAAACTATGTGTGACAAAAGGTGCTCAATTTCATTTACTTGAGGACTAGTCATTAATATTTATCTTGAAAACACGTTCATAATGGGTTGGATCTGCTTGGCTATTGCTATGGTTTGAATGTTCCCTCCAAAACTCATGTTAAATTGAATTGCCATTATGATGTTATTAAGAGGTAAGGCTGGGCCAGGCACAGTGGCTCCTACCTATAATTCTGGCACTTTGGGAGGCCAAGGTAGGAGAGTCACTTAAAGCCAGGAGTTTGAGACCGGGATGAGTAACATAACAAGACCCCATCTCTACAAGAAATAGAAAAATTAGCTGGGTATGGTGGTGTGCACCTGTAGTCCCATCTACTTGGGAAGCTAATGCAGAAGGATCATTTGAGCCCAGGAATTAGAGGTTGCAGTGAGCTATGATGACACCACTGCACTCCAGCCTGAGTGACAGAGCAAGACTCTGTCTCAAAAAAAAAAAAAAAAAAGAAGAGGTAGAGCCTTTAAGAAGTGATTAGGTCACTAATCAGTGAATGGATTAATGCCATTATCTCAGGAGTGTGTTAGTTATCTTGGAGTGGGCTCCTAATAGAAAGATTAGCTTGGCCCATTTTTTCTGTCTTGTGTGCTCACTCACCATGTGATGCCTTCTGTCATGGGACGACACTTGCCAGTTCCCACAGCCATGCTCTTGGACTTTCCAGCCTCCAGAACCATGAGCCAAATAAACTTCTATTCTTTATAAATTACCCAGTCTGTGGTATTCTGTTATAGTAGTAGAAAACAGGCTAAGACAACTATATAAGGGGGTAAGATTCTATAACAGAGATAAAGGTCTGAAAAAGGGTAATGAAATGTCTTATGAGTTGTCTCTTTAAAAACCCACACCCTTTTTGGGAATTAAAACTTGCATTCCTTCCTGAGGCCAGTAATTAATCAAATGGGCAGAAAAGTGTTCTTTGCCATTTGTTTTCTAGTACCTTAAACCACAGGAGATGGCTCAACAGAATTGTCACAAGATCATAGTCAACAGAGATAAGGTTTACTGAAACCACCAATTATAGTTAAAAAACAATAGCCTGAAGTCACAATATGTGACAATGGTCATGTAGATCTGAGCCCAACTGCCAAAAACATCTTTTTAAAAAGCCCAGTTTTTCTACTTAAAGGCAGGATGGTGGTCTTTTGAGATGCTAGTCTGCCACCCTCCTTGTTTGCCAGAAAATTAATAAATTTCTCTTTCCTTTTCCTCAAACCACTTGTCCTCATTCTTTGTTCTCACTGATTCAGCAGCCTCAGGAACAAGGACCGAACTTAGGTAATAATTCCTTTCTGCCTTTGCAATTTCTTAATGGATTTCCTGTGATGTGTATCACATTCTGGTTTAATGTTTATTCAATAATAAAACTGTTTTTTCTTCCACTACCTTTGTGGAGAGGTTTTCTGGGCTGAGAGAAGACTTTGTTTTTAATTATATTTCTCCAGCATTGGCAAGGCCTTTAATCCCCCCTACCAATCAGTCACAAGGTGTGGGCCACCGTGAGGAGGGGGAACCCTGGGAGAGGAGGCACTCTGCAGTGCAAGCAGCTGAAGGTCATCTGCCAACAGCACTCCCAGAAACAAGCCCTCTCTTGAAGGGGCAGCTGGGTGGTGATCACAGTTTTCATTACAGCTCAATTGTACTGTTCTGTTTTGTTTAACTGTATTTTTCTTCCAAACAGCTCCCAACACTTCACAAACTAGCACATTTTTCTCCTCCACTTGCAGAAGGTTCTTGAGAAGTGAGGTGGTCCCTGCTCTGCTCCTGCCCATTTTCACATAATGAAAAGTGACAAATGGCAAATTTGTTACAGTGACAGATAATGACACAGGTCTCTAAGTTTCTGCTGGATATTATCACTTGCTTCTTATTTTGCTGTGAAGCCAAATCCAAAATTCATTTTTGGTTTTGTTTTATGGAGAATGACTTCTTAAGGCTCTGCCCCATCAAAAGAGCTTCATGAATTTTCTCAAGCATCTTTCACTCCCACACCCCAGTACCAGAACTACGATTAGGAAAGAGTGGATGAGAATGTTGCATTAGTCAATTCTCCAGAGAAACAGAACAAATAGGATAGACATAGATATTCACAGGAAGAGATTTGTTATGAAAGATTGGCTCACCTGATTATGGAGGTTAAGTCCCACAGTCTGCTATCTACAAACTGGAGGCCCAGGAAAGCAACAGTATAGTTCCAGTCCAAGCCTGAAGGCCTGAGGATCAGGGGAGCGAATCATGTAAGTCACAGTCCAAGCGTGAAGGCCCAAGGACCAGGAGTTCTGATGTCTGAGGACAGGAGAGGATGGATGTCCCATCAAGCAGAGAGGGCAAATTCATCCTTCCTATGCCTTTTTGCTATACTCAGCCCCTCATCAATGATGCCCACCATCATTGGTGAGGGTGGGTCTTCTTTACCCAGTCCACCTATTCAGATGCTAATCTCTTCCAGCAACACCTTCACAGACACACCCAGAGATCCCTTAGCCCAGTCAAGGTGACACATAAAATTAATCATCACAGATGTCTGAAGCCACTGTTAACCAAAAAGCCAGAGAGGATCCAGGAAATAAAACTTCCAGCCAGTGCACCCAGGCCTTTCTACACCTTGCCCCTTCTCCCTTAGCTGGGTAGAGGAACCTGCCTGGCTATCTCAAATCCTGGTCAGCACCAGGGACATTTTCTCAGAAGAGTCAATTATATAGTCCAGGGTGAATCCCAACTGCAGCTACTTTGGAGACAGTTTTGATGTCTGGACATTGTAGGACATTTCTAAGCTAGTTGATGGGTATGTAATTTCTGGCTCTGGTAAAGTTGTTATTTCAGCACTCCTGGGGGATTTACCAATGGATCTCCTTTATTTCCTGCAAGAGAAGCCTCTGAAGCATAAAGTGTATTAAATCCCCCTTCGGATTCAGCTAGCCCTTGGAGTATCATTTTATCCTTTTGTGCACATCAGGGAACGGGCTCCTGGTGCCAGCAGAGCTCTAGGCCAGAGGTTCCCACATTGTCTCTTCAGACAAACACAAACAAAAAGAGAGTTGAGTGGCTTGTAAATAGAGTTTATGACAAAAAGCATTAAATGGGTCAAAGAAAAACATTTTATACTGAACAAAGGTGCAATCCACAATGAGGATCCAACATCTGGAAACTTTATGTGACAATAACTAAGTACGTTAGAAACAAGAAAAAATGCTTGAAACACAATATCTGTGGAAGACTTTAATCATACATCTCACACTGACAGCTCAAATAACCAAAAAATTATTTAAAAAATAGAAATTCTAAATCAAAAACAGAAATTTCCTTTATAAAGAGAAAATACATCATCTTTTTAAGCTTTTGTGGAACATTTACCAAAAATGATCATAAATTGGACACAAAGATAAACTCAATAAGTTTCAAAGCATAAAACTTATATGAGACATTTTATTATGTCGCAAAGTAATAAAACTGGAAATTAAACAAGCAAATAAACCATCCACTTTAAGGTGGAGGGCAAACTCCCAAACAGTTATTATGACAAAATAAAATAAAAATAATAGATACAGGCTATTTTTAAAATAACAAAAACAAGAACTTTTTTATGCATTCATGTAATGAATGCTATTGGTCACCTACTAGATGCTATAAACTGTTCTAAGAGCAGGATATACAGCACTGAAAAGACAAATTTCATTCTCATGGGGTTTACGTTCTACCACTACCGTGAGGGAGACAGCTTATAAACAAATGCATAAATAAACAAGCAAATATCAGGGGTGACATTTGCATTAATAAAAATAAAACACAATGATATGACTTAAAGTGACAGCATCAGGGTAGTACTACTTTGGGTTGAGAAGGCCTCTCTGAGGTATGTAAGTTGAGATCTGAGTATCAGGAGGAATTCACCTGTAAAGATCTGGGAAAAGAACATTGCAGCAGAGGGGCGGGCGTGGTGGCTCACGCCTGTAATCCTAGCACTCTGGGAGGCTGAGGTGGGCGGATTGCTTGAGGTCAGGAGTTCAAGACCAGCCTGAGCAAGAGTGAGACCCTGTCTCTACTAAAAATAGAAAGAAATTAATTGGACAACTAAAAATATATAGAAAAAATTAGCCGGGCATAGTGGCACATGCCTGTAGTCCCAGCTACTCGGGAGGCTGAGGCAGAAGGATCACTTGAGCCCAGGAGTTTGAGGTTGCTGTGAGCTAGGCTAATGCCATGGCACTGCAGCCTGGGCAACAGAGTGAGACTCTGTCTAAAGTAAAAAAAAAAAAAGAACATTGCAGCAGAGAGACAACCTACACTGTGTATGAAAACATTGATAACTCTAAATTTTCTCATTAGTGAACAAAGAGTGCAAATAATTGAATTATTCATTTGAGAAATTAAAATAAGGATTAAAAAATTCTTTGAAAAGGAAAAAGAAAATAATAAAGACAACCACCAAAATAAATTAATGCAAAAATAAACAAAAAGATAGGATTGATAAACAAATCCAAAATTTAGTTATTTTGGAGGAAAAGTATAAAAGATAAGCATCTAATCAAGAATTTTTTTAAAACATATGTAATATAAAAAGCTACCCAATTTTTTTAACAGAACTAAGATAACTCTAATATCAAATCCGACCAAAGGAAAAAAATAGAAAGAGAAAAAAAGAAAAAGAAAAGCATATCAAACTTTAGACCAATCTTATTTTTACATCTGGAATTATAAACCTACTAAACTGAATCAACAGCATATTAAGTGACTCATGTTTCATAACCAAGAAACCTTTATTCTACATATGTAAAGATAACTTAAAATTAGAAAAAATATTAATACAATATAACATTATATATCATTTTTTTTCAGAGTGGATAAGACTTCTCTCATAATCACAATGGATGAATAAAGACTTTTGATAAAATGCAACAATTTTTCTGATTAAGAGTTACTCTGGCAGCTTGGAAAAATAAGCTAACTTGCACCCCTTGCTTTACTCAATATGGAGAAACGGTAGATGATATATAATACATACAATTAAAAGAATAGCGAGACTAAAGAAAGAAAAACAATAATACATAAACAACAAGGGAACTTAAAGCCAGAATTATGAGATGATATAGTGATGACTTCAGGGATGGAGGGTAAGGGTATCAAATCTAGATATTGGCTCTAATAGCCAAAAACAGGCTCTTTTTTTGTCCATTAAGGGATAGGATATATATGGTTTGGGGCCTGCATAAGATGGGAGGCTACAACTAAGATCACTGCATAAAATGGGGACCTCGAAAGGTGCCCTCCAGTTAACTAGGAACAAGAAACACTCATTAGCTGGCTCAGAAAAGATAAGGAAATTTGAATCTCTCCAGAACTCTGATCAGAGGAAAAACTCTTCTTTGAGAACACCAAAACTCAAGCCTTGCTTTGCAAGAGTATAGAGCCAAAAAAATGTACACTATCCCTCAAGTCAAGAAATCAGTGTAAAACTGGTTTGGGGCCAGCAAACCCACTCAGCAGATGGAGGTACATATTTCTAACATCTAAAGCAGGGGTCAGCAAACTGAGCATGAGCCAGCTACTGCTCATGGCCTGCTTCGTAAAACTTGTGTGTTAAGAGTGTTTTTTACATCTTTGAAGGGTTATTGAAAAAAAAAAAAAGGAGGAGGAGAAGAAGGAGGAGGAGAAGAAAGAAGTGGAGAAGGGGGAAGAGACAGAAACTGTGTGGACCCTGCAAAGCCTAAAATATTTACTCTTTGGCCCTTTATATAAAATGCTTGCCAACCTCTGATTTAGAGCATGAAGAAAGCCCAAAGGGGGAAAATATCACCATTGAAGTTTAGCTTGCAATATAAATAATTACCATGTGAAAACCATCCCCTCTTTAGGAAAGTCAATAGATTCAACAACTAGTAGGCATAAGTAGCTTTGCAAATTTTAGACAATAGTACAATCTGAACATACCATAAAATAAGTATTTTAAAAATAACTAACCTGTAGTCCCAGCTACTTGTGAGATTGAAGAAAGAGGATTGCTTGAGCCTGGTAGTTCAAGGCTATCATGTGCTATGATTGTGCCTGTGAATAGCCAGTGCACTCCAGCCTGGACAATATAAGAAGACTCCATCTCTAATAAATAACAACAGTAATAACTAAGTGACAGAAGAATAGATATTTTTAAAATAACTTTTATAAAAGAAAAATCTAGTAATTTGAATTAAAATTTTAAAAAAATTAAACAGCAGATGTAAACACAATTGAAGAAGCAATTAATGAACTAGAAAGTAAATCTGAGAAAATTAACCAGAATATAACACAAAGTGATAAAGGGATAGATAATATGAAAAAGAAGTAAAGAGTTAGGAAGGATAGACTAAGAAGGAGCAATTAGTTGTACTTCCCAAAGGAAAGATTATAGGAAATGAGAAAGAAGAAACATTTAAAGAGAAAATTATTGTGAATCAATTGGAAATGATAAAAATGTAAATCCTTATAGTCAATAAGCACATTGAGTCTTCAGCAGGATGAAAATAAAAAAATCTAAAGCTAGACACATTATGGTAAGTTATGAAATACAAAAGAAAAAGAAAAAATTAAAACTAAGCAGAGAGAAAACACAAATTACCACTATGGCAGAGGTTGCTATATAGCCACCCAAATATATTCCAAATCTTCTGGAAAAACAGAGTTGTAGTTGGGCAAACAGATTTTAATGTTAGTGTTCTATGAATAAAACATGTCTTATATATTTGATTTTAGAAACATGTAATATTTTACATGATTATGAAACAAATTTAAAGTTTAAAAGAAGCAATTCCTAAAAGTAGAAAATAAAAGGAAATCATTCTAACTTATATGGAAATGGTGGCATAATCACATGGAAAGACACTAGTCAAAGTGACTTTCAGACATAGTAATTTCACTATATATCTCTAGCAGTATATACTCTTAGGACAAAAAAAATTGCATGCAACAATTTTAAACTATTTACAGTTATCATATTGTTAGTGGTGGCAATGGTATTATGAGTAATTATGGTACTGTATTAGTCTGTTAGGAATACCATAACAAAATACCACACACTGGGTGGCTTAAACAACAGAAATTTATTTTCTCACACTTTTGGAGGCTGGAAGGTCAAGCTCAAGGTGCCATCAGAGTTGGTTTCTGGTGAGGCCTCTCTTCATGGCTTGTTGACAGCCACCTTCTCACTGTGTCTTCACATGCCTTTCCTCTATGCACACTAGGGGATATATATATATATATATATATATGACACACAAAGTGATAAAGGGATAGATAATATGAAAAAAAAGTATAAGAAGTAAAGAGGAAGGATAGACTATATACAGAGATAGAGAGAGAGAGAGAGAGAGAGAATCTCTGTGTCTTCCTCTTCTTATAAGGATATGAGTCCTATCAGATTAAGGCCTCACCCTTATGACCTCATTTAACCTTAATTCCCTCCCTAAAGGCCTATTCTGTGAAATGGCTATATTGGCAAAGCATCTCCCAAATGCTGAAGGAGCCAAGAAACCAAAGAATGAGGAAGGCAAATCCAGTTTGTCGGTACAGGGTGATTCATTAGGGAACTTACAAACAGAAACACGGTCTTTGGGAGCTGCAAGACAGGTAGATCTCTGCACCTGTTACTCCCCTGACCCAGGGCTTATATATACCATAGGGAAAGGGTATACATGCTCCATAGAGACAATTTAAGACAAAAATGCTATGAATATATGCATCATAGCCTATAATTTGTGAAATAACATCAAGGTTGACATGTTCTTATGCTAGGGACAATAAATAAAGTAGGAATCAGGAGGCATTCATGGGACTGGGGTTAATCAGAAGTCAGCATGGTGGATTAGCATCCAAGACGGAGTCACTTTTGTCTCCACAAGGCCCTATCTCCACATACAGTCATCACTTGATATCCATGGTAGGTTCCAGGACCCCTCGCCATACCAAAATATGTGGATGCCCAGCTCCCTTACATAAAATGTATTTTATATATAAGACAGTATTTGAACATAACCTACCCGCATCTTCCTACATACTTTAAATCATCTCTAGATTGCTTATATTGCCTTACACAATGTAAATGCTACATAAATAGTTGTTATATGTATTTTTAAAAATTTGTGTTATTTTTTACTGTTGTATTGTTATTTTTTTCTGAATCTTTTTGATCCTTGATTGGTTGAATCTGTGGATACAAAACCCATAGATATGGAGAGCCAACTGTGCAGTCACATTGGGGGTTAGAGCTTCAGTATATGAATTTTGGCAAACACAGTTCAGTCCATAACAGGTATCACTGCAATGGAAATTTTTTATATAGGAGAAAGGAAATGCAGATGTAAGATCACTAAGTCTAAGTAAAAAATTTATAGTCCTGAATTTGAGTAGAAACTATCAGTATGGACATGATATATGATATATATATACACACACACACATATATATATCATGAGCTCATACATATATATAAAATGTAACATAACATATTATGTGTAATATAAATATATATACTACAGCTATTCACTGAAAAGGCCTGGAAACAATGACCAACTCAGTAGGAGGGAGCCCATTAGTGCTCAGATTATAGTCTCTAAATACCATTTCCTATTCAAATGAATCAGAGATTCTTAGAAAAACGCCTGATTCTCAGCCTGAGAAGGAAAATGTATAAGCGGAGCATAGAAAATCTTGTCATCCCAAGTAGCAATAAAGTTATCAAAGTCACCATTTCAATGAGCTCATGAACTGACTTGAATAGTCATCCCCTAGCAAAAGATGGGAAAGTTTGATTTTTGGAATGAATTTTTGCCACAGATAATCTGAGCTTGATTGCCCATTCTGACTGGAATTCTATGTACCTGATATTCTTTTAATAAATTCCTCTTCCACTTTAAGAAGGTCATAATTGTTTTTGTTACTAGCAACTAAGAAACTGGACAGATAACTTTGAGGAAACTTAACTAGCACAATATAAGGTATAATAGATGTTCAGTAAATGGTGATTTCCTCCCTACCCAGGAGTCAAAAATCTATAATGATTTTTTTTCAGATATTAAAAATTATATGGGAAGTTTCCTCTCTATGTGGAATTTCCTCTTCCACGAGGGAGATTCTGCCTCTGTTCATATTCCCTGTAGCTCCTCTACTCTCCACTACTCAGGGAAGAAAATCTGTAAGCCAAATGGTCACAGTCCAGGGTTTTGACTGAGCCTCGGTTATCCGTGGGCAGGGTCACTGTGTGAAATGACAGCACCCAGTCTCTGTTCTCTGGCACTTTCTGCTTCCTATCTCCCAGTGATGAGCAGACATAAGATAAGATCTCTAATCTCTTCATCAACATGGTACAAGAGGGTAACTGAATTTAGTACTTCTCTTAGGGCCTAGATCTCTCTATCAACCAATAGGCCTAAAATTTCAATTTGAAAAGAAGTAAAAAATCTCAAGCAGGCACCAAGGCTTAAGCCGTGTGCTCAAGCTCGTCTTATAGCAGAAAACCCTGCCTTGGGAATTATTAGGTTCTGACTCAGCTATTGGTAGTATTATACATTGATTCTATTTGCTGTTGCTCCTTGCCCTGCACAGAACTCCCTTGGAAAACTAATGGCAAGATGGGACATGGAAAGGGTAGAACTCAGATATTCCTGGGTTCCCTGCAGAGGTGAACACCATCAAGTAACACAAAAGCTCCTCTCTCGTTCTTATAGAACCATCTGGAGAGAGGAAGCAGAAAGGGCAAAAGAATACAACAAGATATTTCAACATGGTAACTCTGAAGTTTATATTTTGGGGCTCTGACAGGTGGAAATAGGGTAGAAAGGAGAAGAGGGGCCAGCAGGTTGGAGGAGGAGAACACGGAGTAGGAAGACGGCTTTGCTCACCCCTCACTCCATTCTTTTTGCGTCACTCCTCTTTCTTCCATTAATTTCCACCCACACATCCAAGGAAGAGAGTGATAAAAAAGCTAGTGAGGATGAGTCAAGTTCAAAGGTATTTTATTGGCCACATCATTTTCTTGGGTGCTCATGTCTTGGGAATTTCTCTTTTGTACCTCTAGTGTGCTAAAAGCATGCTTATTCCACCCATGCTCCAGATTTTAAAGAGATACTCATTTCTCTGCCCTTCTGTTAGCATGGATTCATCTTTTCTTGCTGTCAGAAAGTTAAAATAGAGAAGCCTGAGAAAGAGGTGTAAACTTAGGGGGAAAGATGTCGAGAAGGTCATTGGGCCTATGTTTAATGTCGAATTTTGCCTTTAGATCATGTAAAAAATAATCCTTCAACAGTTATCTCTAGCTTCTCGATGGCCTAGAGTAGTGTTTGAAGCTAAAACATCATAATTAAGTGCATGCATTTGCCTGAGCATGATGTCTCCCTTGTGGACCTCATGGGCAAGGGCATAGTTCTGGCAAGACAGGATTTGCGTGTTCAGAGCCTTGGGCCCAAGCCAAATATTCACATGCTCTCCAATACCATGTCATTCAAAATAAGTAACATGAGTGATAACAGGCCTGGCATGCTAAGACCATATTTGGCTGATGGCTTGGCAGGTGAATACTGTACACTAAGCCCACCTGAGCAGTGGCTGCTCATAGAGATCAGAGGGCACACACACAGCTATGAGAAGGCCACAGCGCTTGGGAATTATTGCTGTGATTCCCAGGTCTGCTCCTTTGCAGGCCTTGCTTCACTGTTTTCTGATATCTCCATCAGACCCTTCTGGATGGATCTCCTGGTGCTCCCCAACTTTGAGGAAACCTGTTTCCGACAGAAGCTCTGGGAAACGCATGATGGTGTGAGTTAGTGGCTTCCAACGATGGATCCTCATGTTCTGAAGATGATGTGGTTGAAATGTGAATGGATCACTGTGCTTAGGAGAGGATCTTTCTAAAACAAGCTCCTGAACTTCTGCTTATCTTATCTTCTTAGGTGCTGCCTTATCTTCTTAGGTTTGTTCCAAGTCACTGGGGCTTCAGATGCCATCTCAGGTCCTCTGCTTCCCTCTTCTGGTCAACTGAAGGGAATCTTTATAGCCATTTAGAATTCAGGGGAAGGATTAATATGATAGTACCTAGTAATAGAACCAAATCATAATCTACTAGCAATCATTTTTCAATTCACAAAAAGCTACTCTCAGGAAGCAGAGTAATTAAAGATAACATTATTACATTTCAAGTATGCTCACACTGAGGCAGTCATGTCCTATTCTACCATGCAGACCTAGAGGGAAGATGTTAAACCAGCAGTTCCAAAACATGGTATCAGTGTGCATTTTTGCAGAAAGGGTTCTGTGATTAAAATATAGGGTAGAATAAGTTACACAGGTTGATTTACTTAAATTTGCTTAGGGCCTTTAAATTACTAATGTGCACTGTGAATCCCCTAGGAGGATAGAGTATATACCAGGTTTCCCCAAAAGTAAGACCTACCCATAAAATAAGCCCTAGCAAGATTTCTAAGCATTTGCGCAATATAAACCCTACTCCGAAAATAAGACCTAGTGATGGGCGTGGCTACACAGCATATCTACACAACCTATGCATTTTGTTGTGGAGTGGTAAAGAACACGAGCAGCTCTTTTCATCTGCCCTATGAGAGCTCTATTGCTCAACATGAGAGATTGGGGCCAATGGTTCCAAAGGAAATAGAGTGGCAAGGAATTCAGGATGGAATTTGGGGTTTGGAGAGTTGATGTTCCAGAAGAAGATGACTTAACTATATTTGAATAAATGTATATTGTCATACCCTACTTAAACAAAATAACACATCTGAAAATAAGCCCCAGGGTGTCTTCTTGAGGAAAAATAAATATAAGACCCTGTCTTATTTTGGGGGAAACAAGGTAGTTTTTGATGAATGAATTCTTTATTGGGGAGCATCCCAAGGGCTAGCATTCTATCCTGCAGAATATTCTGAGGGAAATGAGACTCTAGAGATTGAAGAGGTCAACTAAAAAAGAAAGATCTCCACATTTTGAAATGACAGGTGTTACCTCGCCCAAGCTAACATCAGGCCCAGTGAAGCAAATGACCACCGATACCTCTTGAGTTGATATTAGACTCAGTTTTAATCACAAAGTTTAGAGTTGAAAAGGACCCTAATGGCCCAAAAGGTCCCTTGCAGACCAATCCCTCCATTTTGTAGGTGAGGCAACTGAGACTTGGAGAGCTATAAAGAAAGTATAGTCTCAAAACCCATTGAAAAAATATCACTTTAATATCCATTTATGGGAGTCCAGGGCTCATGACCATTTTGCCCAGAGGAGCTGTCTATTGCAAAGAGTCCACGTTTTGATGTATTAGATGAACAGGTAAAAACAAAACAGAAAAAACACAAAACTTCATTTAGAATAGTGTATATCAGGCCATCCACTTCACTGGAAACATGCATGCAAGATGTTGCAGCATTTGACAAAAGAAGATCTGACTTATTCACTTATAAACCCACAGAAGGCACTTTTATAAAAGACATCATCTTTGTTCATGAATCAAATGGAAAGTCAGGAAATATAGTTTGTGTTAAACCCCAAAGTGCTTTGATACTTTTTCATAAACATTAGCACATTTGGAAGCACTATGATCTTCTGTGTTAGCGAAGACTATTCTGGTTGCTAGTGACGAAGACGCAGCTTGAATGAGCTTAGGTAGAATAAAAAGTGGGGCGGAGAGTAATTTACTGAAAGGCTCACATAATCAGAGGAAGAGTTGGGGTGTGAGTGAAGGAGCCACCAGGATTCTTACCCTCATCTCTTGCATGCTTGCTTCTCTTTGTCGGTCAGCTCTACTCTCTTCTACTGCAGATGGGATCTGCCACCCTATGGAGTCATGGCTGTCATTGGCTCATAGCATCACATCTTCCCCACCAGAAAGGAATTGTCTCAAGTTCAAAGGTCTCAGAGAAAGGCTCTGATTGGCCTCACTTGCTTGAGGTGTTCCTTTCTGAGATAAGGGATATAGGGTCTTAGGAGAGGCAGATAGCATGGTGGGTTCTGAAGCCAAACTGCTTGAGTTCAAATACATACTCCTCTGCCTACCAGCTGCATGATCTTGGACAAGTTACTTAAGCTCTTTACCTCAGTTTTATTATCTGTAAAATAGGGACAATAATGGTATCTACTTTTTATATCATGGTTAAATGAGATAAAATATATAAAGAATTGTATATAATACCTGCCATAAGGTAAGCAATCAATAATCATTAGCTATTATCATTACTGGTTCAACTGGGAGGGTTAGGAGGCCATGCTTCCATCAATCACTGTGGCAATTTAATGGAGAGAGTAAGAGAATGAGGTCTATGGTCTGATAATTTGGTTTCCAGTTCAACTCCTGCACGTACTAGCCATACCTTATGCAAGTTACTTAACTCTTCTCTGCCTCTGGTTTCTTCATCTATAAAATGGGGGTAGCAATGGCTCCTACCTTGTAAGGTGATTACAGTAAATAAGTGAAATTATAAGGTAAATCATGTAGCATCTTGCCTAGCACATAATAAACATGCAAAGTTATTGTTATTATCACTAAGATTGCACCGGTGGTCTATGAAAAGGTGATAGCTCCCGTGTGAATAATGATAGTAGGAGTAATTTATTCATTCACTCATTCATTCAACAGATATTCATTGAGCATTACTGCTGTGCTAGGTGATGTGCTAAATGTGGAGAATACAGAGTGATGAACAAGACAGACATGGCCTGGAGCTTATGGAACATACATGCTAGTAAGGCTTTTGAAAGAAGGATACTGTTTTGGGCAGGAAAAAAACAACAAATTCCCACTGCACTTACCAACTAATAGCCCCCTAACTTCTCTGTTAATAACCAGTCCTTCAGATTTCGTCTTCTGCTTCCCTCAAAAACATAGCCACATTCACCATCATATCTATCTTTCTCCTTGTAAAGGAAAATTTCTTTCTATTCTTGATAGATAATTATAATTGTGTGCATGAATATATGTACTGTATGTATAAATTGTATTATATCTATACATTCGTTATAGTATTTTAAAGATCTGTTAGATCACTTCCTTGTAGAGATTTGGGAGACTTGCCACCTTGATTAACCTTAAATGTAGGAGTAGAGCCAAGAGTGCAGAAGCTCAACTTCACCAAAAGATAAAAGAATCCTTCAAAAACTGGTTAGTAAGCTCTTACCTCAATTATATACAAAAACCATTTCCAGCTGGATTATAGATCAAATGGGAAAAGTAAAACAATAAAGCTTCTAGCAGGATAATATATCTCTATGAATTCTGGATCAGGAAAAAGTTTTCTTAAATAAGATCCCCCAAAGCACTTGCCATTAAAAAAAAGTTCGAAGAAGTTGAGTACATTAAAATTAAGAACTTCCACTCATTAAAGTACACCATTAAAAGAGAGAAGCAAGCCTCAAAGTGAAACAACATTTTGTAATATGTATAACCAACGGGGGGTCTGTATCCAGAATATATAAAGAATTTCTACAAATCTACAAATCAAAAAGAAAACAAAAATAGACAACACAATAAAAAATGGAGAGATTTGAACAGACATCCTGCAAAATAAAACCCCATATGAACAATGAGCATGAATAGGTACTCAATCTCATTAAGGAAGTGTACACCAAAACCACGTAGATATACCACTATACACTCACAAAAGTATCAAACCAAGGTTGTCAGGGTATAGAATAGCAAGAACTCTGATATGCTGCTAGTGGAAGTGTAAATTGGCACCATTATTATGGAAAACAGATTGACATCATATAGTAAAATATAAGATATGCATAATTTATAACATAGCAGTTCATCTCCAAGGTATATACCCCCATAAAACATATGCTTATGTGCACCAGTATACATATTTAAGAATTTTCATAGCAGTATTGAATAATAGCACCAAACTGGAAACAACTTAAATGTCTATCAAGAGTGGAATAAATTAAAAAAATGATATATTCATACTATGAAATATGATACCAGGAGAAATGGGTGGGGGGAAGTATAGCTACATGACACATAGAGGCTGAATCTTAAGGAGATTCAAAATACTGAACCAAAAGAGCCAAACAATACAGGACACACACCGTATGATGCAATTTACATTTCATTGTTCTAAAGGCAAAATGAAACAATTTTAGAACTAAAACTATAAAACAAAAGAGGAAGGAAGTAAATAGTATAAAAATCAAGAGAGTATTTATTTACCCATAGGGAGAAGGAAGGGTGATGATCAGGAAAACGTCTATAAGGGTGTTAGTAATGTTCTATATCCGGACACAGGTAGGTTACCCAGGGGTTTGTTTTACAAATTGTGAAATCATATATTTATGTTAAAAACTTTTCTGTATGTCTGTTATATTTCACACATATACATACACACTCACACACAGGAGTAAATATATTGCAGACATAATGGACAGAGGCAGAAATTAATACAGCCAGATAAAGGATAGAATCACACAAGTTCAAAGTCACAGAACTCTCTAAGGGATGCTGAAGTTCCCCAGTTTAATCACCATCCTAGAGCAAGCACTGATGCAACTTACTGCTGAATGGGACAAGCGATGTCTTGTCCAACACATTCTATTGGTATAACTTGCAGAAAGAGATTTATTTATAGAAAAATATATAACAAACATTAAATCCATAGGTTACAAATCATCAGGGCTAAAAGTCTCCCAGAACTCCCATCTTGGGGTGCATGTGCAACTCCACAAATTTATAGTTGTTGGAGGGGAGACTCAAATGATAGAAAGTGCCAGTCATCAGAACCTCTGCTGCCAGGACATCCTCTGTCCTAGCAGTCACCTTTTTTACTGAGTCACGATTGACTGCTCCCCAGCTGCAATAGCTCCTCCAGCGGGAACTGCAATCATTGCAGCCCTGCACCGTCACCCCCACACCCTGCAATGCTGCCGTTTTGCCTCCTCCCCATCTTCCCACAACTTTCATGCTGTGAAAGGGATTTTGTTTGTTGATTGCTTTGGCTTTGGATAGTCAGAGAAAAGTTCCTTACAAGTTCATACACATGCGCCTCGCATTTTCTCCATGCTCTTGAGTTCATGCATTCTTCTTATGTCACTCTCATACTGCCCTTCATGCCCTCCCAGTGCCAGAGATTCTCCAGTGCAGTGTTCAGCCTTCGTAACAGTCTAGGAAATTGGTGCATCATTATCCTCACCTGGGATTAGAGAGGTTAAGTACCTCATTTTCGTATCTCCGCTTCCCTGCCTCTACACATACATGTTCCATACCTGTCTAATAATTTTTAAAATTTCTATTTTTAATTTTCTTTCTTTTTCTTTTTTTTTAAGCGATTATCTCTCTCTGTTACCCAGGCTAGACTCAAACTCCTGGGCTCGAGTGATCCTCCACTCTCAGCCTTCTGAGTAGCTAGGACTACAGGTGTGCACCACCATGCCTGGCTATTTTTAATTTTCACAGGACTAGTATCATGAAAATATTAAAGGTAATTTGGAAAGTAAATTTAATTTCTAATCTTACCATTCTAGCATGTTTTTTCATTTTTTTCAAAGTATTGCTCTGTATAGTATGATTAAATTATAATCATAATATATAATTATATACAATTAGTGTTTTTTTATGTAATATAGTAGAAATATTTTTTGTGTGCTTAAATAACCTTCACAATTCCCATTTAGGGATATTGTTTAGTATTCCACTGAAAAGATAAATAATAATTTGCTTAACCATTCCCATATTATTGGGTATTTAGGTTTTTTCAGTTTTAACTGAGAAATATTATGTGCAATAACACATTTGTTAAAGAAAAATATTAAATTTTACATTTATCCCTGTAAAATTTAACTTCATTAGTTTTGGCCAATTATTATAACACATCAAGAGCTTTTTGAGTTTTTATTTTACTATCTAATATACTTGTGTGATTCATGGATTTGATTAGTCATTCATTAAAGCATTGTAAATGACAGACCCAAGGACAGAAGCTTGCAGAGGTGTATGTGCCAAAAGGTATATACTAGAATGTTTGAAATAGCATCCATGATATTTCCAAACTTATAACAGCCCAAATGTCCATCAGTTGTAGAATGGACAAATAAATTATGGTATATTCACGCAATGGATTACTACACAAGAATTCAAATGAATGAACTACAGTTAGAGCCATTACTTGGATAAATTTCAAAAACATAATGTTAAGCAAAAGAAGCCAGACACAAAAGAATACTTACTCTACAATGCCATTTTTATAAAGTTAAAAAACAGACAAAATTAATTTATGGTGTTAGGTATCACTATATCGGTTACCTTTAAGGAGGAGGGGGCAGTTAGTGATTGGAAAAGCATGCGGGGGAGGCCTTTGAGATGCCGGTAAATGTTCTGCCTCTAGACCTGGATGATTCCATGGGTTATGTTAACCTGGTGATAATTCATTAAGCTGTGCACTTAGGATTTGTGAATTTTTCTATATTTTACACTTCAATAAAAAGTTTATTTTTAAAAATAGCAATAAGAATAATGAATTCAAAGGTTCATAGTAATGCTAATAATTATACATAAATCCATGAAAATACAAATAATAAAGACACAGGATTGGAGCTAGCTTGGGGTGGTAGATAGTAAGTTCAGTTTGAACATGTTGCAATTGAAGTGTTGGAAGAATATGTAGGTGGAAACATTCGATAAATAGTTGTATATATAGGTCTAGGGCTCAAGGGAGAGAAACATTTAGGAAATCATCAGTGCATTGCTAATAATTGAACCACGGGAGTGGATGAGATTGTCCACAGACAGGCAAAAAGCAATCTGAGGAGAGAAACTTAGGGGATTACCAAGGCTTACAGAAAGAAAGCTCACAAAAGAGGTGAAGAAGTATCCAGAGAGTAAAGACCTGGTAGAGAGCAGTGGAAGGAGCCAGATGGCAGGACTGCAGAGCAGCACAGGCCTGAAAGCAGCATGGGGCAATGGAACAGAGCTGACTACCCATCTTCCAGCTCCTTGGTAGGTGGGGCTCAAAAATTCTCAGCCTCTATTCAGAAGGCTATTGGAGCCAGAGTGTATGCCAGGGGAGAGTTGGGCTTCACACTGGATCAGGAAGTAGAGTAAACATTCTATAAAGTACTTGACTGAGTCTTTTTATCATGGAAGGTAATTATGTTTGAAACTGAAGAACAAACAACATTCTTCCCTGCATGGCTGCTCTAGCTTCAAATCTTGCAGTCCAAATGGTTATTGTTGTGTGATCAATTGTTTGGTGTCCTCAGGTAACATATTACTCTCCTCTCCCCCTCTGTCTGTTAACTGTCACTGCCCCTAGTTATCCAGTGACTCTACGTTCTTATTAGTCCTAACCTTCTGAATATAAATATTTTCTTCTTCCTGCCCCAAACTTCAGATTCCTCTTGAATTTTTGTTGTTGTTGTTATCTACAAAAGTCAAAGCCAGTTCAACTCTCCTAGTTGGGAGACTAAGGTGTGTTCTGTTAACTTGTGAATATACCAGCTACACAGCAAAAGTGTGAAGATGCAGAAGCTGTCACAGACTGAAGGGAAATTGGAATTCATGATTGGTCATTGAAGAGAAACTTGACTGTCCAGGGCCTGATTCCAGACGTGCACCGTATGCCCATGACCATCAAGCTGAGAGATAACCATAGGACTAATTTTTCATGTAGATAGGATCTGATGGGCGGGTGAGCAGAAGGAATGTAAATCAGTGTTCTAGTACATTTCCCTATGGCTTCAATGTCATTCTCCACCTTCTGAGCAAGAGAAAAACAACCCCAAACTACTTTCCTACTTCCTCTTTAACATGGTTACCTCATTCTCTTTCCATTCCTCCTTTGGGGTCAGAGTATGGGAAAAGCCTGGTACAGTGTCTAACATAAAGCACATAGTGGTTTCTTTCCTCCCAAGGTGGGAAATCTGGTGTGAGGTACCTGTGCAATGGGTTCACACAAGCTTATCTTTCGAACTTCTGGGGCTCATTCCAATAACGGTTTGATTCAATGTAAAAAGTATTTATCAAGCACCTATTGTGCATACATAGCAACATGGGAAATATACAGAAGCATGTGTCATAGGCTGAATGATGTCCTCAAAGAAATCAGGTCTTAATCCCTAGAACCTGTAATGTTAACATATTTGGGAAAAGGGTCTTTGCAGATGTGATTAAATTAAGGATTCTGAAATGGGGGGATTATCCTAGATTTTCTGGATGAACCCAAATGCAATCACATGTATCCTTATAATAAGGAGGTAGAGGAAGATTAGATACACACACACACACACAGTGAAATAAAACACATAACAGAGTTGAAGTGCATGCCATCCAGCAGCAGTATTTTATGGTGTATTAGTTCATGCTGAATCATTGGTGGTCATTCAGTGCCTCTCACTCAGCACTTCCGTACAAGTCCACCTCATATATGACACTACCCATCACAAGTCCTTGCACAAGGACCAGGCAGAACCTCAAGTTCACAAAGACAAAAGTTGTGTTGGGACTCTAGGAAGAAATCCATTCTCTGAAATCTTGCTGGGGGTGGAGCACTTGTCAAGAGTGAACGGAAAAGGAATAAAACTCACTTCTTTTTTGAAGAGCCCAGCTGGACAATGTGTAGACCCAGTGGCCAAGACCTCCTCAATTTGCTGGCCTGGGCAGAACTGGAGGTAACTCAGCAATGAAGAGGCAAGGAGGGCTCCTGAATGCTGGAAGGTTGTAGACTCTAGATCAGGGGTCCTCAAATTTTTTAAACAGGGGGCCAGTTCACTGTCTCTCAGACCGT
>VBSM01000729.1:12473335-12536734 GCA_008086735.1 Cheirogaleus medius | reverse complement strand
ATATACATAACCGTAATATTTGTACCCCCATAATATGCTGAAATAAAAAAATAGAAAGGAAAAAAGTAAATATAAAAGAAACAAACAAAAAAAAAGGTAAATATTATTCAATCATGGAAAGTAATTTCATTGAAGCAATCAGTAAGAATGTAAGAAATGTCACAGTAGAGCATGATGATAAATTCCCCCGGCTTCACATTCTGGCTGAGAGAGTTACTAATGGAGGTCTGTGGGTGGCCACTCTCAAAAGGTTAGGGATATGCACTTCTTCCCTGAACACCTCTAACTCCCCTAAAGTACGACCCAGTAGCACCATTAGCATCCATTAGTGCTGTGGTTTGAGGATTTAGGGCAAAGACTCTGGCCATTATATTTTCTGCTCAGATGCTGGAAAAGGCAAGGCTTCCAGTCATAATTCAGATTGGTCAGTGGTACCTTCATAAAGTACTTATCGAGCAGTCCCAGATTAAGGTCCCTGTCAGCACAAGCCTGTTCAGGTGACAGTTCATTTTCTGTTGCCCTTCACTGTTGAGAAGAACAATGTGAGCTGTCCCAGTGACCAGTATATTATGCTACTTCTGATTGTGACTGCACAGCCTGAATTAACCTCCCTATGATTTAGAAGCAGATGGGTCTGAATTTCATTATAGATATGACTTCTGTGCTCTTCTTGGCTGGGGCACAGAGATTCTCTTGGAGGGGTACTGTCATTACTATGCAGATTGCTTTCCTATCATTTGATTGAACCTTCAGGAAGAAGGAAGGTCATTAATATAACTTCTTCCTCAATTTCTTATTTTAGGGAATCTGGAAGCAGAGCCACATATAATTCAGCATAACTCAGCCCACTGAGCTCTCCAGAGGAGGTATAAATTGAGCACAGAAGCTCTGAAATGGAATGTAACCAGTGTCAGAGGAATTCTCAAAAGACCCATTCTCTCGGAAATATGTTGGCCAAGTGGAGCTGGATCCACGGCTGCCACCCAAGGTCTGTATTCCTCAGAGTGTTGTCCAGGCAACTTTGCCTGCCTTGTCACCCATCCAGTGATGTGAAGCCGAGGGACGCCTTTCTCCAGCTCACGGCTGGGGTGTGTGGTGGGCACGGAAGGGGCAGGGGTAAGCTCATGGGTCACTCTATGGCTCTCTTCAGAAAGGGAGTGGCAGTGTATTTCAGACTCCACGAGGAGTAAGATATGCATTTCCCAAGGCACAGCCTGTCGTTCTAGCCCCAGAGCCCTTCAGCACCACCCACCGTCAGTGAGGCAAGTTTATTGGAAGCAAGAGACTTGTCAGGCCAAGTTCCCACCATGGCTTTTAGCTCACAGTGACCCAAATTGGACATAGCGCTTCCATTTCATTCTCCTTACTCAACCAATATACCGAAAAAGATGTTAAGGACATTTACTGAAGTATCAGACTAGTAGGAGATGAGAAAGAATCTAAATGACCAAAACCAAAAGACTGGTTAAATAGAGTATATGTATATCCTGGGATACCATGTATCCAGTAAAAAGAAAGAAGTAGGTTAACATACACCTGTGTGAAATTACTTCAAAATATACTAGTGAGAAGAGCAAGCTGCTGAAAGTATGTGTAATAGGAACATAGGTAACTACAAATGATTTGTGAATATATATACACATATGTGTTATTATATAAATATAAATTTTATGCTAGAAAAATTTTTTTCTAGAATATTTAAGAAAGTGTTAATAATGGTTGCTTTTGGGGAGACAGGGTTTTACTTTTATTTCTTTATATATATTATTAATGCTAGGTATGTATTTTTCTTAATTTTATTTTTCTAACATTTTCCCAAAGTCTCCCTGACCATCCCTCAGAGGATCCTTCCGGGCTCTTCCTCTTGACTCCAGGGCAAATTTCTGTGGTTGTGCAGGCTGCATTCTGAGTATGACCCCCCAGCACATGGGACAAAATCCAGTCTGAAGCATGCTTGCCCAGCTGTGAACCTTGCCAATGGGTTGCATCCATCCAGAGACAGCTTTTTCTAATTTCCAAAATGCCACCATATGGGCTGGTGGCAGCTCTGCACATAGCTCTTCACTCTGCCTTTCACTGCCGGTCCCTCATTTTCACCACAGTTTGATTTGGTTCTTGCTTCTCACCCTCTCCCTTCCACTCACCACATCAAGCCATCCCTCACCTCCCACCTCCCTCCCCTGTAGCCTAGGCCTCAGATGAGCTCCAGGCCCACCCACTGCCATGCCCAGACCAGTCCTGAAGTTAAGAAGCTTTTCTGATTTACCTGAAGTGAAGTCAGGCACCCACGTTCACGTTGCCCCAACGTCTGTATGTGTGCACGCCAATATTTATCATGGATCATTTATGCAAGGCAGCTCTTAATTATCCACACAAATGGCAGTGAGCATTGGCACATATCATTCAAAAGAGCAGATGGTCACAAAATTAGAGATTTGGGTAGTTAGTTGTTCTTGGAAAGTAATTAGTGATTATTTTTAATATAGATTTTTTTCTACCATAGATTTACTTGAATTAAAATTAAATTGTTTTCTGTTTCATATCTATTGAATGTAGTAGGAATGAAGGAAGGTGGAGAGATTAAATCGACCAGAGATTAAAGATTTGTTTTGGATAAGCTGCCTAGAGGAGGCTGAGTTCACTATATTTAAAATTATACTTAGGTTTCTGACATAGCAGCCTTTTTGCAGAACTAAATATTCAAACTAAAGCCAAATAGCCTTTCTTCAAACGTTTTTCTTACCTTTAATAAAAGTCGTGTGTGGTATTAGTAAAATTGATTTTACAAAGCACTCAAAACTTTCTCTTGCCCAGTAGTGGCCACTTGAAAATCTAAGTCAGCTTCAAATCACTTTCTCTGGTCCAGTTTTCATAGGAAAACATCACCAACTTATTGATTTTTAGGTTGTTGGCACTGAACACCATTAATTAAGGCTTATTTCATTGTCACAACTATAAGCATAAATGTAACTCCAGATTTTGGCTGTTGATTTGCAGGCTTAGGATACAAGGAGGATGGGGTTTTCCAATATATTAATCATATGCATTGTGTGTATGTTTACTCATCTTTTGTAATGGTTATGCCCGATCTAGGATATGGGCACATTTTATCTGAGTGAAACACCACAGAGCAATACCGCTCCTCACATGCCGAAACTTTGTTCACACATTCATGAATGGGCCCCTCCTCAAAAAGTGTAAAATAGATCATTGTGTTCTACAGCTATGGGAATGTTAATAAGCAGTAAGTTTTCTTTCTTTCTCATTTTTGTTCTTTGAGATTTCTACTGTCCCACACCTGGCAGTCTGTAGACTACACGTGATCTCAGAGTTTCTACCTGAGGAAAGAATAAGGTATCTACGTAGCCCATGACAAAGACATGTGACTCTAACAGCAAACTGCAGCTTGTGGCTCACCAGGCAAGTTTGTCAGGATGGAAATGTCAATTTGAACAGATGTGTTTTATGGTTTTATAATACAGTTTAGGGAGGTAGAATGGTTGTCATAGTGTAGGAGTTTTAGTGAGAGTTTTGAATTCAATAGAGAAGGAACCAGGAGGTACATACACAAGTAGGGAATGAGAAAGGCATTTCATAATTTAGTAAGAAATTGATGCTTCCCCTCATCCTTTACTGCAAAGATTTTTAAAGATCAGTGATGACAGCCCTGATTGCTAACAGTGATGCCACGCAGAGGAGACCAGAGTTGCTTTGTGATTAGAGGAGCCTGGTTTGGAATCAGCTTGTTCCTTCATGCCTGAGAGCAAGAGTGGCTGAGTTAGGCTTGTCTGGGGTGAGAGCCAGGATCTGCCACTTAGTAGCTATGTCACCTTGGACAAGAGGTCCACTTCCTTACCTATAAAATGGGGTTCATGATAGTGCCTCTCTAATAAGATGACTAAATGGATTATGGATCATAATAACACTTGAAAAGGGTTTAGCACAGTACGTAACACACAGCAAGTGCTCAATAAAAATTTACTTATCGTTCTGCATAAGTAATTGAAAGTGGTTTACCTTCTAAAGTAGGCTAATCCACTTTGAATATTTTTCAACAAATGCTCTCTTCATGGAATAGATGCAAGTGAACTCCAATCAAGCCCAGGTGAAATTATTATACATTCCATATTAGTGTTGGCCTAAATAAATGAGGTGTCACTGTTTTCTATTATTTGTGTTAATACTGCCCTCCATTTATATAGATAATTGAGAGCTAACTGAAGTCTAAATAAAATGTTAAAGTTGTAATGTCCAAGTGGAACTTATTTAAGGAGTGATTATGGCTAGAAAATGGTCTGTAAAAATAGCTCTCGTCCTTACATCACATTACTTGTTCCCAGCAGCGCCTTCAAGTCTTCCTGACAAACAGGCTTGCCCTCCTGCAGACCCAGAATTCTATTCTGCCTCACACACCCCCAACGAAACTGCCAGCTGAGTTCTAATTGCAGAATCTTCATTACCAGGGATGATTGAAACTATAAAAAGAACCCAGCTGAATTTTTCACATCCTGCTGGGTGAGCACAAGGACCAGCTCTCCTGCTCCTGCCCCCTCCCCCTAGCAATTATCCTTCCTACATGTGTGGTCTGGCTTCTGCAGGAAGCTCTGAGCAATTGATAGATATTATCTCCCTTCTCTTGCAAACCTCCCTATCCAGGAGGTGGGTTGATGACCATGACAAATATGCCTGGTCTTCCTCCACAGCTGCAGAGACAGGAGGTTCATTTCTTAACCTCCCCACCTAAGTTTCATGTCCAAAGTCACCTAGAAGGTGACTAGAGAGAGATAATAGACAGTTCTCCGAGCCCCCTAGGCCTTTGTGACGACCTATTGCAACCCTATCTGCAAATTAGCCTTTTTCAGTTACACCCTTTCTTATTTCAGCCTATCAATGAGCATTTATAAAGCACCTGCTGAGTGCTCAGTACTGAGTTAATTGCAGGGAAGGGGGCTATCCAGAAACAAGAGGCCACTAAGGAATTTAAAATCTAGCTGGAAGGCAAAAGACAGGACTGCTCCTGGCTCTATAGCTAATAACTTTAAGAATCAAGGGAATGATTTATGCAAATTTTATATAAAATTTATGCAAAATATTTTTTTTTCTATCAAAGAGAGAGAGTGTGCAAGGGTACATATCTGTATATCTAGAGAAAAAAAGAAATCTCTGGAAGGATGTTCATCAGAAAAGTTAATAGTAGCCATCTCTGAGACACTGCACCAAAATGATTGAGAAGGTGGTCTCTGAAGATGTAATGACAGGATCTAGGTTTGAATCCCCATTTTGCCACTGACTATGTTACCTTGTGTATGTTATGTCTAACCTCTCTATATTCTAGTTTTCTTGTCTATGAAATGGGATGGTAATTGTATTATCTCATAGGGTCGTTGTAGGGATTAAAAAGGATAACGTATGTAGAACATTTAGCAGTGCCTAGCATTTAAATACAAGCACTCATTAAATGTAACTGTTTCTAGTGATGAGATGTTTATGGAGAGGTTGGAGAGGGAACATCTTAGAGAAGACAAGACTTGAACTGATCTCTGGTAAATGGTGAAGGTTGAGACAGTCAGAAGGGAAGGCTAGAGAGCATTCTGGTTTAGGGAAACAACCTGAGTGAAGGCAGAGGCAGAAAGGAGCCTTTGCTGTTCTCTAAAAGAGAGAAGGCTGTGCATGAAGTGAGAAACAGGGTTGCATAAGAAGGGGACACACAGTGGAGGGCCTCAGAGAGCTTGGGTTGGTTTCCCATATACCCCCTCCCCCACGCCACACACACACACGCACAGCCTCCCCCATTGTCAACATCCCTCATCAGAACAGTGCATTTGTACAACTCATGAGCCTGCCCGGACACATCATTATCACAGAGAGTCCATCGTTTAAATTAGGGTTCACTCTTAGTGCTGTATATTCCATAGGTTTGGACAAATATCCAATAACGTGTGCAGATGATACAGTTTTTTTTATCTCCCTGACTCTCCCTAACAAAAAGATAGCAAAACAAACAAACAAAACCACCTGCAAATAACATCTTGAACAAAACCAGGTATCACGGTATCCCCATGAACTTCAAAATATCAAAGAGTGGGGCCAAACCGCCAAGTAAAATGACCTTCCTGGTATCAACAACTGACTAGAAGGAAACAGAGGAAAGACAAAGACTGCATGACAGTTTTATGAGCCAAGCAACTCAGAGATTACTAGTAAATACTCAGCCTCAAAAGGAGGGCATTCCACAAAGGTGATGAGCTGAACAGACCCAGCTGAGACTGTGAAAGATCTGCTCAGGCTCTAAATTGTGGTTGATAGTTGGCACGTGGCAAACTCTGCTTGAAGGGAGACTCGAGGTAGAGGAAAACTGTTTAAGCAATTTTGCCTGCCCAAAATTATTGAGAGACAGGAAAACTGAATTCCAGCCCAGGAGAGGGGCAGAGTGTAAACCTGTGACTCTGGAAGTCTGCAGTGAGGAAGAGGGATGGACAGCAACAAAAAGGGATACATCTGTGTCCCTTCCTCCTGCCTTCCTGTCAATGTGCAATTGGCCAATAGGATATCAATAAACGTGATGCAAACAGAAGTGTATTAAGTACACATGCCTTGGGTTTGGGGAGTGGGACATGTGATCATGTGACTGACTCTGGGCAGTGGGATGCCAGTAAATTTGAAGCAAACAGAGATTTAATAAGCACTTGTGCCAAAAGCTGCTCCAACCATGTGAGAAGCCTAGTATAGCCTTCTTGAGGATGAAGGACCACATGGAGAGAGAGGCCTAACCATGCCAGCTGTCCAGATGAGCCCAGCCCCCTCGATTGTCTTTAGCTGAAAGCAGCCACATGAGTATGCCCAGGTGAAATCAATAGGACCACCCAGCCAACTCACAGAATCATAAGAAGTAATTCTTGTTTTAAGCCACAAAGTATTGGGGTCATTTATTACATATTTAGCAACAGATAATTGATATAACAGATAATGTATGGATAAATAATGACCTAAAATTTCCAGAATAAAAGATTTCAGACTGAGATAAATATTTTAGATGGAAAGACTAGTACAATGCCAAAAGAGTAAGAAAAAGAGAAGGAAAAATAAAAACCTCATCTAGGATTTACAGTATAATGTAATTCCAAAAGGCAATTCTAAAATCATGCAGAAAGAGAATATATGACTTATAAAGTAACATGAATATGTTTGACATCAGATTTCTCAATTATGATGCTGAAATCAAGAAGTCAATGTAGTATTATTTTCAAGGAGTAAAAATAAAAGGACTTCTAACCTGGAACTAAATTATCCCATTTAAATGTAAGATTTAATAAAGATATTCTTAGATAAACAAGGCCACAGGAACTTTAACATGCAAGAAATACTCCCTTACCAGAAACTAATGAGTTAACTCATCAACTCAAAAAGTTAAATACAATAAAGAAGAAAAGCAAAACCAAAAGTTTTTTTCTTCAAAAAAATGTGTAAGGTAGACAAACTCTGGCAAGAATAATGAGGGGGGGAAAAAGTAAGATGATACAAATAAAAAAATATAGAATAAAAAGACAGAAAAATATTCTAAAATATAGAATAAAAAGATACAACAGATTTTAAACATAATAAAAGACTATCATGAAGCACTATATGCTATTAATAATAAATTTGATTACATAGATACAATGGAAGGGGAGCTTTCTAAGGCAAAATTATTTGAGGCAAGAAGAAATGTAAAATTTGAATCAACTAGAGTAAATTACAATAGTCATCAAGAAGTCTCTACTTACACACATACACATTCATGTGCACATATACACACACATATGCCTCAAGTAAATTTTATCAAACTTTTAAGGAATGAATAATCTCTATCTTATCAAAGATGTTGCAGAAAAATTTAAAGGACTGAAAGCTACCTGTTTCACTTTATAAAGCATATATAAGCCAGGTTCCAAAATTGGAAGAGTATAAGAAAACATCCTCTATGCCAGCAAGAGCCAACTGGAAAGTATAAAACAAGATGTTATTTATAATATCAACAAAATAATAAAATATCTAAGAATAAACCTAAGAAAAAAGAACTTCACAGGAAAAAATTTTAAAACTCCATTAAAGCACATAAATGATTATGCACAAATTAAAAGATATACCATGTTCATGGATGGGAAAACTCAAAATTATAAAGAGGTATTTCTCCTCCCAATTAATCTGCCTGATGTAATTTCAATAATATTTTAAGATCTTAAATGCATATAGATAGAGATGATTGCTAGAATAAGGGTAAGGCAATTTTGAAACTAATGAGTAAATGGCAAGAGGGAGGGATGAGACAAGAGAAATAGGATAGGGCTCACTGTGCCATATACTAAGTATATAATATAAAGTTGTAATAATAAATATGTTGATATACTAAAAAACACATGAAGGTGGACTGGATCAGCTGAAATCTTAGAAAATTACAATAGTGCAGACAAAAAATGCTGAGCCTCATCACTACCTTGGTAGAATAGTAGTGGGAATAACACAGCAGGGGCAACTAAAAGTCAAGAGGAATTTCTGAGTGAATGAATATAGGGTTTAAGGAAAAGAAAAGATTGAGTTTGTTTTCTCTGAGTCTGCAATAGGTGGCGAGGTTGGCAAGATAGATTAGGGATAGACTGTGTGGGGCCTTCATATGAAGTTAATCTTACAAAGGTTAAGTGCAGGGGCAGCATAGAGAGTGAATCGGCAGAGAAAGAGATTAATTAATCTAATTGGAGAAACACCCATTAAACTATTACAATTGTCAGGCAGAGAATGAGGGACTGAACTAAGATTGGGAACTAGGATAGGAAGAGGGAGGTAGAGACAGACGATATTAAAAATGTTAAATCTGAATGACTTGTTAGATTAGTCAAAGTGAATGGTGAACGAGGTTTAAGGAAGGGTTTAAGAAAACTCTTGAGTTTTCTAGTTTCGTTAGGAGATTTGCAGTAGCAGCATTAACCAAAATAGGAAATTCAGGGGGCACAGTTTCAGCCAGACATTAATTTAATTTTGATTATACAAGTTTGGATGCTTTCAATTACACATGTCTAGTGGGTAATTAGAAATGCAGTTCTGGAACTTAAGAGAGAGGTTAGGGCTGAGGATATAGAATCAAGCATCTGACCAGAGTTTGGGAAAGTAATTCCATGGATTTATCCAAGATTTCATAGGAAATGAATACGGAATGTAAATGTCACATTCTCTAGGAGTCTGTGGTGCAAAGGCAGAATCCAGCACCACCTCTGAGAGGCTCTGGGAATGCTGGGAAAAGTGAGAGCCACATTTGGCAACTGTCAGATCACATCTGCTTTCTGCAACATGGTTTCCTCACTGACTATCAGAATACATAAATATATGTAACACATCAAACAGACAAATCCACTCTGCACAGATCTGCCTAAATATTTAGACACAGCAAAGCAGTGACAGAAACGATTAAGAAATTGAAATTCCAATCACTAGAGGCGATCAGTGAAACAGAGAACAGCTCTAGTTCCAACCTAATTCTCATCATCAGACCCGTGGGTGACTTGTCACTTCCAGAATGAGGAAAGAACAGCTCAACAAATGTGGGAGGTTCTCTATATGACAGAGTTGTGTGTATGTTAGCCTTTAATTCTCCTTTGGTGAATTTCTTTCTCATGGCATCCTACCATCAGATTGGGGAAGTGAGCAAAGGGCAGGGCACAGGTGCGATTAAAAGAGTATTAAATTTGTCATCAGAAGACTGAGTTCAAGTCCCAGCTCCACTGGTTACCTGTTCTTACCTATAAGATAAAAATATGAATTCCTGACCTACCCAACTCACAGGACATGTGAGAGTCAAGAGCTAATGTATGTCAGAGGTTTTTGAAACCTGTTCTTCAGGGTTCCAGGCTTCCTTGGCGATCTCTCAGGAGCCCCAGTTACAAAGGGGTGTGAGGGCAGGAGGTAACTCCGGAGGCAGGGCTCTGACTTCCCTTGCCTGACTATCCCAGAGCGGCTTCACTTTTATCTGCTTTATATTCTGAGATCCCAGAGGAGATTTTGTTTGAAACTATGTATCTGCTGCTAAACACATCCTTGAAACCCACAGATGTACATGAAAGGACCACATATAAACATGAATTATTGTCATTACAGGGTAAATTCACTGCTCTGGATGAATGTTGGATAAGAAAGAACATGTATCTGAAATGAGCTTTTTGGATTGTCTGTGCACTGCCATTTATTGACCTTCTTTATCAGATAATTAAGAATTCATAGTATGTGAATTTTTATTATAATAATTATAACTTGGTGCCTAGTACTACCCTAAATTGCATCTCCTCTTATAAGACTACAGACTGACTTGTCCTGATTACATCTGTGGACGGGGCACTGAATAGCCAGGTGAGGTTGCCGCCATCTTCTACTGTTCCTAGTTTAATTACCATTCCCCATTCTGCAGCCCAATAGAATTTCTGGGAAAAGGAAATGTCTCAGCTGTTCCTCACTATAGAGACACTATTAAGGAGACTGAAATCCCCCCTCAGCCCAGAGTTCCTGTGGAAGAACTCAATTTCCCTCAAAGTTTCAGCACATTATTTCACACCATTAGACCAAGCTCTATCACAAGAAGAGGGTGCCAGGGACAAGAAGCAGAGCTTAGGTTTTCTGCAGACAGATCATTAATGACTTTGCCCCAGAGTGTCTTAATAGGGTTCCCAGGAGCTCAGGATCTGAATGGTCTGCAGTGCTAATCTGCCGAGTAATAGGAAACAGGTTGACAAAGGAAAAATTTCAGATCTGCTTTAGTTTTAAAAAGAGCAGCATAAAGCCTGATCACAGCGACCATAGGAGCTAGAGCTAGTTAATTATTATTTGTGTATAAGAATATCTTAAATTGCCCACAAGTCCCTCCTTTCATCAATAACTCCCAAGAAGTGCCAGTCAGAAATAAAGGGAACATTCAATTTAAGAAAGCTCTTAAATTCTTAATTATCTTAGCCTGTGAAGACTGCAGGGCTTTCAATCAACATCTCTCCAGGCAGTAGCTTTTGTAGTCAACTCACTGTTTCTAAGGTCTGTTTCTACCTCCTCAGGGATGTGTCACACAGGGTTTGTCTCTCCTCAATTGTTGCTTTCTCTAACACACCTGGTCATCCAGCCAGGCCACGGGGAGGAAGTATTGCAGATCTTGTTATTTCTATTCAACCAAGGAAAAGGTAGGGTTGAAATAGTGTTTCGTGAAGTCATGTTCAGGGGCTTGGTAGCCTCTAATATTATAGGAAAATGAGAAAAGTTTGGTAAGCAACAACATCTTGTGTAGGGGCTAAAGGTAAATTCCAGAATCCTTCATTTGCTTCAAGCTGGATCAGAAAGAGACACACAGCCGTGCTGGGATCTAGGAGAGCCAGAGGATCCCAGCTCTCGTCAGCTTGTATCATGCAGGTTTGGGGTGAGGACAAAATGATACTGAAGGGTCGGGCCCAAAGAGCAGGGTCCATACTGCCTGACCTCTTTTGGGAACTTCCAGAAACTTACTCGGAGCTCCAGTTGCTTCCTCAGATAGTTTAAGAACACAAGAATTGTCACATGAGCTCAAAACATGGTTCAGCCAGGTGAAAAGCTGCTTTATCATGAAAACTCCAGAGATGTATTATGGGAAGGCATGCTGCTGCCAAAGCCTCAAACCTGAAATGTTTTAGTTAAAGTATTTCTAAGAGCAAAATCTCCATAATTCGAAAGAAGCCTTCTTCGGCCTTATGGGCTGAAGAAAAGATGAGAAAGTGGGAAGAAAACCAGTATTTGTGGAAAATCTGTTCAAGGCCCTAGGATAGATGCTTTTACAATGAGCACCTTAAAGGCTCTCAACAGTCTTATGAATTAGGTATTACCACTCCCCATTTTCCAAATGAGGAAATGGAGAATTAGAGAGTTCTGGTATTGTGCCCAAGGCCACATCATTAACCACTTCTGTATGAGCGTCGACTATAGTCGACAGCCACAGATAAACGCGCACAGCCGAGCATCGACTTTAGTCGACAGCCAAAAGCTTTTACTTTTACAGCTTTTATCTCTGCAGTTGCAGTGTGTACGTTCAGCTAGTAAGTTACTACGAATCTGTGACCTTTTAACAAGTCCTTAGTAGGAGTCATTATAGTTATTTTCCTAAAGCTGCCTGTAAAGTCAAACAAGCTTTCAGTGCTTTAAAGCTTTCCTCATCACACAAGAGCAGAACGGATTCATCATCAATGCACAGCACAAACTATCGTGCGGACTATGAGTGCTGGCTGTGGGCAAGGTTTCACGGCCGGTGAGCGCCGTACGGAAGTGGTTAATAAGGGGTGGAACTGAGATTTTTCTCTCAGGCATTGCATTTAATTAACTAATTGCTAAATCCCATTGCCTCTCACATAAGTCTCAATCGGTCACCTCTTTGCCAATCTTATTACCATAAGCCTTGTTCGGGCCTTCATCATTTTGTCTTGACCACTGCAATGACCACTTAATCGGTCTTTCTAGTGCCTCAGTACCCATGCTTTTCCCCTTTCCTCTCCACCCCACTCCAACCCGCCACAGCATCCTCCACACTGGCCAAATTTTGCTCTTACCACTGACTATAAACAATTTTGGTAAAGGTTTTTTTCTCCTTTAAGTTCCAAGTTAGAACATTACCTCCTCTGTGAAGCCTGCCCTGATATCACAGGTGAGCTTAGACGCTCCTCTCGCAGTGCAGTGCCTGGTACACCAGCCCTTCATAACAGTGATTACACTGTATCATAACTGGCTTGTTAGGGGTGTGTCTGTATCGTCATCAACTATGAGCTTTTTGTAGACAGGGACCAAGTCTCTTTTCATCCATTTACGCCTTGCACTTACAGTGTCTTGCTCACAGTAGGCGCTCAATAAGAACGTATTGCATAAAATGAATGAATAAATGAGTGAAAATTTTAAACACTTATCAAATCAAAGAGATGAATAAATGAAATTTTAAACAAGTTATCTCTGACTCGAAAGCTATACTAATAAAAGCATCTTAAATTGTTACTAGAATGTTTGATTTCTCTTGTAAATACAAAAGGAATAAGAAATATAATTATAAAGCAAACTTGACATGTAAAATTTGAATTCAAAAGATAAAGTATTATTACTCACTTCAGCTGCAAAAAGTGCATACAGAACTGTGATAAATTATATTTATGTAACACTTCCTAGTTTTCAAAGTAGGACTTGTATACTCTATTTCATTTGAACTTAACAGCAACCCATCAGGGTAAAGCAGAGGAGGTGTTTACTATCCACATTTTTCAGATGAGGAAAATAAGGATCAGCAAGATTAAAATAACATACCCAAAGTCCCACAGAGGCAGAGATAGAAGAGAGCCCAAGAAATCTGAGTGTAAGTTCAGTAGTCCTTCCTCTCTCCCAGGTGACTTCTGATAGCAGGCTTTGATCATTTGATTGACAGTGAAAGAGTTCTATGATTTTCTAGTTTACCATTCTCACAAACTTCTAAAATCCCTTGCTGACAATAGGCAAAAGGGTCCCAGGCATCTTAAAACGCCAAAAGACTCAAGGCAGGCAAACTCCTTCAGAGTCAAGACTCCATCCCCTTTGACATTTCTCAGTCTCTCCAGCAGACAGCTGACACTGTGATTGATCCAGCTGTTCCATTGTCTCAAGCTCTAGATTCGCCTTTCTGAAGGTGGTGGCCACAGAGGGTAGGTAGGGCAAAGGCAAGGCAAGGGTGGAAACAGGGAGGTAGTGAGGGGAAATAGCAAGAAGCAGACAGGCCTAGGCTCAAATTCTAGTTCTACCTACTTATTTTTCACATGGATATCCAGTTGTTCCAGCACTAGTTGTTGAAAACACTTTCCTTTTCCCATTGTATTGCTGAAGTGCCTTTGTTGAAAATCATTTGTCTGTATGTATTAACAGTCTATTCTTGTACACTCTATTCTGTTCCAATGATTTATTTTTTTGTTTCTGATGTCATGCTGTCTTGATGGTGTAACTTTAAGTCTTGAAGCCAGGTAGTTTAAGTCCTTCAACTTTGTTTTCTTCAGCATTTCTTTGGGACTTCTGGGTTCTTTTCATATAAATGTGATAGTCGGTTTGAGAATTTCTACAAAAAACGCCTGTGGGATTATAATTGGAATTGCTTTGAATCAGTATGGGAAGAATTGACATCTTAACAACACTGAATCTTCCAATCCGTAAATGTGGTTTATCTGTCCATTTATTTAGGTCTTTTAAATTTTCTCTTAGCAATGCTTTGTAGTTTCCAGGGTAGAAATAGTTGTACAACTTTTTTTAGATTTATTCCTAAGTATTATATGTTTTTGCTGTTTTTGAAAATGGAGTTATAGGTTTTAATTTTTTATTTTCCAGTTCTACCAACAGCAAATGTAAATTTACCTTGGAGTTAATAAGGCTTAAGCTTTAGCGTTCCCCCTTGCAAAGGTCCTTTGCAAAACCTTTAGAGGCAGCCTAGTAGTTTTGTAATTACAATTTTGTATTATTTGTCTTAAGTAGGGCCCCCCAAAATGTAAATCATCCAGACTACAAAAACTTAGATCTATCCTCTGTCTGATAGTAATGTTCTTGCTTAGAGCCTCAGTCTCATCTCTAATGTTGGGATAATTATATCTAGTTCCTAGGGTTATTTTTTTTTTAAAGTGATAAAATACACACGTAAGAAAATTTACTATTTTAACCATTTTAAAGTGCACAATTCAGTGACATTAAGCATACAATGTTGTGGAACAATTAGCACTATCTAGTTCCAGGACTTTTCCATCACCCCAAAAGGAAATTCTGTATCTATTAATCAGCTACTCCCTATTCTCCCCTCACCCCCACCCAGCAACCATAAATCTGCTCTCTGACTCTATGGATTTGCCTTTTCTGCATATTTCATATAAATGAAATCACACAATATGTGGCCTTTTGTGTCTGGCTTCTTCCACTAGCTTAATATTTTCAAGATTCACCCATGTTGTAGCATGTATAAGCATTTCATTTCTTTTTATGTCTAATATTCTGTTGTAATATACCACATTTTGTTTAACTATTCATCTGTTGATGTACATTTGGGTTGTTTCCATCTTTTGGCTATTGTGAATAGTGTTGCTATGAACATTACATACAAGTTTTTGTTAGACACCTGTTTCCATTTCTTTTGGGTACCTACCCAGTAATGGAATTGCTGGATCATATGGTAATTCTATGCTTAACTTATTGAGGAAACACCAAACTGTTTTACCTTCTAGAGTTATTTTGAGGATAAACAAGTCAACACAATTTGTAAAGCTTTTAATGTAATGCCTGGCACATAGCAGGAACTCAATAAATCATTGCTAAAAGATATCATTCGAATTACACACATGTTATCAGCAATAGAGTACATCTGTTGTAAAATGTGTCATATTTGGAGGGAACAATTGGTCGTCACTCCTCATCTTTTTGTGTGGAGGGATCTCCATTAGAATAATACTCCAAGCCTCTTCTCCATCCCCCCTCACTCCTTCCAAGAGAAGAGTGACTTATGCCCTGGAAGACCAAACTGGGCCTGCTCTTGTCAGCCCATTTCATTCTTCCCTTGGGATCTACATGTCTGTAGAGAGCATGCATTCTAATCTTCTCTACTCTTCCAAGCCAATAAGGTTTCCAATGAAGTTTTAAGGGCCACACCCCCATAGCAGAGGTCTGAAGTTGTTCTGCTCTAAGATTGGCATGGGGGAGTGGTTGGTAAATTTACTCTGGGCCATAGTACTAGCAAGTATACTTGCACACAGAGCCAAACAACCTTTTTCATGAGTATTGAAAATTATATTTTTGATTTTCATCTGCCTTACCCCTGTGTGTCTTACACAATTGGTTCTATCGATGGAAAGGAAGGGATATTATATATTGCTCCCCCCTCCCCACCCAAAAAAACCCAAATAAACCCAGAAAAATTAACAAGCCTGTTTTTGATTCCCAAGTTCTTTTACTTCAAATCTAAATAGGTTGAAAAACAAACTTTAAATTGAGATCAAATATAATGAGTGACTATTTGTCTTTTTCAGAGTTTTTTTTATTCTTTGATGTTGGAAAAGATGGAATTAAAATAGAAAGGCTTTGGGCTATTCTGTGGTATTGTTATTGTAAACCTTGATTAGAAAATGCTTTGCAAGCAATTCTTCATTGTAGAGAGGCTTCATTTCAGAGTCCCCATGTACTTAAATTACCAACCTTGAGATGGTGTTTGTTTTCATTTTTGCACTTAATAGAGCATAATATCACATTCATTCTTTTCTCTCCTGGAGTGAAGGCAGAATTTATAAGTAGCGAATGTCTTCTTTTTAATTCAATTCAATAAACACTTATTGAGCACCTGCTATATGCCAGGCACTGTGCCAGGCATTTGGGGGGAGACCAAAATGAATAACCTTCAGTTTCATATGCAAGGAGGTTTTAGTCTACCGGCAAATGAAGGAAGATAATTACATAAGTAAATACAAGGCAAATTTTAGCTGATCTGGCTTTAAATGAGTTTCAGCCATTTGGGTTTAGATGATTAAAATCTAATATATCTCAGCAAAGGAAATTGGATTCAGAATTTTTATTTCTTTACTATTCCCATGCTAGTTATTCTCCCTTCTGTCAGGCTAAATTCCTCTCTTCCTTTGGAAAATGACATGTTTTCTATAGTTGCAAACATATTCCAACTTGTTCAACTAATTTATTAGTTTATTTCATCTTTATGAATCAATCTTTTAAGCAGCTTAATTGTTTAGTTTTTTGCTGCTATTTCTCAGACAGGTAGCAGGCAACATCAGGCTAATGACTGAATAAATTAATGAATAAATAGAATTCTGGACCAAGACTCAGAAAATCTGAATTTTAATTTTATCTCAAATATATCCCTTAGAAATTTCTTTCCTCAAAGTCACTTCCCAGGGTTCTAGATCACACTCCCTGAATTTATGTGTCAGGTAGATTGAAAGATGTAGAAAACACCATCTAGAGTAGATAGGCACAGATACATTCAAGGCCCACATGAAAGGCAGCTGTAGCAAAATGATTTAAAGGAGGGCTGTGAAGCCAGACTGTTCAGCCTTGAATCCTAGCTTTTTCCTCTACTAGCTATGTGGCCTTGGGTAAATAAGGTGACTTGGTTTCCCCATCTGTAAAATGACGATAAATCATAGTGTCTGCTTCACAGGTTTGTTGTGGGGAATAAAGGTGAGTTAATATTTACAATGTGCTTGGACCAGTGTCCAGCACATGGTAAGAACTTTGGCACATTGGTTGAAACACAGTCATGAATATGCAACGCAGAAGAATGGGTAAAATGCGGAGCCCCCAGAGGACATGAAGAAGGCAGGATGAGGTGGAATGGAGTGAAACAAAAGGCCGGGCAGAATGAAGAGACAGTTATGAGAGAAAAGAACACATGGCAAGTGCCGGCTCAGAGGGAGGCGTTGACCTCATTGCAGTGTATGGAAAGAGCAGACCAAAGCCTTTCTGCTTCCTGTTCTATGTGATCCTGTACAGCTCACTTGACCTCCCTGTACTTCTGATCCCCACCCCCCCCCGCAAAACAGATGAAGCAGTAGAGAGTAGTGGTTAATACCAGCATTGCCACTGACTGGCCATGTGATCTTGAGCAAGTTGCTTAACCTCTCTGGGCCTTAATTTCAACTGTTCCATCAGGATATTAATAGTTCCTAATGTTGGGGCTCAGAAAATGGTACTCCAAAGTATGCTGCTTTGGCATGCTGAGTACTTTGAACTAAAGGAGATTGGAAGGCCTCAGAAGCAGCCTCCAAACCAGCCTCCAAACCAAGGTCTCTCACTTTTTCCCACCCTCTTGTCTCTTTCCCCTTATTCTTCCTTGGAGTGAGTCATAGAAATCAGAATTCCTCTTCCACAAGGCGAGTCAGAGAAACTAGAAACCCTCTCCCCTAAAGCCAGCTATAAAATCTAGAAATATGACCATTACTTCCCTTTCATTTCTGTGTAGGAGCCAATCATAAAGAATTTCTCTGACCTACCGTGTCTGATACTGTGTTTCCCTGAAAATAAGACCTATCCATAAAATAAGCCCTAGCAGGATTTCTAAGCATTTGCGCAATATAAGCCCTATCCCAAAAATAAGACCTAGTGATGGGCGTGCCTACGCAGCATATCTGCACAACCCATGCATTTCCTAGCGGAGCGGTAAAGAAGACGAGCAGCCCTTCTCATCTGCCCCATGAGAGCTCTATTGCTCGACATGAGAGATTGGGGCCAATGGTTCTAAAGGAAATAGAGTGGCAAGAAATTCAGGATGGAATTCGGAGTTTGGAGAGTTATAATGATGTTCCAGAAGAAGACGATTTAACTATATTTGAATAAATGTAGATTGTCATACCATACTAAAACAAAATAACACATCCCCTGAAAATAAGCCCTAGGGTGTCTTCTTGAGAAAAATAAACATAAGACCCTGTCTTATTTTCGGGGAAACATGGTAGTAGATCATAAGACCTGCGTTCCAGAGGAGTCCTGCCCCATACCCGAGAGGAAGGAATGCTGCACAGAGAGGCCACGAAGAATCTGAATAGACAGGCCTTGCTGGGGTCCCTCCTCAGTCTATTACCATTAGATCACACACTTGTATCTAATCACATTTCTACATGGCTGTTCATTCTTCATCAAACCTAAGCATAAAAATAGACAATTTTCCCGGGGTTTTTTACTCTTCACTTCTAAAGTCTCCCGTGTCACATAAAACTTTGATTAAATGAATTTGTTATGCTTTGCTCTTATTAACCTGTTTTTGTTATGGAAGTGTCAGCCATGACCCTCATGATGTGTGAGGAAAAGTATCACACCTTTCTACCCCGACACTGTGGGGTCTGGGAGTGTGTGTTTAACTCAAGAGGACTCAGGATATCAGTTTGCATGTAAAAGCACTTTATAAACTTCAAAGCCACCCCCCCATAAATATTTGGCATTATTATGGCCTTCAAATTTATTTACTGTTTTTCATTTAGATAGTGACATGACCTAAACATTTTCTGTCTTCCTCCAACTGCTTTTTAAAACAAATCGAGACTCTCTGTCAGTAGTAAGATTTCATAGCTTCTATCTCTCCTTTCTGTGGGCTGACTTCCTAACTGTTCTCCCCCTCTGGATAGCTGTAAAAGCAAGAACTACTGCCAGGACAGCTCTTATCAAAATATTTTAGCACTTTTGCATCTGGTCCTGGCCATAAAATAGAAGTGAAGAAACACTTATGTAAAGCTTTCAAGAGCTGTGAAGGAAAAAGAGAGCTCTTATATTATTGGCTCTGGTTCATATATCTCCAGGACAGCAAGGAAAAAATAACTTAAAGATTTAAACCAAAAAGGCATTCAGCGAAAAAAACTTAAAGATATGACACGAGCACCAGCAACTATGATAAACAAGAGAGGAAAAAAGAGTGAATGCTGTTGAGTGAATTATCTTTCCCCTGAGCTCTGTTCAGTTCTGTGTACCAAGTAAACTAATGAGCTGGGCCAGTGGGAGAACTCAATGATCCATATGCTAACAAATCAGCTCTCTACGCGATCCTGCCCACCCTTGTCCAATTGCTATGCTGGCAGCCCACATTCATTCCAGTGAGCTTGCCAGGTCCCAAAGCTCTTCTTCCCAGTTTCTTCTGCAGCCACGTTCTATCTGTCCCAGCCCTTCTTGTGATCAAATAGAAAATGGATAACAAAGACAGAATTCATTTAATATTTACTGATCAACTACCATGTTCCAGACACTGAGCTAGGTAGGATATGGGATATGTAGATAAACAAGACAAAAGCCCTGCACTCAAAGAGTCTGTGAGTGGTAGGAGAGACATCTTCAGTACAATGTGGCAAGAACTAACAAGGTGGGGTGCCCTGGGTACACGGATGAGGGCATCATCACTCTCTCTGAAGGAGGTGGGAAAGACAAAAGGCTTCACCTGGCATTTCTTATATCAATTGTCTCCTATAATCATAAGAGATCTCCTGACATCTCTTATAAGGAAGACATGATTTTTATTACTATATAGATGAAGAAACTGAGACTCAACATTATTAAGTCACTTACTCCAGGTCATAAGAAGCTGAATCTAAATCTTACTCCAAAACCTCTGCTCTTTCCAGTAACTTTGTTTTGTTGACATCAGACAGGATGATAATGCCGGTGGGATTCAGAGGAAAGGAGAATGCCTAGATAGGAAACCCTACGTGAAACCATGGGTGATTTCACGGCAGAGAGGGAGGGTAATTGGAAGAAATAGGGAGAAATGAGGAGAGAGGTTATAGAAATGAAATGAGAAGGAAGCAGTGGTATTCTGAAGCCTGCCCTTACCAATTCACATTCAGGAATTTTGCTAACTGGTGGTTATACCCTTGGTAGCTTAATCCACAATGGCAAGACTATCTATAGAATGGAAATCTGCAAATGTTACAAATCAGTGTTTTTTTTCCCCCAGAGAGCCACATAAGCAGCGCACCACTGATGGGAAGGAGAGAGAGAGTGGAGAGAGACAGTGGATGATTATTGAAGCATTTACAAATAGGAAATTATTATGGGGGAGGGGGGACTAAAGTCTTAAGTCATACACATCTCACTCATTCACATACCTCTATTTCTAGTGATGAAAGAAGTATACTTGGAAAATTAATAGTCTTAAATGCTGACAAATCAACAATCTAATGAATTGTCCCAAGGAACTAGAAAAGGAAGAGCAAACCAAACCCAAACCCAGAAGAAGAAAATAAATAACTAAAGTCAGAACTAGGACTAAATGAAATCAAAACCAAACAAAGAAAAAAAATCCAGAAAATTAAGGAAACAAAAAGTTTGTTCTTTGAAAAGATAAACAAAATTAATAAACCTCTTGCTAGATTAACCAGAAATAGAAAAGAAAGGGCCCAAATAAGCTCAATCAGAAATGAAAAAGGAGATATTACAACTGATACCACAGAAATAGAAAATATCACCTGTAAATACTATAAAAATCTTTACACAGATAAACTTGAAAACGTCAAGGAAATGAGCAAATTCCTGGAAGCATGCAACCTCCCAAGAATCAATCAGGAAGAAATAGAACTCCTGAACAGACCAATAATGAGCAACAAAATTGAATCAGCAATAAAAAATTCTTCCAACAAAAAAAGAGTCCCAGACCAGATGGTTTCACAGCCAAATTTTATCAGATCTACAAAGAAGAATCAGTACATGATACTGCAGAAATTATTTCATAACATCAAGAAGGATGGAATCCTTCCCAACCTGTTCTATGAAGCCAGTTTCACCTTGATACCAAAACCAGGAAGTGACACAGCAAAAAAAAAACACAAAAAAAAACTATATACCAATATCCCTTATAAATATAGATGCAAAAATTCTCAATAAAAATTCTAGCAAACTAAATTCAGCAGCACATCAAAAAAGAAAAGAAAACAAACAAACAAAAAAACCCCACCCTGACCAATTGGGCTTCATCACAAGAATGCAAGAATGGTTCAAAATACATAAATCCATAAATGTGATTCACCACATAAACAGAAGCAAAGATCATAAGATCATCTCAATAGATGCGGAAAGAGCATTCAACAAATGCTTTTATGATAAAAAGTCTTAACAAAATAGGCATTGATGGAACATACCTCAATATTATAAAAGCCATATATGATAAACCCACAGCCAACATCATACCGAATGGGGAAAAATTGAAAGCATTCCCTCTTAGAACTGGAATAAGACAAGGATGCCCACTGTCACCACTTCTATTCAAAAAATAGTACTGGAAGTTCTAGCCGGAGCAATCAGGCAAGATAAGGAAATTAATGGTATTCAAATTGGGAAAGAGTAGGTCAAACTATGACTCTTTATTGATGATATGATCTTATATCTAGAAAACCTCAAGGATTCTGCCAAGAGACTCCAGGAATTGATAAATAAATTCAGCAAAGTCTCAGGTTATAAAATCAATGCACACAAATTAGTAGCATTCCTAAACACCAACAACAGTCAAACTGAGAATCAAATCAAAGATTCAATATCTTTACAATAGCTATGAAGAAAATAAAATGCTTAGGGATATATTTAACCAAGGAGGTGAAAGATCTCTACAAAGAGTACTATGAATCACTGAGAAAGAAAATTGCAGATGATGTAAACAAATGGAAAAACATATCATGCTCTTGGATCTTCAGAATCAACATTGTTAAAATATTCATACTACCCAAAGTGATTTATAGATTCAATGTAAACCCCATCAAAATACCAACATCATTTTTTGCAGACCTATAACCAACATCATTTTTTACAAACCTAGAAAAAATAATTCTGTGCTTCATTTGGAACCAGGAAAGAGCCTGAATAGCCAAAGCAACCTTAAGCAAAAGGAAGAAATCTGGAGACATCACTTTATCAGACTTTAAGCTATACTACAAGGCTATAGTAACTAAAACAGCATGGCATTGGCACGAAATAGAGACAGACCAATGGAACAGAAGAGAGAACTCAAATATAAAACCATCCTCATATTGCCATCTGATCTTTGACAAAGCAGACAACAATATACACTGGGGGAAAGAATCACTGTTCAAAAAATGGTGCTGGGAAAATTGGATAGCCACATGTAGAAGCCTGAAACAGATTCCATATCTCTCACCACTCACTAAAATTAATTCAAGATGGATAACAGACTTAAACCAAAGACATGAAACCATAAGAATTCTAGAAGAAAATGTTGGAAAAACTCTTCTAGTTACAGGTCTAGGCAAAGAATTTATGTAGAAGACTCCAAAGGCAGTCACAGCAACAACAAAAATAAATAAATGGGACTTTATTAAATTAAAAAGCTTCTGCATAGCCACGAAAACAATCAAAGGAGCAAATAGACAATCTACAGAATGGGAGAAAATATTTGCATGCTATACATCTGATAAAGGGCTAATAACCAGAATCTACAAAGAACTCAAGCAAATCAGCAAGAAAAAATCAATCCCATTAAAAAGTGGGCAAAAGGCATGAACAGAAGCTTTTCAAAAGAAAATAAATGAATGGCCAATAAACATTTGAACAAATGCTCCACATCACTAATCATCAGGGAAGTGCAAATCAAAACCACAATGAGATATCACCTAACCCTAGCGAGAATGACTTTTATTAAAAAGTCCCAAAACAATAGATGCTGGAATGAGTATGGAGAGAAAGGAACACTTATACACTGTTGCTGGGACTGCAAACTACTACAACCTCTACGGAAAATAGTATGGAGATTCCTCAAAGAACTAAAAGTAGACCTATCATTTGATCCAGCAATCCCACTACTGGGGGATTTTCCTTTACCTGAAGGAAAAAGGTAATTTTATCAAAAAGACACTTGTGTTTGAATTTTTATTGTGGCACAATTCATAATTGCAAAGATGTAGAATCAACCCAAGTGCCCATAAATTCATGAGTGGATTAATAAAACATGGTATATATATACCATGGAGTACTACTCAGCTACAAAAAAAATTAATTAATACCTTTTGTAACAATCTGGATGGAACTGGAGACCATTTTCCTAAGTGAAGTATTGCAAGAATGGAAAAACAAACATCACATGTACTCACTTAAATTGGAACTAACCGAACAGCACTCATGTGCACAGATATGAGTAAAACTGAACAGAAATAAAGTAGGTGGGAGGGGGAGGAGGAAATCATAGCTAATGGGTATAATGTACACTATCTGGGTGATGGTCACACTTATAACTTTGACTCAAGCAGTACAAAAGTAATCCATGTAACCAAAACATTTGTACCCCCATAATATTCTGAAATGAAGAAAAAGAAAGAAAGAAAGAACTACACTGAATAGAGACCCTGGTATATAAATGTGAATTGACCTTTCTTTTCCCTCTTTCACATACTGTAATAGTCAGGATTCTTTGGACTGCACATGACAGAAATCAAACTCAAACCAGCTTGCCCAAAAAAGAGGGATTTATTTGCTCAGGCAGTCTAATCAGGAAGTCCAGGGATGGAGTTGACCTCAGGGTTCTCTGAGTCAGAAAGTGCTGTCAGTTTTCAGCTCTAGATCTTTTTTCTCCCTCTCCATTTTTCACTTTTATTTCTGGGTATTTGCTTTGTTCTCTCCAATTGCATAGAAGCTTTCTATACCAAGGTGGTAAGGAGAGGAGAGGAGAGTCCAGAGTGGGACAGGAATGAAGTGGCCCCAGACATTGCAAAGCTCGCATCATACCAGTTTGGTGACCCCAGTGGAAAGAGACAGCTTCTCTCTTCCGGCATCCAACTCTATCCCTGGGTACAGCTGTGATAATCTGGGCCAATCACTGTGTCCAGAGGAATGAGGTATCCTGACTGGCTACACCAAGGTGATGTACATATACAGGGATGTACATATACAAGCCAGGGAAAGTGAGAATCTATTTGGTAGACCCCCCACTGCTTTGGGGTAGGTGAAGGGGATGCAATTACCAGAAGAAGTAAATGAAAGGTAAGTTAAGTAGACCAAACCAAAAGATGTCCTTACATTTGTTAATCTTATTTTCAGAAACATTAGCATTCTAGATCTTCAAGGTACTTTAAGGCAAGAGCACAATGGGGCAAGAATTTGACTTCAGGATTATCTCCCTATCAAAGTTTATTTCTTTTGAATAAAGTCCAAAATCCTTGTAAGGCCTTATAAGTCCTGGCTTCTGCCACATCTACATCCTAGCCTCTTTTTCTGCCACTCTCAAGATACCCCAAGTCCCTTCCATTGACTCCACTCCAGTCACACTGGCTTTCTTTCTGTTTCTAGAAGAGGCTGTTCATTCCATCTCCCTGCTTTTCAATTGCTGTTCTCTCTGCCAGATATGCTCATGCCCTAGACATTCCTATGGCTGACCCCTTCTCATAATTCATCTCGAATACCACTGGTCAGAAAGACTTTTCTTAGGCACCACATGTAAACTCGCTTCTGCCCAACTCTAAACAACTTCTACCTCATCATTCAGTCTTACTGTACTAGCAACTAGCACCATCTCATATTTCCTTTTTCATTGATTTGTTTCCCTGTTAATTGACCATCTCTCTCTACTATAATGCAAGCTTAATCAGAGCAGGAACCATGTCTATGTTATGTGTCCCCCTGCCCTAGCACAGCGCTTCATGCATAATAGTGCCTAATAAACAAACACCTGTGGAATAAGTGAATGAACAGAAAGCCATGTGCAGTTGACCCTTGAACAACGGGTTTGAATTGCCTGAGTACACTTATACTTAGATTTTCTTCCACCTCTGCCACCCCTGAGAGAGCAAGACCAACTCCTTCTCTTCCTCCTCCTCCTCAGCCTACTCAATATGAAGATGATGAAGATAAAGACATTTATGATGATTCACTTCTGCTTAATGAATAGTAAATATATTTTCTCTTCTTTATTATTTCCTTAATAACATTCTCTTTTATCCAGCTTACTTTACTGTAAGAATAGGTATATAATGTAGTTATATAATACCTATAACATAAAAAACATGTGTTAATTGTTTATATTATCAGTAAGGCTTCCAGTCAACAGTAGGTGATTAGTCGTTAAGTTTTGGAGGGAGTGAAAAGTTATACGAGGATTTTCAACTGCATGGGGTCGGTGCCCCTAACCTCTATGTTGTTCAAGGTCAATTGTATTATACTACTGTAACCAGCAAAATGGACTTGAGGCAAGAGAAGAGTTTCAGGCTTTATGTGCTATTATATTAACTCAATTTCCTGGGTACTTTCCTCTATTTTCTATCCTCATTTCTGTTCCGCTTAAACTGCTGAAAAGTAAATGATGATCACTTTCTGGCCAAATCTAATGATATCTCTGGGTCTTCTTACCTTGATGTTTCTGTTGCCTTTGGCAATATTGCCAAACTACTCACTTGATTTTTCTTTTTCTAATTTCAAGTTCCACAATTCCATGGTATCTTTCTTCCCCTTCCTACCTCTTCTGCCCTTCTTTCTATCTCCTTTACTGGTTCCAAGTGTTCCCATTAATCCTAGGGCATCTATCAAGTCTCAGTCTGTTTTGTTTGCATACTTATCATCATGTGAACACAGATCAGCCCAAAAGAAACTTCTAGAAGCCAAAAGACATACAGGAACAAGAGCTTAGTAAACCAACCAAGAGAGGAACCAGAATCCGCCAGTGCTATTGACATAAGCCTGTAATTTCATTTATATACTAATGAGAATGGATTTAGGAGTATTACCAAGGAATTTATCTATCCGCAAAATCTGGTATCAGAAAATATGACTTTAATGCAAAGGGAAAAAATCAGAGATGAGGACAAATATTTATGCTTAAAGTTCTTCCTTATAGTCTTATTCATAAAGAAAAAAAAACTGTGAGAAAAACTAGTGTTCGACAAGAACAGAAGAAATAAGATGTCTTTAAAATCATGATTGTTTAAAATAGTTAATGTGTGAGAAAATAATCATGTTATATTTGTTAGTAAAAAATGGAGAACACAAAAATATGTAGAGAGAGAGAAAAACAAAGGACAGACTTGTTTATAGGTGATTTCTAGTATGTTATTAGACATTTTTATACTTTTAAAATATTTTCTAAACTGCTTACAATAAGCAAGTATGATTTTATGAAACCATTAATTTTTAAAAAGAACATATGACTTTACTTTAATGTTAATATCTTCAACACATTTCTTTGCATGTATGGTATATTTCACAATGTAATTTTTAAAAATATGACTGGATCATTTACAAGAACTGGTTTTTTTTCTTCCTATATTTTTTGAAAAGACAAAATCCACATAAAATTCAGCAGACCCGTGTGCAAAAAGAGGTCAGGGGTTTATCAGTCCTCACACAGACAGGGTGGAATAACTGCAACTACACTAAAGAGTTGTCCATCAACTGTCTAGGTAGAAGGAGGAAGTGACAGGTTACAATCTGGAATCGTCTTTTAAGTTTCTGTCAGTGAAACTTGGCTCTTTTAATTACCGTGTTTCCCCCAAAATAAGACCTACCCATAAAATAAGCCCTAGCAGGATTTCTAAGCATTTGCACAATATAAGCCCTACTCCGAAAATAAGACCTAGTGATGGGCATGCCTACGCAGCATATCTGCACAACCCATGCATTTCATTGCAGAGCAGTAAAGAAGACAAGCAGCCCTTCTCATCTGCCCCATGAGAGCTCTATTGCTCAACATGAGAAATTGGGGCCAATGATTATAAAGGTAATAGAGTCGCAAGAAATTCAGGATGGAATTCGGGGTTTGGAGAATTATGATGATGTTCCAGAAGAAGACGACTTAACTATATTTGAATAAATGTAGATTGTTGTACCATACTTAAACAAAATAACACATCCCCTGAAAATAAGCCCTAAGGTGTCTTCTTGAGGAAAAATAAATATAAGACCCTGTCTTATTTTCGGGGAAACACGGTAGTGAAGGTGATCCTTTGTCAGTAGTGGTTTCCTGAGTTTTACAGGCAAGCCTCATGATGAGAAAACTGAAATTATAGATGATTGGATGGATATTTAATAGACAAGAAGAGCTGATATGTAGAAAGTGAGTTGCTGATTCATAAGTTGAAATGCAATTTAATTATTAGAGATAATCAGTAAATCTTTATATCCACTAATGAAATAAAGCACAAATTACATAGTCAGCACAATTCAGGGCTTACAAGCTATGAGGATAATGCAGAACAATAAAGAACAGCAGCTAAGTTAATTGACCATTTCCATTTTTATTAATTGGATAACTGTGGCAATCATTTAAATTGAAAAGAACCATATTTTGTGGAAAATACTTATTAACAATTCCAGGCACTTTCTTCAGTAAAATATTTCCATCCTGTTATTAGATTATTTTTATAATTGGTTCTCTTAATATTAAAACTATAGGCTGGGTGTGGTGGCACATGCCTGTAGTCCCAGCTATTTGGGAGGCTGAGGCAGGAGGATCACTTGAGCCCAGGAGTCTGAGGCTGCACTGAGCTATGATCACATCACTGCACTCTAGCCAGGGTGACAGAGTGAGACCCTGTCTTAAAATAAATAATTAATAAAAATATGCAATATCTCTGGGCCTTAATTTTCTCATCTAAAATAAGGGTGTGGGAGCACTGTTTTGAGTACTTCATTCTATGGGAGTGGTACTATAGAGCGTTTCCAAGTCCAGCTGCCTTAGTTTGAGCAGCATTATTTTTTCTGACAAGTGCTCTTGCAAGAGGATTGGCCTGTCTCTATTGATCAATCTCGGCTGCTTAATCACAAGCATCCTCATCATTTCATCCAGTTGCTTGCAGTAGACATCCACTGTAATAGATTCACCAAATTTCATGAAGCTGTAGTGGATAATACCAGCACTGGACCACCAAACAGACACTACTATTAGCTTTTTTTGATGAACATTCAGTTTTGGACTATGTTTTGGCACTTCATCTTTATCCAACCAACCATTGTGCTAAATGCTTACGATTATCAAAAAGAATCCATTTTGCATCACACGTAACAATATGGTGTAGAAATGGTTCGCCTTTATGTTGTTTACCTTGCCCGTTTATTTCAAATGGTCCAATATTGTTGAAATAATAACGTCAAACCTTGCTGCTAATTCACATGTAGGTTGAGATGGATTCGCTTCCACTACAGCTTTCAGCTTGTCATTAACCACTTTGGTCTCAGGTCACTCACATGGCTCATTTTCAAGATTAAAATCACTAGAACAGAACTTCTCAAACCATCAGTGTACTGTGCGTTCATTAGCCACATCCTTCTCAAACACTTTGTTGACATTTCGAGCTGTCTGTGCTGCATTAGTTCCACGATGGAACTCATACTAAAAAATAACACGAAATTTTGACTTATTCGTGGTTTCACAAAAATTGCTCTAAAAATTTTTATTTGAAAGATAATCACAAATCAAACCTGTGTTTGAAAGAATGAAGATGTACTTTCACAATAAAAAAAACAAGAAGTGTCAAAGTGAAATGTCAGAGATATCAACTGTCAAACTTCGTACTTAAGGAAATAGGGCATTCCTTACTTAATAACCTAGTAAGTACATTAAAAATAATGGGAGCCAAGTATCTCACTGTTGTAGAAGAGAGTTAGAAATAAGGAAAGGGAGAAAACTAGAATGAACGGTGTGGTGTTAAATTGATATTGGAGATATCAGTGTGAATTCACAGATTTCAGTAAATATATGTTGATATGGAAATAAATTTAGATGTAAATGTGCTTATGCATATGTGTGAATACACATATATAATATTCCTTATCTAGATATTTTTTGGACTTTTTCATATTTTCAATTCCACATTTAATTCATCTGGGATTTGTTTTTGTGGGCAGCATGAAATGGGGCACCACATTTTTTTGACCAAATAGCCGGCCAATTTCCCCAGCACTTTTTATTAAATAATTCATCTCTCCCCACTGATCTGAAATACTTCCATATATCTGTATACTTATATATCTGTATTATGTTGACTGTAAATATCTTTGAAAAGCAACTTTGATCGCCTCATTAACTGACATATCCTGCTTCTCCTGCTCTGACATCTTGGGTGTCAGTGGCCTATTTCCAACTGAGTGCTCAAAAGACATCCTTAAGCTCAATACTTCCTAAACAGATACCACCTGTCTTCATGAATTCCCACCCCCAGAAAGCAGCATCACCATCAGCCTAACAGCCCAGTGGTCTCTTGACTACTCTGACCCTGTGCTTCCCTCTATTAAATCCCTTTCTTCTTTCCTTAGTTTAGCACGTCACAACATTTCTCCTAAGCTATTACAGCAGCTTTTAAACTCTTACCCCTTCTAATCTATCTTTCATACTGAGTCTTAAATAATAAATAGAAATAATAAATAAGTAAATATAATGTAATAATATGGGCCTATCCGTATGACTCTGCAACTCAGAAACCTTCAAGTCTGTGCATTGTCTTAAATGCCACAGCTGAACATTCAAGGCCACGGTGGCTGGCCTTCCAGCTGCTCTTGCTTCTATCTGACTTGCTTGCCCATCACTTGTATTAAGCTCCAGTCTTGGAGCATGCCAAATATTCTCCTAATTTTGAACTGTTTTGCCTGGCTTAGAAAGCTGCCCTTTTACCTTTTATAAAAAAACAAAACAAAACAAAACAAAAAAACGATTGCCTTTTAAGGCTTAGCTTAAACACAGCCCTCTTCCATAAAGTGTTTTCGTAAACCTCCAGTTGGAATTCATTACTTGCCAGCTATCTTCAAAGAACTTTGTACTGTGTGATACTACATACTTCATTATGCCTTGTATGTGACTGCTATACACCTTGGTTTTCAGATCCAGATTTTAACCCCTGAAGGCACAACCACATCTTTGTTACCGCTTACTTCTGCCTATAGCTATCAATTTAGTCCACTTACTTTGGCACCTGGCTAAGTGCCCTTCCTTCCTCCCTCCCTCCCTCCCTCCCTCCCTCCCTCCCTCCCTTCCTTCCTTCCTTCCTTCCTTCCTTCCTTCCTTCCTTCCTCGCTGATTTAATGAGTGGCAATGTATACCAGGCACTATTCTAGCACTTGGGATACTCTGTTTAACAAGACAAAGTTCTTGTCCTCATGTAGTTTATATTCCATAAGGATTCTTATTTAACCCCATCAAGACTTCTATGACATTGGGGCTTTTTTCTCCCGCAATAAATTATTCCTCAAGAGTGGCCACACATTAGTTAGTGGTAGAACTGGAATTCAAACTCAGATCTCTGTGATACTACCTGTCCCTAGCACCATGCCTTGCTGATATATTTGTGAAACTGAAAAGAAATTTGGTCCTTCAAAAGGATTAGATAGGGTACTCCTTTAGATGCTGAACTGAAAGGAAAACAGTTATGTGTCACTGCTGAAAAAGCCATGACCCCCTTTGCTATCTCCATATGCTCTGGAAGTAAATATAGAAACCAAGTCTTACAGCCAAGTTTGATCTTTAATTCTAACTGAGAGCCTACATTGCTTTATTATAGAAAATTGAAAGGAAAGGGAAATTCACAATTTTTGAGGTAGTTGCATCTACATACTTTATTTTTCAAAAATCTTCACAAGAACAATGCAAGGTAGATACTGCTATCTCCATTTTTGTAGGTGGAGAAATAAATCCATAGGGGTTAAGTAACTGTCCACAGTCACATAGCTATTTCTGGCATTATGTTTTAAATAGAAATTTTATAAATCACATATAGAATATGTATCAATTGAATCATTTAAAATGTACATAGAGAAGTTGCTATTTAAAGGACTCCTATAAAAAGGTAGATTAATTCAATAACTGGTAATGGGATTTACTGACTTGCCATTTTAGGGTAAAAAAAAAAAAGACAAGTGAAACAGGATCCTTATCTCACCTCTTATACCAAAATAAATTCCAGATGGATCAAAGATTTACATGTAAAACATGAAGTCACAGACATCCTAGAAGAACACATGGATGTATATTTTTATAATCTTAGAATGCGCAAGACTTTAAAAAATAAAACACAAAATCCAGAAGTTACAAAGGAAAAGATTAGTAAATTTGATTACATAAAAGTTAGAGTTTTATATAGCAAACTTTAGTCTCTTAAAAAAAAAAAAGGCAAAAGGCCAAAAAAAAAAAAAAAGAAAGAAATTAGAGGAGAAATATTTTCTTTGGTTCTAGACCTTAGGCAGATCTCACCAAAGGCTATGTTTCTATACTCACATGACAAATTCAAGTGACAGTAGATAGCCAATCAGAAACAGAATTGAAGATCAGTATTCTACATCTTGGACTATATGTTTCCTAATGGTTTCAAATTACAACTAATTCACAAATTACTATTTAGGGACTTAACGTAGGGAGGTATGTGATGTACTGTCTGAGGCTTCAAAATTTGAAAGAATAGATGTAAAAGTAAAGCATTTGGCCTGTTCAATAGTCAGTGCTGATTTGATTAATCTGAGTGACCAGATCCCTGTCATCCCTTCTTGAAGCTGAGTTTCAGTCAAAGAGGAAAGAAAAGCAAGAATGAAAAGGCAGGTGAAATCTATTTGATTATCGGTGGAACTGGATTTTCTGCACAAAGTAGTACTTTGCTATTTTTAAAAGATACTTAGTTGAAGGGAAACTGTTCATGTGACTTTTCTTAGCAAAATTATAGAAACTATATGTATCAATTTAGGAAACATTAGGAACAGGGTTAGAGGTCTATAGGGGAATTGCCATGTGTTTGTGTTACATTTATATTTGCAAAGTACATATCCTTTATCAAGCTATTAAGCTATTCCTTCAGTTTGACAAATGTGAGCTTTATTTGGTTTGAGCAATAGATTTTTTTTAATAGCTCTTTTATTCTCCATAGTTCCATAGTCATTTAGGTTATTTTCTATCAAGAGTCTGAATAATGCTGAAGCTTTGTAATAGGAAGGTGTTTAGGAAGGCCTTTGACCCATGCAGCCTAGTCAACTTTGCTTTGTGATAGAACCTCAGTATTTGTGCTGTGTGCGTGTGTGTGCACACATGTGTAAGAGTGAGAAAGACAGCTAAAAAAGCAGCACAATCAAACAGCTTTAGCACTTTGGGGGCCCAAGTAGCTCTGGTGTGGGATATCCTTAACTGAGCACGACTCTGGTAATCTTTTCCTTTGCATTTCAAAAAAGATTACTGAGCTGTCATAGAACCCTGAGAAGGAGACATGAGACAAGGAGGAGACAGTGGAAACAAGGTGGATCATCACAACTAGAACCTTGAATAAGAGGGCAAGGGAAAGAAATTCCCAAGCACCCTTATCAAGGTGGGCAGTTTGAGTGCCAGCCTCATTAGCAAGCCAGAGAAGATGCATAAAAACACTCACAGGAATTCATGGAAACAGTTAAAGAGTGGAACCCAGGAAAGATTGGGCTTACAGCAAATCAGCCAGGGGACGATGTGAGGGCAGGCTGTGCTCAGAGCCATTGCAATTTGGGTATAAATGCCCATGTGGCTTCACAGGCTAGAGAAGTCTAAATATTGTTACATTTGGGGGTTACATCCAGGTTTTCTGTGAATCCTAATACTGTACACATCTGTAGCAAGGACTAATTATTCCCCCTAAGAATTATAGCCAACTGGCATTTGGAAATTGCAGTGATATTGTAGGAGACCTAATGCATGAGAATGGGTGTAGATTCTCATATTATTTGTGACTGCAGTGAATAGTAAAGAGCCTGAAATGAAAAAACACCTGGCAGACTACTTTAAAGCCCTGGAAAGGGATAAAGTGCTTGACAAGTTTTCATGAAAGAAAGAGAAAGCAAATGCAGCCTTACTAGAGTTTAATTGCTTTGTACCCCCTGGAAAGGCATTGAGAACATATCTGGAAAGTAATCTTTCAGCCCTGTCCTTTCTACCTTGAATACTGAATTTGTGTACAAACAGAACCTATTCCTACATCAAGATAGTCAACAAATGTCAGGCATGACCAAAGTCCTTGGGTAATAGCCACGTGTCATATGCACGTGAGCTCATGTTCTGGGACTGACATGGTGGAAACTTTGGGTGCCAGGGACAAAAGCTGGGTGTGTTCCGCAGGAGACTCACCACTGCACTGGGGGAAGAGACTCAGACTAGGGAAAACCACTGACACTGCAAAAATAGCAAGTACCAGAAGTGAAATAAGCACAGCCTTAAACACAATCCTAACAATATATAGCTCACATTTACTGATTGCTTACTAGGTTTCAGACACTGTGCAGAGCACTTTATGAGCATTATCTCATTTAGGAAATTGAAAGAGGTTGATGGAGAACCCTAGAGGCTTGATATTTAAGGCCATATATATCCTAAGGTATGTGGTACTTCAGTAAAAGTGGCTAAATGAGAACTCTTGAGCAAGTACTTGGTAGTGTTATCAACTATAGAGCTACACAGGTAAAATTGCTAAATTACCAGTGAACAAATAATAAAAAAGAAGCTTACTTTTTAAAACTGGAGAACCTGTGATGAAAGATGGTCAAGAAGAAAGTGTGGATTAGGCTGTGAACAAGCAATTATTGGGGTTGCCTTGAACAGAGCACTTCAATCATAGTATAACTGCCAGTCCAAGGACAGGCTCCTAATTCCCTCCAGCTGCTAAGGCTAGGGACAAGGAGCAGGAAATGCCCATCCAAATCAGGAAGGAGTCATCCAATTGGGACAGTCACTGAACATCTAGGAAGAAAAAGACCTGATTTCAGCCCTGAGGCTTCTGGAAGGTCTGTAAGTGGCCTCTTGATAGCCAAAAGGGTCAGTCGGCCAAAAAAAATATGGGGAAGTGTGCCCATAAAACTGCCAAACAAATCTGACCTTTACGGACAGTATAGGAAGCAAGGCTATATATGCAAAAACACTGTGATCAAGAAAAAAACCATCTTTACCATTCCCAAACTAAGCCAGCAATATAGAGTCACACATGGCAACGTGGCCCAAGATATGAATTGGCCCTATCACAATAGCAGTCTCTAGGCATGCAGAGATTTGAAGACATCACTGTGGAGTTGGAAAGTGCAAGGAGGGATTTGGTTTTCAAGCAGTGCAGGAGAGGGGATCACATGCAATTATTACCTCCCAGTCTCTCCATGACTACACCTGACCCACATTCTTACACCAGATGGATTAGGACTTTTGTGGTTTTAGCATACAGGTTACCCCTATCCACTTTGGAACCGTGGGTAGGTTTCCACAGTTCCAAAGGCCTGGGTTTTCTGAAGTAATGTAAGAGGCGGATGTAGATGGCAGTGGCTGTGTGCTTGAAGCAAGAAAGTAGGACCAAGGAGAAGCTGCCTGGGAAGAACCTGCTCCAGTTTATTCCAAGTACTTTTTCCACACTGTGGGCAGCTGGTTGGTATCACAGAGAGCTGGATATTCTTCTCACCACCCCTGCAGACAGAAGATAGGCTTGGGAAGGAGCTAAAGGCATCTACTCCTGAGGATGTCCCAACTGCATCCCCCAAAATAAACTTAGAAATCTTAGAGAGTTCTACTACTTGGTGAAAAGAGAAGTTGGAGGTTGAGGAGATTGTAATTCCCTAAAAATAAATGTTTCCTTCCTGTGAATGGGACTAAATAGTCTTCAGGGAAAACAGCATAAGAAAGAGCTGCATGACCCTTTTCCCTTTAGGGAAAAGATTGCAACGATCGCATTGCTTGAAATTAATGAGATTGTATTGAATAATCCCTAATTGATAAATGTTAGAGTTTTGAAGTCTCATGGTCTGTATGCTTCCTCATCATGGCAGTGGGGGGGAGGAGAATGGGTAAAAAAAATGGGTGTAGATTTTAGCACTCTGAATAGATGAATTAAACCAGACCACTGTACGCAATACTTGCCCCAGACTGCCTGCTGGAAGATCAGTGATTATCAGTGTCGATTTGAGGAGAGGGTTTTCAAAACCCGATGACTAAAGGGAATAAAAAAAAAAATCATGAAATAATCTGTGTGTAATTTCAATTGAAGAAATTTGGAAATGGAATGACTTATCTCTAGGCCTAGATGTTATTAACAAATATGCTTTCAAAATAGCATATAATGCTATAAAGCAATAGGAAAATAATAAAAGTTAATGGAATGATTGTAGGCTGGCACTTCCCAAACATCTGTCATTCTAGTACTACCACTTTCAACAATTTTTGCCATATCCTTGTACTTAATGTTTCTCTCTAAATTGGTATGCATTTTAAACTTACATATACCTTTTAAAGAAAAAACTTTATATCATGACTGTAAAAAGAAAACCAATATCATTTGCCATAAATAGGAGGTAACAATAAAAACAAGTACTTATGTAATAAAAACCAAAACAGTGTTATAAAACTCTAGCTAGATACTATTACAAGCTGCAGGCTCTCCGCCTGAGGCCTGCTCTGTCTTTTAAAAAGGGAGATTAACAAGTGATAGACATACAAGGACCAAATGGAAACTTTCTTCTTGAAATAATAAGCAGGAGTGTGAGAGAATTGGGAAGAGAATAACTCTCTATGTGATCCAATGCCATTTAATGTTGGCATCCGGGTGCCACTGATAATCGTCTCCAGTGTCACTTAGGCCGAAATCATGATTTGTGTCCTGTACACTATGGGAAACACAGTTCTTGACTCTCCTAAGATGATGTAAACCTCATCTACCCTGAATGCAACAGAAATAAAATGGAGAATCAGAGAAAGAAGGCATAACACAAAGTCTAAAGAACTGATTAGGAAAATTGAAAAGCAGACACAAAGAGGAGCAAAAGACACAGAAACATAAGGCAAACATAAAAGAAGTTGAGAGGATGAACCTAATGTTTGCAGTAAGCAGAGACAGCTAGATAACTAACAAAAAGGAGAAGCAAAGCTAACTAAAGACTGAAAGTGGATATGAAGTGACATCACATCCAATCAAGATAAGCATGAACAGAAATGCAGAGAGTTATCCAAATAAACACATGGGCTAAGTGTGCAGGACACATCCACTGTTACTCATTGACCTCTGATCTTGAGGGGAAATGGAGGGGGTGTGAGAGAGATGACTGACATATCTGTGCTGGATGAGATCACCCCATGGCTGAACCAGCTGTCTAAAGTGACAGGACTGACTGGTAAGTCAGGTATTTCAACTAGTTTAAAACAAACACATTCTTCATTTTCCCAAGGGGGAAAAATGGGAATTTGTCCAGCTGAGTTTCACTTCTCAGATAGCTGTTTTGCATGTGGAATTTGAATTGCCCATCACTTAATTTGTTTTTCTAGAAGGTAATAAAATGTAATTTATAACTGGTAGGTTCAGTGGCCAGAGAAAGTGATAAAATTCCAAATGCAAACATTGGTATTCAGCACCTTTAGCTATTCCACTATATAATCTAGTTTACAGCAAAGCAAAGATGGGGCACTTGGGGCTCCTATAGTTGCCATTTATGCCTCAGAAAATAATTTTTAATGATTGGGGCAGGGTAAATAAATAGAAGGCCAATAAAGCTCAAGGTAAAAGCTATGTTTAGATCATACCAGAAGCTACACATATGCTAACTAACATAAAGCTGTGTTTCATTGCTTTAAATATTCCACAATCTCGACCAGGTGTGGTGGCTCATGCCTAGTGCTCATGTAATCCTAGTGCCCTGAGAGACTGAGGCAGGAGGATTGCTTGGGGCCAGGAGTTCCAGACCAGCCTGAGCAAGAGGGAGACCCCATCTCTACTAAAAATAGAAAAAATTAGCCAGATGTCTAAAAATAGAAAAAAATTAGCTGGGTGTGGTGGCACACTCCAGTAGTTCCAGCTACGTGGGGGGCTGAGGCAGGAGGATCGCTTGAGCCCAGGAGTAGGAGGTTGCACTGAGCTAGGATGACGCCACGGCTGGGTAACAGAGTGAGACTCTGTCTCAAAAAATAAATAAAAATAAAAATTCCACGATCTGGATTATAAATAACAGTGACTCGGACATAATAAACATAAACATGCAACAGTATACTTAATATATATAATATAAAAATATGTAAATATATTTGTAAGCTTCAAAATGGTATTTCTCAAGTACTGTTCCAAATGTGGTTTTCTGAATTTTCAAAGTTTCTTTCAATTTGTGTTTGTTCTCACATTGGCAATATGAAGTGGGAACCATATTTATGATGACTTCCCAGATTTTAATGTCAAAAAAATTTTTAAATAATACTTTACATTTATAGTGTATTACAGTCTATAGAGTATTTTCACATATAACTTACCCGCACTGATATTCTCCATGACCCTGTGAGGCAAGTAGGCATTACGGAGGAGTTAACAGGCTCAGCAAGGGTAAATGACTTGCTCAAGCCCACACTGCCAGTAAATGAAGTTGACATTTAACATTAAGCATGTGTTGAAGCTGGTGTATTGCCAGAGGAGACTGGCTGTGTCCTTAGAAACCTCACAGGTGTCCTTACTGCATTAAGTCCCTAGGTTGTACAATCTGTCCCTAGCTTGTCAACGTCCCAGAATGTTGCCCTCAAAGTCAAGTGAGGCACCCTGACTAAACCCATAGGAGACTGCAGTCTAAATCAGAAGGCCGGTTTATTTATTGTGAGAAACACTGCTGCCATGCGAACCAGAAAGAACGCAGTTGCAGGTACAACGAGTGTCCTCTCTCCCTGTAGGCAGAATTACATGGGATGACCGATTACAGTCATGAGATTGAAGGGAGGAGGGTAGGAGGCAGATGTCAATGAGTGGAGAACAATGACATGTACTGATAACTTACAATGTGCCTATCATTGTCATTATCAGTTTCAGTGTTACCAGTACTTATCATCTTCATTTGTCCCATTCCAGAAAGGAGGAAATTTAGACACAAAAAGATTAATTAACTTGGTTAAGCATTTGTTTGATTTCATTTCTAGGTACTGCTGCTTGAGATCGTATTCTCACACTTGAGCCAGAAGCTACTTGCTTTAATTACAGCAGAAAAAAGAGATAAAAAGATTCTTATGTAGTAGGTTGGGGCATACAAGCTTGCAAGGAGTAGATCTGTCTATGTGTAAAAACCCCACATTAAGAGCCAGGTCGATTCACTTTGACTCTCGGCTCTTTGACTGGCAGCATCAGTGAATTCATGTTATGAATTTATTTAAGTGATATCCTCTGAAATGTCCTCTCTATAGATGCTCTTACATAATGGAGCCAGACAGGAGATGGTTCAGGACTTGAATTTAAATTTTTCAAAAAACTTTTTGAAATTCTTTATTAAAGAGTGACATAAATACCCTATTACTAATATTTAATTTGATGAGCAGTAATAGGAGACCCTTATCACTTCTCCTTTTGCAATTTTAGAGCTTCCACATTATTTTTTAGAGGTTTAAATATATCATCTCTTCACGACTTTGTAGGTTTTAATTATCAAAGCAGCTACATCAGTTTTTACCGAAAGCAGAGTGACCTTATTTTATAACCGAAACAAAGCCCAAAGCTTAGTCCCTGCAGCAGGCAGTTAATAGGTCATTCCGTAAAGATTTATGTATTCTTTGTGGATAGAGAAGAATTTCAAATAGGGGTAAGTCAAACTTATGGGCTCACTATCTTTCATGATTTTAGGCAAGTTAGGATTTATTTCAATTAAAGGCTGTATCCTGGCTAAATGGGGTTTGTTTTTATGAAGATTCCAAAAAACATTACCATTAAACAATTTAGAGAATGGTAAATTCAGCAACTAATCTTAATATACATGCAGGGGAAACAAACAACCACCACATTTTCTTTTGTTTTAGCCTGAAGGTAGGGTCACTGTGGGACTAGAGAAACCGGCAGTGTTTTGTAATTATATTTATACACCTGACATAAGGAAATATTCCTCCAAAGTGAAAGCAAAAACTAGGGCAGAAATACCTGCGTGTTGGAGGGAGGTGGTATGTGTGTAGGAGAGGGTGAGGGACGTGCTTCTATTACTTCTCGGATTTAGCAAGATCAATATCAATCTATCCTCTAGCTCATTTTGCTGCTGTGAAATTCTTTAGGAAAAACATCTGTGATTAAAATCCTCAACCTCTGCACCCCCATTCCCACACCCACCATCCTCTTCCCTAAAAACAGTCTGTTGCCAATGCCTTTTTCGTGATCCTTTCTTGTGTAGGTTTTCTCTCTGGAATAACAGCTAAATCAGGAAAAGGTCTTGGGCACAGCTCACTGCTTCAGTGACTACCTTGAAGCCGGCTGGGGACTGACAGTCTCAGACCCCGACCAGTTGCCACAGATGCAATTGCTTTGAAAAGCAGATTCTCTTCTGTGCTAACCTCATGCAGAAAAATGAAAATGGGAAACGCAGTGATATTTTATTCAGTTTCCTCCTGCTCATTCTAGGAAATAGAACCAAGGGAACGTATGATTGGAGTGAAACGTGGTTTTTCTTAGCAAATAAACATTCTGCATGCAAAATCAGTACAAAATGTGACTTAGAGAGTATTCTAAACAACATTAAGTGGGCATTCTTCATCTTCCTATCAGTGAGGGGCTGGCGTGGTGGAAGAGAGGGGTGTAGAGGATAAATGGTTGACACTTAGAGAATAGGCTTCATTATGCTCATTTTCAAAACCAGCATTCAAACATGTAAAAGCTTCATAAATTACAATTTTGTCACTACAGAGAGGAATATGTTTTTGACGAGGTATGAGGACAGGTGATTGTTACGATGTTTCGAGATCTCTTAATTAGGACTATTAGAATTTTCTGCAGCATAAAGTATCCTTTATCTGCACTCTAAAGCCCAGAGCACCTTCTACTCACAGGTGGGGAGATGGAGAGGGACTGCATTTCAGAGTGAGAAAGATACAAGCACAAGTGGAATGGAAGTGGCAGTTTGCTACCAAACAGAATCCACATCATTTAGTCCTGACACAGTGAGTGCATGCCCCTCATAACTGGCCTTATTCCTGGCTCTCTTTTCCCCATTAGTTTATACTGTCAGTTAGTAGTCTTTTGCATCTGCCTGAGTAGCTTCGTCTCCTCAGTGGGGGAGCTCCCTGGGGCCTGGGTGCCTACATGAGCAGAGAGAGGAGATATCCCTTGTAACCTTGCCATGCAATCACCACATTCTCTCCATAGTGGGAAGGGCAAGGGCCTGGCTCCCTACAGTCCAGATGTCATGTGAATCAGCCAGATTAATCAGACTGAGAGAGATGTTGCTTAGCTCAGGGACTAGAAGAGCTCAGCCTCGGGAAACCAGACTCCAGAATGGGAGTCAGAATGATGGGAAGTCCGGGTGGCGGCCAGACCTGCCCTGCCAGAGGGAGACAAGGCTGGCATCTTGGGAGGAGAGCTCTGTGCAGTGGGTATGAGTCCAGGCTGTCTGGGCAGACAGTCTGGCTTCCTACTAACCTATTGATCTTGGGCATATTTCTAAATCTGTACAGTTTCAGTGACAGTCCTGACTTTTTTTCTTTCTAAAATGGAAATTTCCTAAAATGGAAGGGACTTAATGAAAAAAAATTTAAAAATTAAAAAAAAATGGAAATCATAATAACTATGTTCTGAAGATGATAAGAGATAATGTATGCAAATTGCCTGGCATGTAGTAAGTACTCAATAAATGTTAAATATTATCATCAAAAGCAAAAAGACATGAATTTTTCAAATGGCATCTGTTGTGTGACTAATGTTTCTTTTGTTCCTGAGCCCAGGTTCTTGGATGGGCAAGTAGAGAGGCATATTTAGCTGGGCTTTAAATTGTGTCTTTTACTTCAGTTCTACAAATGTTGATTTTGTGTTGGGTTAATTTCTGTGCAGAGGAGCTAGCATGAAGGCAAGTTAAGCTCTCAGTTGGGCATTTTCTCTTTATGCTCTGCCTGTTCTGTATGAGTTGTCTAATGAATATTTATAAATCAGCATTAATAAGTGTCTACTTTAGAGAATTGCAGAATAGTAACTTCTGACCTTTCACCCCATCTCCCCTGTTTCTGGGGTTTTGATAAAGACAATTATGGTTGTAACATCTATTTTTATTAAATAAGGAAAGGGATAAAATTAGGAAAGTGAAAGTCTTATGTGCACTTGGCTATGCTGCTTTTTTAAACATGTATTAACTATTAATGTTAACTTTGTTCTGGTCACTCTGCTAGCTTGTTTTCCTCATGCTCTATCTTTTAGTCATCACAAGAATCTATGAGGAAGTTATTTTAGCTCTACTGGGGATCAGAAAAGTTAAGTAGCCTGCTCCAAGTTACACAGCTGCAAGCGGCAGAGTCCTAATCCATCAAGACTAGACAGCTAGAGCTATCTGTTCACTCCTCAAACATTTTTGGAATGCCTACTACGTGTTGTTCACCATGCTGGGTGCTGAGGGCAAAATGGTGAGCAAGACGGACTCCATCCCAGTCCTCACAGAGCTGCTAGCCTGGTGGGGAAGGCTGACAAGTAAATAGGCAACTGCAACTCCATCTCATAATGTAGAGGGTATGGGGTAGCACAGGCATCCCAGGCAGGAAGAGCAGCCTCTGCAAAGGTCCAGGGACAGAAAAGAGCAGGCACTTTGGGGGAACTTTGAGGAGATTGCTACAGTGCTGTATAATAAAGGTATAGGCAAAGTACTGTGGGCTCTCAGGGAGGAAGCTACTATCTTTGTCTGGGGAGTGTTGGGTCAAGTTTGAGTTTACTTGAGTAATTGTGCTGTCAGTGATGATGTTTTGCAAAGTAATAATAATAGGCTTTGGGGATGATGTTCAGTTCTCTGATTAGAGTTTTCCAAAAAATCAATGGGATTCAAGGCTCTTCCAGGGTTGTTCCATGTTCCTGTGCCCCAGCTGAGGGGCAGCCATGACTGGGTCATAGCACATCAAATGAGACATGTGTGTGGAGGGGATGCGTATGGAGGCTCCCCCCCCATTAGATTCTAATAACATCAGTTGGCTCTGTACCCCTAACACTTTGTGTGAGGCTGTGTTCTTGAGCTGGTCATGTATAGACTCATTGAGTCTTCATAATAACCCTATGAGGTAGGAGCAATGACTCCTAATGCTAATTGGGACACAGAGAAGTTGTGTAAGATACCTATGCTCACCTAGCAAGTAGGGACAAGAGCCCATTTTTAAACGCAGGGTGGTGTGGCCAGAGTCCATGCTCTTATTCATAGTATTGCACCCCCTCCACCCTTTGTTGTTGAAAGCATAATAGAACTGTCAAAAGTTCATGAAATGATTCATGCAAATCATGAAAGATAAGCCACAGTTCTGTTCTCTGGCAACATGTGAATCAAAACTATTTACGGGCAATCTCAGGGATAAACCTACCACCACCCACACCTGCCCCCAGTGCTTTTGACTCATTACCTCTATACCTTTGCCAAACAACCAGATGTTGTAAAGCTGGTTACCTTTGGTAACCAGTAGGCAAAGGCAACCCCCGCAAACTTTGTGATCGATTATGGAAGTGGAGTCACTGCCTATAGGAGGGTGGGTTTTTTCACCCAAGCCTGAACCCTGGCTCCTCTTCAGAGAGCTCCGTAAAGGCTCAGCCTGAGGTGGACAGCAGTGATACTGTGGCAGTCCTTTGTTCCCAGTGAAGCACCTTTGGGTTCATTATGTGCCCAGGTTTACCCCAGGAGATTCTAATTTAGTGGCTCAGGGAAGGGGCTGAGGCATGCATATTTAAAAACAAAACAAGGTGCCAGGTGTGGTGGCTCATGCCTATAACCCTAGCACTTCAGGAGGCCTAGGCAGGAGGATCGCTTGAAGCCAGGAGTTTGAGACCAGCCTGAGCAACATAGAGAGACCCCGTCTCTACAAAAAATAAGAAAATTAGCTGTGTGTGGTGGTGTGCACCTGTAGTCCCAGCTACTCAGGAGGCTGAGGCAGGAGGATCACTTGAGCCCAGGAGCTGGAGGTTGCAGTAAGCTATGATGATGCCACTGCACTCTAGCTGGGGTGACAGAGCAAGACTCTGTCTATAAATAAATAAATAAAGTAAATAAAATAAATAAAAACAAAACAAACCCTATGGGTGAATATGATGTACACATAGAATTGAGAATCACTGGAATTGCTCAGTTGGATGGAGACCATTCATTTATCTATCTGGTTAACAGAGAAAGGTGGGGAATGCCTTACATCAATATTGATGATGATGATGATGATGATAACAAATTAAATTAGTTGAATGAATGCTTCCATGAAGTCTTGGGACTTAAATGCTCACTATTGGTAATTCCATTAGAAATAAACATATTTGGAGTCTATAGTTCCCAACCTTTGCTGTGCCACGGTGTCATCAAGAGACCCATCTTTTATAGAAAGTTATGACCTACATTAGTTCCCTCTGTGTCCTTCACCCATAATTGACTCTCAGCTCTGTGCCCCTTGGTCCATGTTCCCCATGGGTGTTATTCAGATTGCTCCCCAATGTTCCTTTTTCTATATTTATGCAGTGCATAGTTTGATTGGTTACCTTGGGATTCCCGGCTCTGATTTTACATATACAGTATAATTAATTTTTTCTTCTTCTTTTACATTAGCCTAAGTGAATCTGATGCCCAGGAGCTGCTGTGACTACCGTTTTCCCCACCACCTGCAGCAATCACTGATAGAGAAGTAAAGGCAGAAGAGAGGTTCAGTTTAGATGCAGAAAACAACTTTGCATAAAATAGTAAGACAGGCATTTGAGGAGTCTTCATTTTCCCCAAATTCATAGAAATAAGATAGTCTTCATCTCATGGGGACACTGTGGATATTTTGCTGAAAAATGAAAGAAAGCACTAAAAACCTCCCCAGGTTCCTTATTATTATGTTATTATAATGATTAACATTGATTCTGAAAAAATGATACTAATATTTTTTTTCCTGTTGGGTGCTGATTTTATCTTCAAATCTTGAATCTTTCTGGGTAGTGTGTGTAAGTCTTGTGTATCATTCACATCTACTGGTACATCATTTTCTTCCTTCCTTTCTTGCGTATACATTTCCAGGAAGCACAAAGATTAGAAGGAAAAATTACCACCAACACAAAAACAAAAGCAACCAACTTTGATACATTTCTGGCTCAACTAGGAATATAAAAAACTATCATTTTATTCTTGTGGCATAATTTTTCCCATGCTGTTTAAAACCATTAAGGGATTATAATTTTGAAACATACCAAAAAAGTATAGCGCATTCATTCTTTCAACTTACATTACAGGGGAAAAGAGACCTACGACAACTTGATAGCAGGACCTCTGTGTTTCTCAAATGTGTTAATGTTAAAAATCAGACACAAAAAGGTTTTGTCTTTTTGAAACACATCTTTGCCATCATTTAAGAGGCAATTCTGGAGTCAAACATCTCATTATGGCTCTATTATTACCAGGAAACTTCCAGTCTGCAGACTTCCAAGCAAATTCCCTTAATGGTTCCAAAATGCTTGTGCCTGTTTGAGCAGTCTTGTTCGGGATTACAGACTCACACTTTACTCAAATTTTTTAGCCTATTAGGGTGAAATTGCACAGCACACATGGAACTTTAAAATCTATATCTCATTTGCATTTTGGAATTGCTATAAAATAAATACAAAACCTTAAAATTTATAATTGGAAATCTGTAAGTCCTTTAAACCTTTTTCATGCTTGAAGCTACTAAGTAAAGTGCCTTTGTAATAATAGCTCCTTAATTTCCAGATTTATAAGGAACCTCAGTTTGGTTATAATATGTACCCTCCCCACTAACTCCAGTCAATGCAAAATCATTGTTCTCTGAAGGATAAACATACATTGTAAACGCAACCATTAGTTTAAGGTAATTAATAAAAACTAGGAGATGGAAGGAAATGTATGTGCTATGAAATCTATGACTCTGTTCTTATGGGTCAAAAGATTGGTTTTACTTGTTAATAGCAGCTGTGAGGCCGGGCGTGGTGGCTCACGCCTGTAATCCTAGCACTCTGGGAGGCTGAAGTGGGCGGATCGCTCAAGGTCAGGAGTTCAAAACCAGCCTGAGCAAGAGCGAGACCCCTTCTCTATTAAAAATAGAAAGAAATTAATTGGACAGCTAAAAATATATAGAAAAATTAGCCGGGCATGGTGGCGCATGCCTGTAGTCCCAGCTACTTGGGAGGCTGAGGCAGGAGGATCGCTTGACCCCAGGAGTTTGAGTTTGCTGTGAGCTAGGCTGACGCCATGGCACTCTAGCCCGGGCAACAGAGTGAGACTCTGTCTCAAAAAAAAAAGAAAAATAGCAGCTGTGCACTAAGGAAAGGCATGACTACTTTATTACTTCAGTAGTTAGGCATATAGGTGTATTTGAAAAATACATCATGTACAGAAAAGTATGAAAATCTGCAATAAAAATATAAGTAATCTTAAAGGACTATCATCATTATATGAAAAATTATTTTTCACACATTTTTCTGGCATTGTTAAAGTGTGATTTCTTCTACATTATTGAAAAATCCCCTAGGCACCAACAGTATAAAATAGAGAGTGCTTTTTGATAGATATTTAAAAAATTGATTTACATACTCCTTGTGTTTTGAATATAAGTTAACTTTTTAATGAACCAATTTGAATGTCAAAATTGAGGGGCTGGAGGTTAAGTGCTATAATCAGAAACAAGGAAACAATATGTTCCCCCACCCCCAATCTGCTTTTCTTCCCCATTGCCAGGCATCAAGATGGCTAGGACCAGAATATGAATGTAATCTTTAATCCCCTCCCCTGCCATCCAATCAACTATGCTCTATGAATGCCTCTTTAAATGCCTGTTCTTCTTTGCCAATGATATTACTACAGTTCAGGCCATCAATATCCCCCTGCTAGAGGGTAGGAAGAGTTTTCTAACTGGTCTTTCTGCCTTTATGCTGTCTGACCACCCTGAAGTCCATTCTCCATTTTATAATCAGAGTGAACCTTCTGAAAAATGCATATCTGATCTCATCATTCCTCTGCTTAAAACCCTTTAATGCTTTCCACTACTCTCAGAATAAAACCCAACTCCTCAACATGGCCTCTTTATAGGCCTTTTATGATTCAGTCTCTATTACTTGCTTTTTGTCTGCTTGATACAGCTGTTTCTGATGGTTAAAATCTCCCATTCATATGATGGGCTTGTCAATTTCTCTCTGTAACTCTGGTGGTTTTGCTTTCAATAATTGAAAGTTATGTTGTTAGGTCATTGAACTTCTTGGTAGAGACCCTCTTTATTTCTATTAACACATTTGGTTTAAAAGACTATTTTTGTCTGATATTAGTGATGTTTCTTCAGCTTTCTTTTTGTTAGTACTTTGATAATTTATTTCTTTTTATCCCATTATATCCAGTCTTTCTGTGATTTAGTTTTGTGTTGTTTTAAGCCAAGCTGATAATCCTTGTCTTTTAAAAAGTCATTTGAATGTATTGCTGTTGTGCTTATTAAGACTTATTTGGACTTAATTCTACTATTTTATGTGTGAATTTTGCTTGCCATAACTTTATTTTCTTTTTCTGCTTTCTGTTGAATTACTAAATTTCTATATTAAATCTCTCCAAGCCTTGGCCACTCTTTTCTCTCTGCTGATTTAGAAGCTCTAGTTGGATTTATAAATATAAAATATCTTAAGTGCAAAGTATTCAGACAAAGTCATTATTTCTAGCCCTCTCCCAAATATGACAAAGGCCTGAGCTTGCTTTACCCATTTCCCCTTTCTTCTTATTTTTATTAAACAAAAAGTGGTTATTATTTTTAATTCTACCACACATTTTATTAATTTCTTCTTTCACCACTCTCTCTTTCTATGCTTTGCCTCTGGGCTTATTTTTTCTTTAGTAGTTCTTTTGGTGTAAGTCTACTGGTGGTAAACTCTCTTAGTCTTTTATGATTGAAAATGTCTGTTCTGCCCTCTCCCTAAAATGATAGTTTATCTGGAAATCAATTTCTTGGTTGATAGTGTTCCATTCAGTACTTCTAAGATATCATCCACTTGTCTTCTTATTTCTATTGCTGCTTTTGAGGAATCTAGTTATAGTTCCTTTGTAGATAATCAGTATTTTCCCTTTGGTAACTTGAGATTTTATCTTTACCCTTATTGTTCTGTAATTTGACTATAATGTGACAAAAGTGTTAGTTTACCTTTATGGGCTCGGTACACATGATGTTCTGATGTTTTCATTAGAAAACCTTCAGCTATTTTTTTTTGTTTAAGTAAAGCTTCTCCACTCTTCCTTTTAGAATTTCTTTCTGGAGCTTCTATGACGTATCTTGGAACAACTCAATCTAACTCCAGGAATCTGAACTTTTCTTTTACATTTTAAAATCCCTTTATTTTTCTAAACTCTGTTCTGGGTGAATTGTTCAGCATATTCCTTTAATTCACTACTTTTTCTCTTCAACTTTGGTTAGCTCTTTTCATTTTAATGACCATATTTTTATTTTCCAAGATTTCCATTAGTTCTTTTTCATAGTTACCTGTTCTTTATTCAGCTTATATGTGTTCCCTAATTTCTTATCCTTTTAAAATGAGTACTATGCATTCATTTTTCGCTTCAAGAAGGCAAAAATATTTAATTTAAAAATCTTTGTCAGATAGATCCATAGAGTTGGTTTTGAAGTAAATTCATGTTCTGAGTGCTCATTTTGTTGGTTGTCTTTCTTAGTATTAGATATTTTTATTTGTTTGAATCTTGGTGATCAGGCTCATGTTGAGGGGGATGTTTTTATTTGCTTTTTTCTGTTTCATTTTAGTTTACTTTTTTCTCTTACTCCCTCTGCACTCACCTTTCCATGTTTCGTGATTTTTGCCTCCACTTGCCTCCCTAGACCTCCATTCTAAAATTAGGCTTCAAGTTGACATTTTGATGCTTCTACCCCACAGTGATGTTGGGGATGCCACAGACCCAGTCATGCATATGGCCAGTTGCTTGGCTTGGTTCCTGATTCTGAGACTGTGTCTTTGTCTTTCTGCTTCCCTAGGCAGTAGGTTGGCAGCAGTTTATTTTCAGCCTCCTTTCATGAGCTCCTGGCTTCAAGCACTAAGCCTGGCTCCTGTCCCCCACCTTGTTTGAAGCATCTTTAGTTCCTGTCACCTTGCAGGAGACAAAAATCTTGGCTTTTGAACCTGAGACCCCAGTGGGCCTGTGGCTTCAGCCTTGCTAAATGCTTTCTGTTTTGGTTTCATTTCTGATCCATAAAAATGTTCATTTTATTCCTGAACCTGTTTACACCTTTTTGGTTTTCTCTTTCTATATTTTAGCCATCATTGCTATTTATGTGGAGGAAAAGAAGTGGATCAAAGTATGACCTTACTGCATCAAGTTGAGCAGAAATATTTCTGGATACCTCTGCATCGTTATCTCTCACCATCCCTCCCTTATAGTCTACGTTCTAGCCATAATGAACTACTTTTAGTTTCTAGAGGGTCAGTAAATTGCATGCCCTTCCCTTAACCCCCAAGTTTAGATGAAATAAGACAATAGAAGACAGCCAAACGGAGATTTTTAAAAATGTGATCTTTATTATAGAAAAGCTAATAAAGAAATAGGTTCTAGATCTGTAACCCAAAAGTGCTTGCCAACATTCTCTGCTGACTCCCAACCCCTACAGAATCTAGCTTCAGAACAGTGCACTAAAGGGGAAGGTTGGGTCTGCAGAGCAAACAAGTTTACCCATTATCTGTACTGATTTGGGGCAGAAAGGAAAAAAAAAGAACAAATCCTCAATAAGTAGGGTCTTTTACTAGATTAAGGAACTATGAGCTAATGAATGGAACAGTACTCACCAATCAAGTAACACACTCCTAAATGTAAAGAACAGTGGTAAAAGCCAGAAGTAGTACTCCAGTAGAAATTCCCCTTTCCCCACAAGGGAATGTTTGTCAAGGGAAAGGAGGTTCCCCTAACACATGCCAGGCTCTCTCTCTTTCTTCTAAGTCTTTTTGAAGGCTCTTCCCAACTCTCATCATCTGACAACGCTTAGTCATTCTGATGCCTATAATAAAAATAATAGTTAATATTTACTGAATCTCAACTATAGGAGAAGCACTATCACATACATTATCTCATTCAATCCTCATAACAACCCTATAAGGTATGTATTTTTATTTTAATCTTATGGATGAAGAAACTAAGGACTAGGAAGATTTCCATTGTTTCTAAGATCATACAGGTAGATGGCAGAGGTAGGCTTAGGCCCAGGTTTTCCAGCTCCAGAGGCCATGTTCTTTTCACCATATATACCTGCCTCCCATAGTTTATTTATTTTTGAATGCTTAGAACACAGCATAGCACCTGGCAGAGAGTAGGTGCTCAATAATATTTAATGAATGAATATACAAATCAGTAAAACATATTTGCAAGCTAGCCGCCTAGAGTGGGTTTAAAACAACTTTAAGGATTTATGAAGAATGCTTAACCTCTTTTGGCATCAGATTCTTCTTCATAATAGTGTATGTGAGGATCCAGTTTTGGAGGTTTCGATAGGGGTTGCTAAGTTTGACATACTTCTGCTATCACTCCTGTCCAGCCCTCTCAATTTTCCATCATCTCCCCCTGGCTGCCCAAGGAGACAGTTGCTCTACTGGTTCCATCCTGCTTTTGTCCCTGGCCTAAGCTTGTTGGCCACCTGAAAGAGCAGGTTCCTTCGGCTCCCTGATCCTTGTGTGAAGTGTAAACACACTTGTGAAACTAGTGATGCTTCACATACTACTGGCAGCCACAGTCCTTCCATGTCTTTAGACATGCTGTGTATTAGTCAAGACTCTTGATTGCAAACCATAGAAATCAATTCTGACTGAAAAAGAAATTTATAGGCTTGTGTAACTAAGAACTTCAAAGGATGAACTAGAGTTAGATGGCTAGATTCAAAGCAGAAGCAGATTTACTATGAGCCTAATGAAGTTTAAGCTTCTGTGTTCCTCATTGCTTGGTCCTGTCTTAGGCACTGAAAGAGGTCCTAGCAGTGTTTTTACATAATCATATGTTTTTCTAAATTTTGCAAAATTAAATAGTTAAATCACAGTTGATTAAGACTGTGGTCTCTTCTCCGCTTTGACTTCCTATTAGTCACAGTCCTTCATGGGTCACATGGGTCCAGCAGTGTTGGTGTTACCTTTGGCTTTGTGAAGAAATATGTGCTTGTAATTGAATTTGGTTTAAGCAAAATCCACTTTTATAACTCATTTTGCATTTACAATTTTGTATTCTTTTCCTTAAAGAAGATTCACCAAGTTATGTATGTCTCAGGCCTCATAAAACCCAGATCCACCCCTAAGCCAAGGGCTCAAGTGATGCCATGTGGATACTTTCTCTCTCAGTGTCTCAACTCCCTTTATTCTCTGTCTGCTTCATTAGCAGGCAAACTTTCTCGTATGGTGGCAAAGAGGGCTACTGGTATCTCTAAGGTTATAGTATGTTCAGGTAATTCCAGGAAAAATAAAGACCTCTTTTGCTGATGATGCCAGTAAATTACCTAAGAAGGATTCTGATTAGCTTGGTTAGAGTCACATGCCCTTCTCTGAATCAATCATTACAACCAGGGAAATGTAAATCACTGATTAGTTAGATCTGAGTAACATACCCACCCCTGGATCCAACTGGTTGTTGGGAGCAAGTGCCATGGCAGGTGGTCAGGAGGTCATCCCAATCTAGACCAATAGAGTAAGACTGGGGAAAAAGATAGTTTTCCAAAGGGATGCTAGGCAAACTAAAATTTCATGTCTCCAAGTCACACAAACACTACAGCCATCAGGAATCTATTATTTTGTATAGAACTAACATGTTTTTAGAGCATTTTGGATAATACAATAGGTCGTTTAAAATTTTTTTTTATTTCAGAATATTACAGGGGTACAAACGTTTTGGTTGCATTAATTTTGTATAGTTTGAGTCAAAGTTATGAGTGTGTCCATCACCTAGTGTGCATTGTACCCATTAGATATAAATTTACCCATCCCCTCCTCCCCCCCACCTGCTCGATTTCCAGTGAATTTTACTACCATATGTACACATGAGTGTTGATCAACAATAGGTCATTTGATCCTTAAATAGTTCTATAAAGTAGGCAAAGATTATTATATGTTCTATAAATGAGGAAACTCAGGGATAGAGCTAGGTTTGAAATCCAGGTCTTCTGACTCTAGTTCAGTACTCTGTCCATAATCCATGGCACCTCTTATACATATTTGAATAGCCCCATTTTATTAATGGATTTAAAGAAGTAAAATATTTGTGTGAAATAACAAGAGTACTGCCTGTGAAAGCAAGAATGCCATCTAAGTTTGATTACACAAACATGTTTATGATACCCATTAGTCATTCTGAATCCATTTTGCTTGCAATGTAGCTAATAGCACTGCCCTACCATTTTCACTTTCCCAGTTCAAGAGTGTTAGGAGATTAGGGCCGCACAAGCTATTTACTGGAAGAGTAAAGTAGGAAGTATTCTATGTCAGTGGCAGGAACAACCAGGTATGGGTACCTGTGCATGTTCTGCTCCCTAGGTTGGAATATGACTCTTTTCTTCTCCTGGTTAATTGAAGCCTCAGCTCAGGTGACACTTGATCCAGAATGCTTTCCTGACACACTCCCAATCTACCTCCCCTCACTCTGTGACCCTTCAGTGTTTCTTTAAGCCCTGGCACTTTATTCTAACAGGATTCTTCCCACTGTCTTTTCATTGTCATTGTTCACCTATTTCCGGACACCAGACTGCAAGCTCTTTGAACATAAGGATTCCGACTTATTCCTCCAAATCTCTAGCACCTAGTAGAGGATTTGTCACACAGTAGTCCTTCAACAAATGCGTCTTTTATAAGCAAATGAACCTCAAGTACTTTGGCTTAGCGAAGCAGCCTAAGCTTTTTTGGCTTTACTGACTTGCATGGTGCTAACTTGAGAGCTTCATAGCATTGAACTGCGGCTTATCTCTGACCTCTGAGGAAAGTGCTTTGTAGAGGAAGGAGCAGGGCCAAAGTCTGATTGTTTCCCATTTAGTGGTCATGCCTAGTAATTTCTCCTCTAACATGTTCGTTATACACTTTGGGAACCAGTTGAAACTAAGGAGGAACAGATTATGTAAGTAAATCAAAAGCCACTTTTTGCATACCAGCTGTATCTTTTTCCCTTTAGCCATATGACTTCGGTTTAATTTAAAACAGAGCTACATGATGTGTGTGCGTGTGTGTGTGTGTGTGTATGTGTGCATAATAGGTGTTAAAATTGTTTTGATAATGGAAAAGTCAACATATGATTGAACAAATACAAGTAACTTTTACATTGCAATACATGAGTCCATCTCAGAAGTGGTCCTATAAATCTGAAATCTGTAGGAGTAAATTTTGATTTGTTAGTAATTTAATAATTCTAATTTTGTAAAATATTAACTAATTTCTATGGATTTGTAAAAGGAAAATCACCATTTTATCTGCCACTTTTGAATCTTTGATCAAAGCTTAACTAGTCTTTGAAAATGAAATATTCTCTTTAGACTCCCTGGAATGAAATCCTTCTCTGTTTTATGGGTATAGATACACACACACACACACACACACACACACAAAATAGTTTGCATATTTTTTGCTTTCTACTGATTGCTCTCATATGGACTTGTCCATGTATCCACCTTGATTTGGCTGAGTCCAACTACTTGAAATCTGACTTTCTTAAGTACCAGTTTCTTTATAAATTTTTAATTATAAATGTAACATAACCATAACACAATAGGGAAAATCATATGTAATACCAACATCTTAACACAACAGTTGTGATCTTTTTCAAATATTCCCTTTTAGTATTTTTATATGCATATTTTTATATACTTGTAATCATAATGAACAAATTTGCCATTTGATTTTTTTTTAAACAGTACCATTCTTTTAAAACTTGGAATGTGTCTAGAAGAGTATGTATATATATTATATAAATATTTCTGATGCTGGTATAGGAATGTAATAAAATAACTGATGGCTTCACCTATGGCTTTAAAATTCCAGACTGCATTTAGACATCTGCAATAACCACTAATTTATGCTTTTATTCTCATGAAAGAAAAATGAATTTTGCAAAACAGGTAAGCAAAGAAAGAGAAGAAGGAACATCTAAACCTTCTCTACCAGCTATGAGGCTGAACCTCCTTAAGTCACACTTGTCAACTAAGTTACGGCAGGTTTCATATGACTGATATCTCTGGTGGTTAACAATTTGGTGTTAACCTAGGTAATATTTACTTTTCAAGATTTATATAACTTGCTATTTCATTCAGAGGTCAATATTTATTTTCCCGGAACTTTTCATGGAAAAAATAGTGACTTCATCAGTAAGGAAACCAAAGTGTTTCTTTTCCTTTGGCTTACAGAGATTCTCAACATTAGAGCCTTATTCATAAAATTGGCACATTTTATAAAGACACATTGGGAAGGCAGAAAGTTTCTTACATCTGCTCTTCATAAGTGTCCAACACAAATCCCACTTCGGATTGGGTACTCTTTGCTGCCAGCCTGGCTCAGTGAATTCATCAGAGGCGCCCTTAACATTTTTGACTGTTTTATTTGCTGAAGCAGGGTCAATGACAATGACTTCTTTTGTCATGTGGTAGACAGATATGCAGAGCTTCTAGAAATAGTGCAGACTGGCATATTGGAATGTAGTTATGAATCGTGCCAATGAACACGAGGCTTTTTTGCTTGATTTTTAATCTAAGGCTGACTTTTACTCCCCTGCCATTTGAGGGCCTCCTTTTCAATTCCCAGTCACGAATAAGGATGTGTACAGGGAATGACAATATTAGAATAAAAACAATCTGAAAGTCAATCGGATGCAAGAATATATATGTATTGCAAGCTTTAATCATAACATGGTTCTTCCCAATACTATGGATAACAGAATTGACTCAGATTGTTTTCAAGTCAGAATTTAAACAATATTGTTGTCTTTTTGGGTTTAGCACCTCCTCAGTCACCCCTGTTATCTCTTTTATGGGAGGGTTGGTGATGAGGAATGTGGAGATGACAGTAGAACATGTTCCAGAAATTGAACAATGAGGAGGCTGCTGTCATATAGGGGGCACCTAGATTCCTCAGAAAGGAAATCTAACTGAAAGGGCAAGGTTGCCATTTTATTTTTAACACAGATCCTGGCACATGCTGGCGCTCTCTCTATTAATTGAGCCTTGGGTGTCCAACAACGTGCGCATGGGCTGCATGAAGTTTGAGGCTCTGTTGCTGAACCCTGGGGACCGATGGTCTGTAAAAGAAGACAAGACTTCTACAGAGCAAGATTAAACGTTAACCTTAGCCATCAAAATCCGTTAATTCCAGTAACCCTTAATTCCAGCGAAACCTTCGCGACCTAAGCCCTCGCTCCCTCTCGCCCAAACGCCGGGTCAGCCCCATTCACTGAGGGCGGTGACAAAGCTCCCGGCATCGGTGAAGTTCTCAGGGCAGCGCACACCCGCGACCTCCTCCCTTCGCACGTCCCGGCCCGGCGGCGGCAGGACGCTTCCGGGAGGCCGGAGCCCGCGCAGCTCGGGCAGGCAGGCAGGCCGGCCGGCCGGGCGGGGCGGGGGAGGGGCGGCGGCGAGGCCGGGAGCGTGCGCGCGCACCTCACACTCCGCCGCCCGGGGACGCCCATTCGCGAGTCGGGGCCGGTAGGCCGGCCCGCGCGCCATCGCCATCCCCCTTCACGCTCTGGTCCCTCTCAGGCGTGCGCCCAGCGGGCATCGGACCGGCGGCTGTTCTGCGCTCACCAGGCCTAGGGAGGCAGGGGACGAAGACCGGGCCGCAGCCCTGCGCCGCGTGGGCGCGCTGCCTCTCCGGCAGTCGCCGCCAGGGCGAGGAGCTGCGAGCCACCGGAGGCAGCGCTGAGGAGGCCCCCGCGGCGGCCGCCGGCCGGGAAGGAGACGGAGCCGACCTCTGCCAGCCCGCGGCGCGGCTGCTCCCGCGCGCCCGGGGCCGCCGCCGTCCCAAGGCTGAGCGAGGAATGAGCAGGCGCCTGCCCCGGGCTCTCGGAGCGAGGGCCACGGCTCGGCTTCTTCCCACGCTGCAGAGGCGCGGGGGCTCGACCACTGCGGCCGGGAGCGGCGGGGTCAGCGGCCGGCTGGCTGGGGGAGCAGGCGCCGGGGTTAACTGAGCCGGCCGCGGACGGGAGGAGGAGGAGCCGGGCGGGGGCGGCTGCCGCGCCTCCCCTCCCCCGCACACGCCGGGGCTTCTCAGTGGCCGACGGAGGAGGAAGTTCCGCTCCTGACAGACCCGTGCGGTAGCAACAGCGGCGGCGGCCGCGGCGGCTGGCGGGGCTCCGGTGTTTTGGACGCGACTGCCCTTCGCGCCAGCCGTCGAGGGGGCGGCATCGGAGCTCTCTGCCCCGAGCCTGCCAGGTAGCGTCGGGAAGCGCGGGCAGCCGAGAACTCCTTCCTGCTACTTCACCCATCACCGCCGCTTCAGCTTCCCGGCGAGGTGGGAGACCTTCCTCCCTGTTTGCAGACTTCCGTGGAGACCCTTATTTTTCCACTACTGACGATAAAAGGTTCTGGAATAGGAGAGTCAGAGGAAATTAACCATCTACAACTCCTTGGATCTCACCAGGCTCCCTTTTGGGGCGGAAGACCACATTTGAGCATCTCACTGAGATGCAGGAATGGAACAACCTACCTTGCGGCTTTTCTGCAGTGTGGCTTGCCTAATTTACCCCTAGGAATGAAGAGGAGACTTGTAATAACCCGATGAGGCACTGAAAGCCAAATGGCAAAGAAGATAGCACAGGACAGACTAGTTACCGTTTGGGAGGAACACACCCGTTTCTGAATGTAATTGGACGAGCGTGGAAGAAGTGCCCTCTTAAAAAGCACAATCCTTTAAGAGGAGAGAAATTGAGTTTCCCCATTTTTGCCAAGATCTTGAAGACAATTCAATGTATTGTTCGTTTGATATAAGATGAGAACTTTATAAAGTATTCTGTCCAAGAGCGTAAAGGATGACTACCCCAGCCCTGCTGCCCCTCTCTGGACGTAGGATACCACCTCTGAACTTGGGGCCGCCCTCCTTCCCACATCACAGGGCTACCTTGAGACTTTCTGAGAAGTTTATCCTTCTCCTTATTCTTAGTGCCTTCATCACCCTGTGTTTTGGGGCATTCTTTTTCCTTCCAGACTCTTCAAAACACAAACGCTTTGATCTGGGTTTAGAAGATGTGTTAATTCCTCATGTAGATGCTAAAGGGGCTAAAAACTCTGGAGTCTTCCTGATCCATGGACCCGATGAACACAGACACAGGTTTGTTTATTTCAGAAGTTCTGGTACTAATATTTGGCAGAACAAGGTACAGTTATTGCACGAAATCTGTCTCTTTTTTTTTTTGCAGTGACATGTAATTTTCTCAGAGTCATGGTAAGAGTTGTAATTCAAAAGGGCTGAGTAGAACTATAGACTGGAAGGATTCCCAGAATCCCCACTAAAGTCCAGCTCGTTCATTTTATATAAGAGAATCATTTGTGTTCAGAGTTGTTGTGTCTGATGTGGACAATTGAGAATGGAGGTATGAAAACATAATCTAAAGAAATAGTGACATGCTTGCACCTGTATTTATGAACGACTTGCATTCAGTCATCGTGACACCATGTGAAATCAATACATTCAATCTTTTTTTTTTTCTTTTAGTTTCTTTTAAATACATTCAATCTTGACAGCTCCTTTGGGTTTGTTCTCCCAAAGGGCCCTCATTTTCTGGCTTGTAGTTGAAGCTTAGTGGTGAATCTTAGCTCTTCAGGATGACAAACATGGGTAGAATATACCTGTCATTTCTTAACATGTGAAAATATCCTGAGTTTTGTTCTTTTTATTGGTGCTCTGTAGGGAATCAATTAAGCTGAAGATATCAAATCCTAAGTCATTTCACTTTGTGAGGCTTGTAGACGAGATTGTTATTTTTTTGAAATTAAATTTTGCTTGCTATTTTTTTAATGTGAGAGATGGACTGTGTGAAGTAACTATTAGAATTTGGTCCTTTAAGGGGTTCACATTCTTCTAGATCACCAAATATGAAGGAAATTCTTGAAAGAGTATAGCCAAATTAAGATAAAATGGGGTACTAGTTACAATTCTTTTAAGTCATTTGTATATTTTTACTCCAAAGAAGAGTTTGGAGAAATAGTTTCTTTCCTCAAACCTACCCTCTCTTCCCAGTTTCTTACAATAATTCTTGAGTATGTGAAAAATCATGCTTGATTTCAGTTTTCAAATGATGTTAATTTTAACTGTCTGTCAAGCATATGGTTTTTGAAAAAGTTTAGGTTCAAATGTGAGCTTAAGTAAAATTCTTGGGAAAATGCTCTGCTTTAGGGAGGACTCATTTTTTTTCTTAACTTAGTCAATTCATTACTTGATTGGTTCTTGTTTTGGCTGAACTTTATGGAGTAGTTACTTCTAATACTGTTTTATACTATTCTTTTGTATCCAAGTTATTTTGGAATTTTTGCCATTTTCAACTTCTATGCTCTTGGATTTCTTTTCTTTTGCTTTTTTTGTGACTTCAAGAAAAATCCAATATTATCTGTGAAATACGTTACTGAAAAATTAACAATGAAAGTACAGTTTTCCTTGAAAACCTTATTTGCCATGGTGTTTGTATATAATTTATGATGAATATTTAAAGAAACGTGTTATTTAAGACTGGCTTCGAGCTTTTTGACAGTAGCCACACATTAAACATTATTTAACTTTATTATTATAGTAATCTGTCCCGTTTTTTAAAAAAATGTTTTGTGTGGACTAAAAGTTTAAGAAATGTGGCCACATTCTAGTTTAAAAACATTTACATAGAAAAATTCTGAGTTAAGTGGAGTTAAAATATAAAATTTGAATGAAAATAGAGATAAGTGCATTTCATTCACATTTTTAAAAGTGTGCTTAAATCATTTAAAAAAAGAATTCTTAAATTTATGTAGCCCATGAATATATGTGCATGTGTATTTAGCTATCTAAAACTACTGAGTTCCTGAATTTGGAGTAAGATTGGTTGTTGAGTTCTTTTAGCAAGACTTGTAGGGGTGGTAAGTGAGCCAAATTCTGAGTGTTGGATAGTAAGAGCCTGGATAGCAAGTGATACATGTGAGGATTTATTGGAATCTATTTGATTCCTGAGTTTTGAAATTGAGAATTCAGATAGTGAGAGATCTTTGTGTTATCTTTGTATATTTCTGTGGTTATGTCAGTTAATTTTTATCTTTGTTTAATGTGTTATTTGTTGCTTTTGTGTGTGAAAACGTAGTCTGTAGTAATAAACAGCTGTTTTACTTTGAACATCGAAATACAGTATAAATTTAAAATGTGAAAACACAAATCATTAAATTAATGTATAAATATTAAAGGTAGCATTTTTACAGAATTAGTTGGTACTAAGATCATACCTATTTTGAGCATGGGTCAAAAAAATCTTTCTTAATTTAGAAAATACAAATTGACAATTTATCTTAATTGTGTTGTGTGTATGTGTATTTAAGGGTACAGGATAGAGGGATGAGGAATGTTACTTTAAGTAATGGAAATTAAATCATTATTATTGGATTGGTTTAGTATAGTATTTTGGTGTTTAAACACTGGGGTCAGACTACATGGATTCATACCCCAGTTTGCCACTGATTTGATGTGTGATCTTGAGCTAATTTTTAAACTCTATGCCTAAGTTGCTTCCTTTGTACAACAGTGGCATCTACTTTATAGTTTGTTGTATTGAATGAGATAACACATGCAAAGCACTCAACATAGTTCCTAGCATTAGTAAATTCTCAATAAATGTTAGCAATTATTGGTGGTAGTAGTAGTAATCCAAATTGTAATGGAATATTTTAATTCTAGATCTGCTTTGCTTTAAATACTGCCTGTGTTTCTTAAAAGTTAGGTAAAGTTTATTAATGTTTTAAAAGTACACCAGAATCTTATTGTCTAAAGAAACATAACCAAACTAGTTAGCAAGAAATATATATTGCATGCCTGCTATGTCAGGCTCTGATTTTATGCAGCTTACCATCTAGGAGAAGATGATGGACATTATAATTTTATTTTGAGGTGTGATGAGTGTTATGAAGTTGTACTCAATACTGTCTGATCCCATGAACAGGGTGACCTAGCCAGTAGAGTGGAGGTGGAGGGAGCAGTGGGAATATGGAACGCTTCCTGGAGGAAGCATGGCTCAAAAACACAATGATCATTAAGTGAAGTAGAGATGAGAGTTGGAGGGAGAACAAAGCAGAGAACCCATGTGAGAGCCCTAAGGTAAAAAAGTGTGGCATCATCATGGAGAGTCTGAGAAATGTTCAGTATGGCTGATGTAGAGAGAAGCTCTGTCGGGTTAGGTAATGAGACCAGATGAGAGGTCAGATTTGGCCTGCATACAAGTTTTTTTGGCCTCCTTACCGTTATTAACAAAAGTTTCAATTAGCTGTCAGCATTCACAGATCCGGAGATTTCACATGAAAGTCTGGATTTCTGATTTCTCTTGAAAAATTAGAGAATATGGCGTGTTTTATTTTGGTCTATATCCTAAGACCAAACAATGTGAAGACATTGAAGGGTTTTAATAAAAGCAGGGGGAATGACATGATCATTTTAAGTTTTTTTAAAAATGTAAATAATCACTTTGGTTGCAGTGATTTTTTAGGTGGAGAGGAGTAAGAGAGTAACAAGTTAGAAGGGTCCAGGTCACAGAGGATATTGGCTTAGATCACAGTGGTGATAATGGAGGAGAGAAATTAGTGGAGAAGAGTGGTTGATTCAAGAGATGTTAAACTATTAAGCTTCACAGATGATGGTGGTTGGTTAAATATGGAGGCTAAGGTAGAAGGATGAGGGAGTCTAGGGTAACTTCTAGGTTTCTGGGTTACTAATGACCATGGATTACTAAGAAATATACACTACATTTAATTTAATTTATTTTTTTTGTTGTTGTTCTTTTTCTTTTTTCTGTCTTTACTTTTCCCAAGAATCATGGCTTGTTGGATAATTTATGCTTTAATTTATATAATTGATATTACATGAATTTAGTATATTTTCATGAGAAACCAGTATATTCCCTTCTATTAAGTAGTTTATAAATAATCCAGAGTTTTAAAACAATAACTATTTATATACACACACCTTCTAGATGATAATGACATAAAATGTATAGTTTGGCATTGATTATGATAATGTTTTAGCATCTGTGACTTTTGAAGTACCCCAAACAGGAATTGATAATAATATAAATGAATGTTGTTATACACTGATATACATAAAGTATCATGTTCATACTTCGTGTATATAATAGGGCTAAGTAATTAAAAATCTACTTTTTTCCTTTTTTTGAAACATATTTGTTTTATATAATGGCATTATATAAATGGGCTTTGTGTTTTCTTGGTTTTTTTTTTAACATTTATTTGAACAGCTGTAGATTTCATCCTCTGGGCAGGATTTTGTTAGTGTGAATTGAATACGTGAGGGTCAGGTATACGTTTACCTCTTGATAGTTTCCTTAAAGGGAATGAATATAGGCTTTGGAGTCAGAAGGACCTAAAGTTGCATCTTGTTCTACTAACTAGTTGTATGTCATCGTACTAGACATAATCACTCTATACCAGAGCTGGCCAATATGGTAGCCACTAGTCAGATACCACTATTGCACTCGAAGTGTGCCTAGACTGGTTTGGAATGTGCTTTAGTGAGAATTTCTCAATTTCTTCATGTCATAATTTGTGTTTTTTTTTTGTTTGATTCAGTTTTGCTTTTTATTACAAGAGTAGAGATTTTAAATCTCACCATAGCAAATTTAATTTTCTTGCCATTTTTGCTTATCTTATCCCTCTTTAATGCCTTTTTTTTCTATCCTGTTCTTTACTTAGGGCTTTCTGCTGTTTCGGGGAGGTCACTTTGTTTTATCCTGTAATACTGCGGTCCCCAACTCCTGGGCCGTGGCCTGGTACCATTCCATGGCCTGTTAAGAACTGGACCTCACATTATCGCCTTGTTCTGTGCCCCCTGCCCCCATGGAAAAATTGTCTTTCATGAAACTTAGGAACTAGGTGAGCGTGAGCAGCAGGTGAGCAAGTGAAGGTTCATAGGTATTTACAGACTCTAGGCTCACAATTGCTCACATCACCGCCTGAGTGCCCTCCCCCAACACCCCCCGCCCAACGTGCCGCTACCCCTGTCCATGGAAAAATTGTCTTCTATGGAACTGGTCTCTGGTGCCAGAAAGGTTGGAGACCACTGCTCTAATAAATCTCCTGGATGTTCCATTTCACTTATATTTCTCTCCATTGGCTCATGGTTATTTTTCCCACTTTCCTTCACTCATTTGTGAATCATTATGTAATGTCTGTTTATACTTGACATTGACATTTGCCAAAGTCAGACTGGTGTAGATGCCTTTGTTCCTTTTCTCTTTTTTTTGGTTTCTTTATATATTGAATGAATACCATTTTTAGCTTTTTAGTTGATCTGCATAGCTCTCAGTCTAGTTTCCTCTGTCCTACTGATGATAGCATCATTAGTAGTCTCAACTGTTTTGGTGCTTAAGTAGGTTTTTATATAATTCCCAAATTCAGAGTACATTTGGCAGTGTGGAAAGTCACTGAGATTCTTTTTTTCTTGTCCCTCACCACCCGGAATGAAGTTGTCTATCCAGCTTAGCTTGTTCAAATGCAACAGTTGCTCTCTGACAAAATGTAGTTAGATAATAAGGTAAGTAACTGTGGAAAGGATAGTTAAACAGTGATCTGACTGCATGGAGGTCTTGGTCCCATTTTGTCGTTGGGGTGGATCATTGGATCGCTGAGATAAGCTACAGTTAGGGTAGGATGGTAGTTTGGGCATTGTTTCATGAAGTAAGGCTTGAGTATGTAAAATTTAGATTATAAGTTAGTAAAGAGTTCTTTCAGATTCTGACAATAGCTTCTTGATGTCTCTTATTTTTTTGATAGTCTTGTGTTTTTATCAATTTCTCTGCCTTTCATAGGTATTATTGTAATTTAGAAGAGGCTTTATTTGGGGGCTGCTCACTAGATGATGTTTTGTATACACTTGTTTAAAGTCTAATTTTGATCCGAAGCAAAATAACAGTGACTTTGCTTTTATTAGGTAAGCATTACACAATCACTGAATATATCAGTATATTTGTCATTCTTCTCAGAAATGAAGACTAGCAGTATGGCATGGTTAAAATGAAGAATGCATGTTAAGTCATGATTTTCATGTTGTTCAATGAGTGTTATTGATCGGAAGATGATACTGACACAGGACAGTGACTCCCAGTGCTGGAAATCACTTGAAGTCAAGTGGGTCCTTGGCTTCATACAAGAAAGAATTCAGGAGTGAGCCAACAGTGTAAAGTGAAAGTGAGATAGATTCAGAAACTGTAGAAAGTCTTCTCCACAGACAGCAGAGGCTAGTTCTCCCTGCATGAGAACCATTGCCCCTCTGTTTTAATAATGGCTTAATTATAGACGAAACAAGGGGAGGGATATTCATGTTATTTCTTAGAAAGGGGTGGTGTTTTCCTGGAATTAGAGTGACACCCTCCTTTTGATTAAATGTGGTCAAACTGGAAGTGTCATGGCATCAGGTGCATGATGGGAGTGGGAGGTTTTCTTGGAAACTTTTTTGGTAATAAAGTATATAATGTAGCTGTAAGGTCAAGAAGTGGTCAGTTTCTCTGTCATGTTGGTTCTAGCTGATTGGAACTCTTCCTGCCTCCATCTTGTTTTGATCAGGGTAGCTCAAAACAAAGTTTCCAGACTTCAGTTTTACAATGCCTGTGCAATTAAACAATGGCTAAAGCAATGCCTGAAGCAGTGCCTGTCAGTTCCCTGTCTCAACATAATGCACAATACCCATAATAGGTGAACAGTGTTTATTGGAGGTAGTTAAATGTTTCAAGAAAATAAATTTGTTCAAGCTCAGTTTATTTGCTCTAAAAGCTGTAATATCCTTTATAAAATTTCTCATGGGTTTTATAAAAAGATTTCCAGAGGCCGGGCGCGGTGGCTCCCGCCTGTAATCCTAGCACTCTGGGAGGCCGAGG
>VBSM01000729.1:12460863-12473235 GCA_008086735.1 Cheirogaleus medius | reverse complement strand
TAAAAAAAAAAAAAAAATTTCCAGAGAAAATATTTATTTTCTCTTATTTATTAATATTTCTTTTGGCCTTTCTCATTAAAGTATCAAACACACAATCTTAGAATATTCTTTCTAAAATATTAACATAGGTTTATATAGGTTATTTGGCCTCCATAATATGCAGTTTAAGATTTTATTTTCTGTCATCACTATTGTAAATATGTGCTTGAATTACTTGGAGTTATTTTCATTTAATGTTATTTCCTAATAGTATTTTTGCTCTTCAGGGTACTTGTTAACAGCTTAACAATAATTTTACTTATTAACAGCTGAGATAGCTGAAATCCACGTCTTAGTCCATTTTGTGTTGTTAGAATATCACAGACTGAGTAATTTATAAACAATAGAAATTTATTTGGCTCATGGTTCTAGAAGTTGAGAAGTCTCTAAGAGTATGGTGCTGGCATCCTGTGAGGGCCTTCTTGCTGTGTTATGCCATGGTGGAAGGGCAAGAGAATGCACAAGAGAGAGCAAGAGGGAAGGGGTGAGCTTGTCTTTATATCAGGAACCCACTCTTGTAATAATGGCATTAATCCATTCGTAAGGGCAGAACCCTCATGACCTAATCCCCTCTTAAAGGTCTTCCCTCTCAGCACTGTTGCATTGGGGATTAAGTTTCCAACACATGAACTTTGGGACACACATCTAAACCATAGCATCACACATAGACTCCTTCCCTTACTTCCCCTGCCGTTAGGTAGTCTTTTTTTTTGACCTTTCTCATGTATTGTCTATGATTGCATATTGACTGTGTTTTACAATCATTTGCTTACTCATCTGCCTCTTTCAACAGAAGGTGGGGTTATTGAGGACAAATGACTGTATTTTATGTGTCTTTGTATGTCCAATGGTTGAAGTACATTTGGTCCTTAATAAAAGTATATTCCATTGAATAAATGTTGTCTATGGCAAGGTGACAAATTCTATAAGAGAAGGTATAAACAGAATATGTGGAAGTATTGAGAGGTAAGATGCAAAAGTAGGAGGAATTATGTCTTAAACTGACAAGGATATAGTTTTTAATAAAGGCTCTTTATAAAAAATAATAAAAAAGGTTGAGAATATATCATATTGGCCCTATCTGGAACATACTTATTCCTATAAATGTATCTAAAGTATTTTGTATGTCCTACATTGAACTTCTCCTTGTTTAGGACAAAAGGAAGAAAACAATAGAGAATATATGATGAGTGTTTTTATATATTTAATTTTCTTTAATTTTTACATCAGATCTGTAAATTAGGTATTCATCATCTCATTTTTATAGATATGGATAGTATAAAATTTAGATCATACCTAAAGTTGGAAGTTGGTAGCACAGAAGCTAAGTGTCTTCTAGAAATCAGTAGTTTACATGGTAAACATTAATTTAATTGATTTTTAACTGGGCAAATATTATGTTAACTACTGTTTGAAAATTGTAAAAATATTAACTGTGGTTTAAGCTGACTCCACATATTCCTTGGCTAGAAAAATCATTTTACTACTTTTATTTTTTCTAATTGTACAGATTCTGTCAGAAACGTTTATTTTGAATGCCATAGAATTTTTGCTGCAACTTTTTACTCTTAGAATATGGTTGCAATGAAGTCTGTGCTGGAGATTTATTTCCAGATTGGGTTTTAGGATTTATCATAAAGAAAAATCTCTTTATCATAAAGAAAAAGGGCATGCTTTCCATTGCTCTGTCTTGGAATTTTATATGGTCCCAGAAGGAAGAAATCGTTGTATATTTAAAAGTTAAGAGATAAAGGCTTTAGTTTTATTGTTGTCCTTGCTAGTTGAAGTGTATTTAGATAAGCTCTTTAACTTTTTTGTGCTTTGATGTCCTTATTTATGGAATGAGGGAATTGATTGAATCTTTAAAGATTCCTTCTAGCTCATGCATATGAAATACAAGCAATTTTATGAAGTAGGGAACTAAAGAGTGTGCAGTAATTTAGTTCAGACATTACAAATACTGTGAAGATGAAGTGTATTTTTCTAAATAGGAATTAGTATCATTTTTGTATATAAAGATTAGGAGTTTAAAAATTATTTTAGAAATGACTAAAGTTTATTTGTATAATTTATATGATTATTTATATAGTGAAATCTATACCAATTTAAAAATGAAAAAAATGAATGAAATGACTGTTTTATATACTCATTTCTCATTCTTTTAAAAGTATAATTTACTGAGCATTTTATATGCCAGTCTAAAGGTAATGGGGATATTTATGAAAGTGTTTTCAGGTGTTATTTTTGAGCTCAGTTAACAATCACACCTCTTCATTTGTTATCTAAGACTTTAGGATAGATTTTGTGGAAAACAGAGACCGGGTGAAGCCTTTATCTTACTACTCCTGAGGCACAATTTTCTTTGACTATAATTTCCTAACCTTAATATTGAGAGATGCCACTGAAAATGTTCTCTTCTATTCTCTGTATCTTAACAAGAACTTTTAGGACAAGTTATTCAAATAGTTAGGAAAAAAAAGGAAATGAGGTAATCCAGAGACTATGAAGAACAATGAAGGCATTGCTTTTCCTTTTGACATTTTTTATATTTACATATTATGTCATCAACCTCTGTTACTTATGTAGATCTCTTGGTCTCTTCTTAGTGATATTGATACATTAAAAAATATTGGTCACATTTATTTACGCAGCAAGTATTTTTGAGTAGTATGTATCAAGCATTATGCTAAGTTTTGTAGATTATTGGAGAATATTATAGAAAATTAATTTTGACCATCGACACTACTGAAAATTCAAATCTTAACCTCATTCTTAAAGCATATGTTACTTTGGAGTCAGATTCTAGAGATCTTAGGGCTACCTTCCACCTATGTGAGGTTCTGATAAAGGCATTTAGGTCATAGGCATTTCTTTGAGAATTTAGATAAGTTATTGCTTATCTTTCTCCCATTTTTGTTTTTTTCTAATATGCAATTATATCATTAATTTGTGCATTTCTGGTATATAGACTGGGTTAGCTGAAAATAGGAGGCAAATATTCTTAATCTTTTTGGATCCAGACCAGGCCCTGGGATCTGAAAAAATATGGCAAGCATTGTGCTAAATTGAGATCTGGCACAATTGTACAGTCAGCACTCTGTATCCATGGGTTCTGCATCGGTGTATTCAACCAACCACAGATTGAAAATATTCAGGAAAAGTAAAAAAGGATGGTTGCATCTGTACTGAACATGTACAGACTCTTTTTTTGTTATTATTCCCTAAACAATACAGTATAACCACTATTTACATAGCATTTACAATGTATTGGGTATTATAAGTAATCTAGAGATGATTTAATGTATAAGAGAGGATGTATGTAGGTTATATGCAAATACTACACCATTTTATATAAGGGACCTGAGCATTCATGGATTGTGGTATCTGTGATGTCTTTAGGAGCTCCTGGAACCAGTTCCCCATGTATACTGAGGGATAACTATTCATATATAGCTGTATATACAATTATATGTGCATAAGTAACTTTTTAAAATTACTTGGTAGTAAGGTAGTATCTGATAGGAAGTTTACATGCGTTTGTGTTTATCTGTTATATATAATAATAAATGAATTATTTTCTATTAATTTGTGATGCCATTTTCCTTTATATGACCTAAATATTTTTCCTCCACTTAAAAAGGTTAGTAACACCTGGGGTAAGGTGAACCTTGAGCAGCTGGCTCTTCTTGCGCACTGTTTGTGTAAATGTAAATTAATAGTATTTTCATGAAGAGCAGTTTAGTTGTATCAACTAATTTCAAGTGCATATTCTTTGATTCAGCAGTTCTTCTAGGAACTTATCCTTGGGAAATCCTTGCATCAGTGCACAAAGGAATCAGGAATATCCCCTGAAGCTATAAGCTTTAACATGACATACTATAAATTGCCCAAATGTCTGTCGACAGGGGATTAGTTAAATAAATGATATATCCCAATATATACAGAATTTTGTTTTTTACCTCCTGTGGATCTTTCTGTTTACTCCCAAAACCACCACACTATTTTAATTTCATAGTTTTATAATAGTGTGTTTTGATATCTGGTAGGTTAAATCTTTTGTATTATTCTTGTTTTAAAAGTTATAAACATCCAAACCACAGTAGAGTCCATTAAAAACAAAAGTTGTAAGCATACATAAAGTCTTAACAGGTAATATTAGTGAATGTCAGTGTACCCACTATTTAACTTTGTGAAATCATATTTTCTTATTTTAGTTGAAGATTACCATCTTCTTGAGGTAAACCTCTATTCTGAGTTGGACATTGTCATTCTCAGTACACAGTTGTATATTTCCATAACATCTGTGTTTGTTGATATAAATAATACATAGTTTTGTATGTTCTTAAACATATATTTTCCTACAAGTTTTTTTCCTCAACATTATTTTTATAATTTGTGTATGTTGATGTTTTGGGCTCTGGTTCAGTTATATTATCTACTTAGCATTGTATGATTAAACCTCAAATTATTTATATATTACCTTGCTGGTATATATATATATTTTTTTTTTGAGACAGAGTCTTACTTTGTTAGGGTGAGTGCCGTGGCGTCAGCCTAGCTCACAGCAACCTCAAGCTCCTGGGCTCAAGCAATCCTTCTGCCTCAGCCTCCCGAGTAGCTGGGACTACAGGCATGCGCCACCATGCCCGGCTAAGTTTTTCTATATATTTTAGTTGGCCAATTAATGTATTTCTATTTTTAGTAGAGACGGGGTCTCGCTCTTGGTCAGGCTGGTTTCAAACTCCTGACCTTGAGCTATCCACCCGCCTCGGCCTCCCAGAGTGCTAGGATCCTTGCTGGTATATTTTTAGATTATTTCCTTTTTGTAGTTCTGTACAAAAACATTCAGTACGTGTGTTCTTGGGCACATGTGTTTTTCTTCCAGGTAAAAATTTAGAATTACCAGGTTATAGGGTGTGTGTATCACTGACTCCAAGTTTTGTTGCTAACAACCTCTGAAGTGGTTGTACCAGTTTATACTCCCACCTGCATCTTCACAAACCATGGTATTGTTAGACTTTTAAAACTCTTTCCAACCAGATGCCAATTTTAATGTGTATTTCCCCGATTACTAGTGAGATGAAATATTTTTTTTTTATAACATTTATTGGTTAGTTGGATTTCTTAGTCTTTGAGTTGCTTGTTTGCATTTTTTTGCCAATTTGTGTTTTGGGTTGTCTTTTTGTTATTCATTTGTAGAAATTATTTACATATTATGGATGAATTTTGTTAGTTACATGCATTGGACATTTCTTCTTGCTATGCGTACCTTATATTTTGTTTTTGATGTCTTTGATTTTACAGAAGTTTTAAATTTTAATGTAGTTGAAATTATCAATTTTTTTTTTTATGGTCTTGTGTTTTGGGTTTTGTGTAGGGAAAACTTTCTACCCTGAAGTTATAGTCTTTTTTATTTTCAATTCTGATAGTTTCAAAATTTTGTTTTTCACATTTAGGGATTTAATTTGTATTGGTTTTTGTGTGTGATGAGGTAGGGACTGAATTTATGTTGTTCTATATGGGTGCCCACTTGTCCCTGTATTACTTATTGAAGAGTTTTTCCTTTTCCATGGATTTGTAATGCCATCTCTACCATATAAGATTTTTCATATATTCATAAATTTGTTTATGATTTCTCTCTTTTGTTCTCTTGGTACTTTTGTGTATTTCTTTTGGAATAGCATGTGGTTTTGATAAGTGTAACTTTAGATAAGTTTTGATATTAAGTAGTATGTGTTCTTCTACGTCACTCTTCAAAATTCTATTTTCCCTTCTTGATTCTAAGCTCTTACATTAAGTATTAGTTTTTTTATTCAGGTAAAATTTGCTTAACATAAAATTAACCATTTTAAAGTGATCACTTAGTAGCATTTAGTAGATTCACAATGTCGTCCAGCCATCACTTCTATCTAGTTTGAAAACATCTCCATTACCTCAAAAAGAAACCCCCATACCTATTGAGGAGTTTTTCCCCTTCCTCCTTGCTTTTCTTGCCTCTCTCAAGCCACTGACAACCAACTGTCTGTTATCTGGATCGATAGATTTACATGTTCTCCATATTTCATATAAACAGAGTATGAAACATACAATATGAAACCTTTTGTATCTGGGTTCTTTCATTTAAACATAATGCTTTTGAGGTTCATCCACATTGTGACTGACATGCATTAATATTTTATTCCTTTTTATGGTTGAATAACATTCTATTGGTTGTATATATATGATTTGTTTATGTATTCATCTGCTGATGGACATTTGAGTTGTTTCCACCTTTTGGGTATTGTGAATAGTGTAACCGTGAATGTATGTGCATATATTTGTTTGAGTACCTGTTTTCAGTTCTCTTTGGTATATACCTAGGAGTAGAATTGCTGGGTCTTTTGATAATTCTGTGTTTAACCTTTTGAGGAACTGCCAAACTGTTTTTCACAGCAGCTGAACTACTTCACATTTTCACCGGCAATGTATGAAGGTTCTGATTTCTTTATATCCTCTATAACACTTGTTATTATTATTTTTTTAAATTGATTATATCCAATCTAGTAGGTGTAAAGTGGTGTCTCATTGTGGTTAATTTGCATTTTCCTAAAGACTAATGATGTTGAGCATTTTTTCATGTACTTGCTGGTCAGTTGTATATCTTTTTTGGAGAAATGTTCATCCAAGTTGTCCATTTTTTAAATCAGGTGGTTTGTGTTTGTTGTTCAGTTCTAAGACTTCTTTATGTATTCTGGACACCAGACCTTTACCAGATGTATGGTTCGCAAATATTTTCTCCTGTTAGTTTTAATTTTGATGAAGTCCAATTGATTTGCTTTATTTTGTTGCTTGTGCTTTTGGTGTCATATCTAAGAATTCATTGCCAGATCCAAGGTCATGAAGGTTACTCCTCCCTTTTTTGAGAGTTATGATGTTGGTTCTTATATTTAAGTTATTGATTCATATTGAATTAGTTTTTGTGTATGGAGCAAGATCGAGGTGCAAATTAATTATTTTGTGGTTATCTGGTTGTACCAGCACTGTTCATTGAGAGATTATTTTTCCCCCATTGAATGGTATTGACACCCTTGTTAAAAATCAATTAGCTATAGATGTATGGGTTTATTTCTGGACTCTCAGTTCTATTCCATTTGTCTATTTGTCTGTCCTGTGTATATATATATATTTGTCTATTTGTCTGTCCTGTATAGTATATACACTATTTTGATTATTGTAGCTTTGTAGTATTAAATTTGGGAAGTATAAGTATTCTGGCTTTGTTATTCTTTTTCAATATTGTTTTGGCTATTTGGGGGCCACTGCTGATTCTTTATGAATTTGAAGATCAACTTTTCAATTTCTGCAAAAACAGCTTTTGGAATTTAGACAGGGATTATGTTGAATTTGTAGATTGCTTCGGGTACTATTGTCATCTTAACAATATTAAGTCTTCCAATCCATGACTAGGGGTTATCTTTCTATTTTTTAGGTCTTCTTTAATTTCTTTCAGCATATTTATAGTTTTCAGTGTACAAGTGTTTCACTTCCTTTGTTAGATTTATTCCAAGGTATTTTATTCTTTTGTGTGGTATTATAAAGGCAATTGTTCTCTTAATTTTCTTTTTTAATTTTTTTTTATATCTGGCATATAGAAACACAACTAATTTTTGCGTGTTGATTCTGTATCCTGCAACTTTGCTGAATTCATTTATTAGCTCTAGTAGTCATTTTGTGGACTCTTTGGAATTTTCCATATATATATAAGATCCTGTCATCGATGAATAGAGGTAGTTTTACTTCTTTCCAAATTGGATGCCTTTTATTTCTTTTTCTTGCATAATTGTTCTGGCTAGAACTTTCAATACAGTGTTGCATAGCAGTGGTCAAAGTGGACATCTTTGTCTTATTACTAATTTTAAAGGGAAAGCTTTCAGTCTTTCACCATTGACTATGACATTAGCTGTGGATTTTTCATAAATAATCTTTATCCTGTCAAGGAAGTTCCTTCTATTCCTAATTTGTTGTGTATATTTATTATAAATGGGTATTGAATTTTGTGAAATGATTTTCTTTTGCATCAATTGAGATGATCATATGCCTTATTCCTTTCATTCTATTAATGTGATTTATTGATTTGCTTATGTTGACCCATTCCTGCATTTCTGGGGTAAAGTCCACTTGCTCATATGTATATTCCTTTTACTATACTGTTGGATTCAGTTTGCTAGTACTTTTTTTGAAGATTTTTTTTTTCTTGAGACAGACTCTCACTATGTTGCCTAGGTTAGTCTTAAATTCCTGGGCTCAAATGATTCTCTTGCCTCAGCCTACTGAGTAGTTGAAGATTACAGGCATGCACCATTGTGCCTGGCATTTTTTAACCTTTTTTTGTTTTTGTTGAGGATTTTACATCCATATTTATAAAGGATTTTGGTCCATAGGTTTCCTGTGATGTCTGCGGTGGCTTTGCTATCAAGGTAATACAAGCCTCATAGAATGAGTTGGAAAGTGTTCCCTCTTTTTGTTTTTGTAGAAGAGTTTGAGAGGGATTGGTGTTAATTCTTTCAATGTTTGGTAGAATTCACCAATGAAGTCATCTGGTTCTGGACTCTTTTGAGAGGTTTTTGATTCTTAATTCAGTCTTCTTACCTGTCATAGGTCTATCCAGATTTTCTGTTTTTTCTTGAGTCAGTTTTTGTAATTTGTGTGTTTCTAGGAATTTCACTTCATCTCGATTATCTAATTTGTTGTACAATTTTCATAATCTGTTTTAGTCCTTTTTATTTTCTATAAGATCGGCAGCAATGTCTCTACTTTCATTTCTGATTTTAGTTATTTGCATCTTTTGTGGTTTTTTTTCTTTGTCATCTAGCTAAAGGTTTATCTATTTTATTGATCTTGTCACAGAACCAACTTTTGATTTCTTTCATTCTTTCTATTGTTTATAATTCTGTTTTATTTATCAGTACTCTAATTTGTATTATTTATAATTCTCTGTTTTATTTATCAATACTCTAATTTTTATTGTTTTTTCCTCTTCTGCAGGCTTTGGGTTTAGTTTGCTCTTCTTTTTCTAATTCCTTAAGTTGTAAAGTTACATTATGATTTGAGATCTTTTACATGTAGGCAGTTTGCTACTACGAATTTACCTCTGAACGTTGCTTTTGTTGTATCCTGTAAGTTTGGGTACATTGTGTTTTTATTTTCATTCATCTCTAAGTATTTTCTAATTTCTCATATGATTTCTTCTTCAGCCCATTGATTGTATAAAGAATGTGTTGTTTAATTTCCACATATTTAAGAGTTCATTTTCCTTCTAATATTGATTTCTAACTTCATTTCATTGTGGTCAGAAAATGTTCTTTGTATGATTTAATCTCTTTTGGTTTATTGAGACTTATTTTGTGGCCTAAAATATGGTCTGTCCTGGAGGATGTTCCATGTGCACCTGAGAAGAATGTGTATTATGCTGTTATTGGGTAGTGTTCTGCATGTGTCTATTAGGTCTAGTTGTTTTATAGTATTGTTTAAGTCTTCTCCTTCTTTATGGATCTTCTTTCTAGATGTTTTAGCCATTATTGAAAATGGGGTATTGAAATCTCTTTTATTTTAAAATTGTCTATTTTTTCCTTTAGTCTTGGCAGTGCTTGCTTCATGTATTTTGGGGTTCTGTTATTGGTGTGTATATGCTTGTAATTGTTATATCTTCTTGATGAATTGACTTCCATAAGGATTTTAGAATCAGATTATTAAGATGCCATCTTTGTGCTTTCAAATCTCCCTTTAGTGCTTCCTATTGGTGGATCCTAATAGGAAACCAACTGAAAAATGGAAGATGTAATTTGCAGAGTTTAAACCCCATCATCATGAAGCATGGAGTATAGAAGATTGGATTTGGAATTGTATAGAAGAATGGATTTAGAATTGAGGATTTTGGTTTACTCATTGATGCTGTCTGGCTTCCTCATTTTTTAGTGTATGGACTTTGATTAGGTCTCAATGAGCAGTCAAGTGGAGCAGTCTATGAGGGACCTCGTCCTTGTAGAATTGGAGTTGAATTCTTCCTTGTGGAATTAGAGCCAACAGCTCACCTCCGGCAAAATAGATGTCTATTGGAATGGCCTTTTCTCAGGAGAGCCTTGCAGAATGTTATGACTTGTAGTGTCTTCTGGCCATAGTTTTTCCCCAGGTAGGTGAGCAGCAGGAGGGTCCCTTCCAGGAGTGAGGAACGCAGGCCCTCTTAGCCTGTGATGGAGGGTATACCATTTCTTAACTCAGGCATGGGAATAGCCTTGCAGGAGAGCAGGCTGTATAGGTGAGTGCCTTGCTAGGTCCCAGGTCTCTTCCCAGATTCCCAAAAGTGCCTTCTATCTGAGTGTGTAATAATAAATATTAATTATGGGGTGATTGACTGCCTTCCTGCATTCTGCCTTGTTCTTATCTCCCCCAAATTCAGAGTAGCTTGGAGTTTTAAGCATGGAGGTGGAGTGCTTCTCTATTTTTCAGTGGTGTTGGTGGGTCAAGGTTTCCATTCTACATTGTTTGAATTGCCTTAGCAAGAATTGAGAGGGGATGAGTTAAAGGCACGTGCTTAGGTCTTATTCCCAGAATACTTTTCTGTTTGCATTACAAAAAATTGCTGGAGAGGAATCTTGGATACAGATAATAGAAACCAATTGTATACCACGTGCAAAAAAGATATTTATTGGAATGATACTGGGTTGCTTTCAGAATTAAACTCTGGAGAACTAGGTTTAGAAAATAAGCATTAAATCAAGCCAGGTAGGTACATAGATCCACAGTGAAGGTTAAAGAATGGTTAGGATACCACTGTCAGTGCTGCTGATCACTGAGCACTGGTTATGGCATTGGTACCTCTGGACACTGAATGCTTCTGCTTCCAGAGTGATTTCTTAAATTGAGTCCTTGTTTCTTTACACCATTTGCTTCAAGTGTATAGTTCTAGCCAGAGCATCTAATTGCCTACGCATAGGTGATAGGCCCCTGCCTTTGCTGCTAGCCATTAGAAAGATTAAGTATCTTAAAACTTTCTGGCTTTTGTAGGAAGAGAAGGGATTCTGCTACCAATATACTAATGGATTCCTGAATGTTTTGGCAGCTTAAGAAACATAAAGTAAACTGAAAAGAACCTTAAGTTTCATTACAGTGACTTGTAATAAAACAAGGGCATGAAGTTCTTACTTGTGCTGTGCTATTTGGAAATATAGATATAAATAGACTTTCAAAACTCTACCTTTTTAACACTTTCTGTTCAGGAGTTTATAACGGGTCGGTACTGCTTACCCCTCAGAGGGTTCTTGGAACCATTGGGGCATTTTTTGGTTGTCAGAATGATGGGGATGAGGGCACTGTTGGTGGTTAGTGAATGGGGGCCAGGTATACTGAACATCCCATAGTGCCCTGGTGATTTTACACAACAAAGAATTGAATTATCCTCCTCATAATGCTAATAGTGCATTTGAGAAACATTAGGTTATGTGAATCATCTAGATTAGGGGCTACAAGTTATTACTGGCCTCTTTTGCTTCCCTGTCTGCACCCTTTGACTTGAGCATTATTTCTCACTTCCTTGCTTTGCTGTTCCCTTTCCTTAGTTCCAGAGACTTGATTTCTTTCAAGGTAAAATAAATTTTTTTTTAAAAGTCTGGCTCTAACACTTTATACAAAAATTAACTCAAAATGGGTCAAAGTCCTAAATATATGAGCTAAAACTATAAAACTCGTAGAAGAAAACCTGAGGGAAAAGCTTCATTACACTGGATTTGTAATTTATTGGATATGACACCAAAACAGACAACAAAAGAAAAAATAGATAAGTTTAATTTCATTAAAATTAGAAACTTTTATGTATCAAAGGACACTATCAACAGGATGAAAAGGCAACCCATAGAATGGGAGAAAATATTTGCAAATTTTATATTTAATAAAGTATTGATATGCAGAATATATAAAGAACTCCTAAAACTCAAAACCAAAAAGACAAACAACCTGGTTAAAAAGTAGGCAAAGGACTTGCAAGGTATTTCTCCAAAGATGTTGTACAAATGGCCAATAAGCACATGAAAAGATGCTCAACATCACTAGTCATTAGGGAAACGAAAATCAAAACAATAATAAGATATCACTTCACACCCATTAGAATGGCTATTATCAAAAAAACAAAATAACAAATGTTGATGAGAATGTAGAGAAATTGGAACACTTGTGTGTTGCTTGTGCAAGTGTAAAATGGTGTAGCTACTGTGGAAAACAATATGGTGGTTCCTCAAAAAATTAAATATAGGCTGGGCGTGGTGGCTCATGCCTGTAATCCTAGCACTCTGGGAGGCTGAG
>VBSM01000729.1:12434914-12460763 GCA_008086735.1 Cheirogaleus medius | reverse complement strand
TCTGTCTCAAAAAAAAAAAAAATTAAATATAGAATTATCATACGATCTAGCAATTCTCCTTCTGGATATATACCCAAAAGAAGTGAAAGCAGGATATCGAACAGATAATTGTACACTCATATTCATAGTACCATTATTCATACAGATAAAAGGTAGAAGCAACTTGAGTGCCTATCAGCAGATGAATGGATAAACAAAATGTGGTATATACATAGAATGGAATATTACTCAGTCTTAAAAAGGAAGGAAATTTTAGCACATGGTCCATCGTGGTTGAACCTTGAAGACATTATGCTAAGTGAAAATAAACCAGATACAAAAGGACAAATAGTATTGTATCAGTACCTAGAGTAGTCAGATTCATAAAGACAGAAAGTAGAATGGTGGTTGCAAGGAGCTAGGGAGAAGGGGCAAATGGGGAGTTAGAATTTAATGGGTACAGAGTTTCTGTTGGGGAAAATTAAAGTTCTGGTGATGGATGGTGGTGTGGATGTATTTACTGCAACAGAATTATACACTTAAAAATAGTTAAAATGGTAAATTTTGTTTTGTATTTTAATCACAATAATGATAAAAATCTGGCTTCAATCCAAATCCATGTTCTTAATTTCTTATTAGTCTTTCTTTAAAAAGACTTTTATAGAATAAAGTACTTCTCAATACTAGGGTGCTGGCTATTATCAGCAGTCTGTGTAGCCCATAGTTGTGATTCCAATCAAAGTAGCTGTTGGTTTAAGTGCAACTGGTATAGATTGTTAGGATTTGAATCAGGTGGTGCTGGCGGTGTGTGGCTCTTGGTGTCTGTGGGGACAGAACCTACAGCTGCCTTATCACTGTCTTTCATGAGTGATGTGAATTATTCCACATCACTAGGTCTGGTAACTCAAATGGAGTGAATTTAAAACAATGTAAAAGGTAGTTTTAAATGTAAAAGTATGGGTTTAGAAATGTGCCATTAGTTTTTGGGCTGCCTGGTTTGAAGCTCAGGGCAGGGGACTGTCTTAGTTTGCCTGGTCGGTCTTAACAAAATACCATAGACTGGGTGGTTTAAACAACAGATATTATTTCTCACAATTCTGGAAGCTGAGAAGTCTGAGATCAAGGTGTGGCCAATTCGTTTCCTGGTGAGGGCTTTCTTCCAGGCTTGCAGACTGCCATCTTCTTACTGTGTCCCCACATAGCCTTTCCTCAATGCATGCATGTAGAGAGAAAAAGAGAGAAAAATCAGCTCTTCTCATAAGGCCCCACCCTCATGACCTAATCTAATCCTAATTACCTCCCAGAGTCCCCATCTCCAAATACCATCATTTAGGGGTTAGGGATCCAGCATGAATTTTTGGGGAACACAAACATTCAGTCCATAAAAGGGGCAGTCTGAGAGATAATGTCTTAGGAACAGTAATATAAATCTAGGCAGACCTTAGAAACAAGCTGTCAGTTTGTAGAGGCAAGACAGAGAAGGAGGATATGAGCCAATAAGACAATTTAGAAAAACATGAAGAGAGGGAAGGTTCAAAGCCAGAGAATGGGATGGCAGAGCTTTGAGAAATTATCTGTAACAAGGAGAGGTGGGTAAAAGCATTTTATTACTGAGCTCTTACTGCCTTATGTCTATGTAGGCAGTGAGGACTTGATAAAAATGCTTATAGTGCTAATAGCGGCTCTGGGCCTAAAGACTGAATGAGTAATATTTTACTCCACAGTAACATAATAAATAACTTTTAATACAACCTTTTAAAAAATAACATTTAAAATAAATTCTTTTCGTATCTTGACAGATGACCTATAGTGACTTTTTATTTTGAACTGATGATGATTTCTTATAATCAGTAATCTGGTATATCAGTGTTCTCTCTGGCCTCTCTCCTTTTATTTATGTATTTATTTATTGTTAATTAATTAATTTAGAGATGGGATCTCTAGATGTTGCCTAGGCTGGTCTTGAACTCCTGGGCTCAAGTGATCCTCCTGTCTCAGCCTCCTAAGTAGCTGGGATTATAGTCATGAGCCACTGTGCCTCCTCTCCTTTTGATGGTAACTTTTGATGAAAATATGAATTTTTGGGAGAATCTTTACAATGATACTCTACTCCAACTTTTATCCTTTATACTTCAAGATGTCAATAAATAGGACTACTTGTAATAGCAAATCACTCTGTAAGATAAAAAATACAACAAAAGTCTCATAAGATATTGAAGTCAAAAGAAAGAGGAGGGAGTTACTGTGTGCATAATAGTTTCTTCTTTTTCATTTGGGTTTTATACCTTTTTTTAGTTTCTGATTCATTATAGGAGTGCCAGGCTTTATTTTATTTAGAATCTGTATGCTGGGGTAATGATTTTTGGTATTTTTTTCATTATGTGTTTTTAAACTGCAACAAAACAATTTAGAGGTCTTATAATATTTGTTTTATAATGAGTTTTTTAAAATATGGTTCAGCTATTCCTGTGTCTGCTTTATCATTGATTAGATTTTAATCTCAGGCTATAGAGAAGCCTGAAGGAAGAGAAGTGCATTGACAAAACATTGTTTTTCCTCTTGAAAATAATTGGTAAAAAGTGCTTGATTAAAAACAAGACACACGAGAAAAACAACAATTAAAATGATCAGGAAGGAAATAGAAAAGTTATACAGCGCTGTATATATTATAAGGGGGATGAAATGGTTTTGTCAACATAGGAAACAAACCTATAGTAATAGAGTCTGACATATGAGAATTAAAGTGGCTCTCCATGTGATCATTCATTTATTCATTAAATAGTTGAGTACTGTGTTCCAAACAGTGGGGAGAGACAGAGTAAGATATTGTCCTAAGCTCAAAGAGCTAAAGGGCTCACAGAAAAATGAAAATAAGATTTATATATAATAAAGGGTTATGGGAAAATCTGGAGAATGTTGGATAATGATAACATGTGAGTGGAGTTTTGAAGAATGACCCTGAACTCATCAGGGAAGGAGAGGAATAAAGGAGATTCCAGGGGAGAGGTTACCATGTACATAGTCTGAAAGGTATAAAATTGCAGAATATGTTTAGGGGATGGTCAAAAACTGGAGCATAGAGTATTTTTTGGGATGGCAGGAAATGAGGGCTGGTAAGGGAGGCTGGGTCCTTAGTTTAACCACTTTGGTACCGCGCCCACCAGCAACGAAACCTTGCCCACAGCCGGCACTCACAGTCCGCAGGGTAGTTTGTGCTGTGCATTGACGACGAATCCGTTTTGCTCTTGTGTGATGAGGAAAGCTTTAAAGCACTGAAAGCTTGTTTGACTTTACAGGCAGCTTTAGGAAAATAACTATAATAACTCCTACTAAGGACTTGTTAAAAGGTCACAGATTCATAGTAACTTATTAGCTGAATGTACACACTGCAACTGCAGAGATAAAAGTAAAAGCTTTTGGCTGTCGGCTAAAGTCGACGCTCGGCTGTGTGCGTTCATCTGTGGCTTTCGACTGTAGTCAACACTTGTACCGAAGTGGTTATAAATAGGTATTGCCTGACATACTGGGAATCTGGACTCCACTGTTTAGAGAAAAGAGGATAATATTTGTTTTTCCATTTTAACAGAAAAAAAGTGTACACAGCTTGGTCAGAGAGGCATAAAAGCAGCAAAGAACCAGTATTACCAATCTTAATATATTTCTAACTTAAAGAGGCAGGGAGGAGAACTATTGATCATTTCAATAAACATTAATTGCTAGTTGCTAGAGGCTTAAAGATGATGAAGAATGTGTCCTTGCCCCAGAGTGTAATTGTCCTATTAAATGCAAAATAGACACTCTTCAGAAGTCAAGGCATTTGACATTCAATTCTATTAATATATAGTAGATAATTAAATTTTACAGCTGAGGAGACTAGGGCATAGAATTTAACTTGTTCCAGATCACATAGGGTTCAAGTTTCTCTGACCATACAGACTATGTAAGTATAGTTGGCTGATATTTATAAATTAGTCTGTAGAATATAGCCTAAGTAGATATAAGATTTTCATTAGACTTTTGAAATATGCAAAATATCTCAAGGATCTTTATTGTGTTATCATCAGGGAATCTTAGCCCTCTGTGGATCCCAGATTGGAACAATTCTTTTTCGGTTGCTTTTTGTTTTTGAGGTCAGAATACACTCTTGGAGAAAACAATTTCCATTGTGAATTGCACATAGTATTATATTCTTTTGATATTGAGTTGTCTTAATACCATTTGTGCAAAAGAAGATTACTTTTTCCATTGACTTGCCTTTGTGTCTTTGTTAAAAATCAGGTGACCACATATGTATGAGTCTTTTTGTACTCTTACTCTGTTCTGTTATTTGTGCATTTTTATGCCAATACTACACTGTCCTCATTGCTGTCACTTTGTAAGTCTTGAAATCAGGTAGTCTTTCTCTAATTTTGTTTCTTTTTTTCAAAGTTGTTTGAATACCCTAGGTTTTTCACATTTTCATATAAATTTAAAGTCAACTTTTTAATTTTTCTATAAAAGCCTACAATTTTGTTGGAATTGCATTGAATCTATAGATCATGCTGGGGAGACTTGACATCTTAGCAATATTGAGTGTTCTGAGTCATGAACATGATATATCTTCTCACTTATTTGGATTATTTATAATTTCTTTTAGCTATGTTTCGTAGTTTTCACTGTACAGGTCTTGCATGTCTTTTTTCAAATTTATTCCTAAAGTAATTCATTTTTTTATGTTATTATCAGTGGCATTTTAAAAAATTTGCTTTTTGTTCTTTGCATATGGTTTGTGAATATTGACCATGTATCCAGCAATCTTTCAAACCTCATATTTTTTGTAGATTCTACAAGATTTTCACATGATTATGTTGTCTGTAAATAAATACAGATTTCTTTCTTTCTTTCTCATCTGCCTGCCTTTTTTTTTCTCTTGCCCTGTTACATTGGCTAGAACCTCCAACACATTGTTGAATAGAAGTGGTGAGAGTGGGCGTTCTTCCTTGTTCTTGATCTTGATAGGGGAGAATTCAGTCTTTCACCATCAAGTGTGATATCAGCTGTAGGTTTTTAATAGATGCCTTTTATTGGATTAGGAAGTTCTCTTGCATTTCCTAGTTTGCTGAGAGTTTTTATTCGGAATGAATATTGGATTTTGTCATGCTTTTTCTGCATCTATTGAGATGATCATTGGGTCATTCTTTTTAAGTCTGTTAATATAGTAAGTTTTACACTCTTTGATTTTTGTATGTTAAACACCACTTTGTCATTATATATTTTTCTTTTTTTAATCCTAGAAGCAGTTTTCTGTGTTCATGAGGGATATTAGTCTCTAATTTTATTTATTTTATTTGTCTGGTTTGGGTATCAGGGTAATGTTGGGCCTCATGAAATGAATTTGGAGGTGTTTTTCCCTAGTGTCCTGATGAGTTTTGATAGAACTGGTATTAATTTTTACTTAAATGCTGGGTAGAATTCACCAGTGAAATCATGTGAACCTGAATTTACTTTGTGGAAAGGTTTTTAACTACATATTCAGCTTCTTTAAAAGATACAAGCTATGGACTATTAAATCTACTTCTTGAGTTCACTTGGGTAGTTTTTTTAAAACAAGAAATGTATTTAATAAATTATTGAATTTTTGATAAAAACTTGTTAATAATAGTTCCTTGCTGTCATTTTAATATTTGTAGAATTGTAGTATGCCACTTCCCCCGTTCCTGATACTGGTAATTTGTGGCTTTTCTTTTTTCCCTCCTCTTTATCAATATTACCAGAAATTTATCAATTTTATTGATCTCAAAGAATTAGCTTTTGGTTTCATTGGTTTTTCTCTATTCTTCTGTTTTGTATTTTATTTCTTTTTGCTTTTTATTATCTCCTTCTGCTAACTTTGGTTTTAATTTTCTTTTTTTTGTTCCTATTTTCTAAGTTGGAACCTAAGGTTCTCAATATAAGATCTCCCTCACCCAATATAGATTCTTTTCTTCCTATAGGCATTTAGTGCTATGAATTTCTGTGTAAGAATTAATTTAGTTTCATGTGCAAATTTTGATATTTCCATTTTCAGTTCAAGGCACTTACTAATTTCTCTTTTTAAAAACAGCTTCATTAAGATATAATTTACCTACCATGCAGTTCATCCATTTAAAGTGTAGAATTCAGTGGTTTTCAGTATATTCACAGTTATATGCAACCATCACCTAATTTTACTTTTGATTTCTTCTGTGACCCTGGTTATTGAGAAGTGTGTTAATTTAGTTTCCAAATATTTGGAGATTATATAGATACCTCCATGTTATTGATTTCACTTTAATCCCGTTACAGTGAAGAACATACTTTGTATGGTTTGAATCCTTTTAAGTTTATTGAGACTTGTTTTATTGCCCAAAAAAGTCTGTACTAGTATGTGTTCCATTTGCATTTGAAAAGATTGTGTATTTTGCCATTGTTGGGCAGAGTGTTTTATAAATGTCAGTTAGTTCAAGTTGGTCGATAAGGTTGTTCTAGTCTTTTATGTCCTTACTAGTTTTCCTTGTAGTTTTTTTAAATCAGTTATTGAGTGAAGGGTATTAAATTGTGAATTTATCTACTTCTTCATTTCTATCAGCTTTTGCTTCACATATGTTGAAAATCTGTCGTTAGGTGTGTGATGTTTAGCGTTGTATTCTCTTACTATATTCTCTTGATTTATTGACCTCATTATTATAAAATGATCCTCTTTCTCCCTGCTGTGAAAGCTACTGTCTGATAGTAATATAGCTGCTCCCACCTAAAAAAAATCTTTATTGAGGTATAATTTACATACCATAAAATTTACCCATGTAAGTGTATAGTTAATTAGGTGGGAGCTTCAACTGCCTTCTTCAGGTTGATGATTCACAAATGTCTTCAGCCTTTGGACATTTGTGCTTGGTTGACTTGTTAAACTTAGTATGTTTAAAGTCATGCTAATTCATCTTTCTCACTCTTGCCCTTTATCCCAAATCAACTTTTCCCCCTTATTTATTTTCTGTCCAATTAATGGATAGTATAGTGAAAAAAATCTATCGTCATTAGATTTTCCCCTTTCCTGTTTAATCACTTACCTAAACTTATTGGTTCTACCTTTCTATGGTCTCTTATATTTGTTCCCTCTTCTCCATATGTGTGTTAGGTGAATTTTATTAGGCCCTAGTCATTTTTTGCCTGGGGGCTGCTGTAAACTCCTAACTCCTTTTACTACTTCCAGCCTTGTATCGTTTCTACTCTTCCTACTCTTCCCTGCTCCCACATCAGTCCTGAGGAGGTGTTCTTTCTAAGATTTAAGTACAATTATGCCATTTTGGAGTCGAAGTGCTTTAGTGTTTGCTTTTGTCCTCAGGATGCAGTGTAAGCTCTGTTTATGATTGAGTTTTTGTGTTCTCAGGCTTCCTTGTTATGCTCGGACTATCCTACTTTACTGCACTCTCCCCCACCCTGTACAAGGGTATGGTCCTTTAGTGGCTATACCAAATTACTTTCTAACTATTAATAGTATACTGTGTCACTACTTCTTTGTCTTTGTATACTATGCTTTCTATGCCTAGAATGCCCTAATCATCTTAATTTGCCTGGCAAACTCCTGTTCTTTTAATTTCTATTTGAAGATCATGTATTTCTTCTGCTATTTTCCTATATAAATCTGCTTTCAAGTCATACTTGTATGGTTAGCAAATGGCTATTTTTTTCTAAGTATATGTACCTTTTCTATAACAGTCCCTGGTAATTACTTCCTTTGTTGTGATTCACCCATTTTGTGCTTACTTTATTTATATATTCATTAGATTGTGAACTCTGGACAAACAATGTATTCCCTGAGCCTAGTTCAGTGCTCCTCACATTTGGTAGATGTTGGTTTATTTTCATTGAGTTAAGATGAAAAATGACTGATAACTGTAGATTTAACCTGAAATTACCATTAGCTCAAAATGAAATCCTATTACAACCCAAGTTAGAGTAATCTATAACAGCACTCTATGTGGAAAAAAATCTTTTAATAGCCAAATAAATGACCTATACCTAACTAAACTTTAAGATAGAAACAGTGAGTTTATGTTGATGGTCCATGGGCTGCATTGTTAAAATGGGAATGCTAAAGCTTTTGGTATATTTTAGGAATCTATGACCAAAGTTGTTGGATTTGGCATAAAATCTTGAGGTTCAATGGATTTCTCAGAACTTGGCTTTTTATTCTCTTTTATGTGGCTGACCAGTTACTTGTATTGAGAAAGAGTTGGGCTTTTCTTAACATACTGTCTCAAGAATGGGATTCACTCTTATGGAATGGGGAGCTCAAATGTGATACAATTTGTCCTGTTTGATTTTTAACTACAGTCAGTACACTGGAAGGTACATGATTTGGCTTAAAATGATAACATTCATAAAGTTCCTTGTCATTTGTTTAACAGTGTTATTTTGTACTAATAGAGTACATTCATATGCTATTGAGAATCATCTTAGACCAAATTTGTGAACAACTCCCTTATAATAGTTGGTACTATCTTACCTCTTAGTTAACCTCCAGGTTTAAGGAGTTCTTACTTCATGACCTTGAAGTTGTGGCATTTTTTTCTGGGGTGGGAAGATCTTAAATTCTTTGGGCACTTGCCACTAAGCTGTGTAGAATGCTGTTTCAGTATTTTCTGTACCAGTTGCTAACTATCCTATAGTCATTTCCTAAAACCATTCTCAGCCTATGTTGTTCAGAAGTAACTATTTACATAATTGTTTCAACTGTGTGTGTGTGTGCGCGCACGCACGCTTTCTTGGATTCTCTGAAATTTCTTTTGAATATTATTAAAATATAGAATGTTTGAGAGGGTTATTTAATATCCAACTGTGTCATAAAAAACTTGATAATATAGGCCATTGTCATTTATCCTTTAAAAGATAGCATTGCATTGTTGATTCATTCGTCATATTTTTTAGTCAGTAAATCGGGGAATGGTGAGTTATTCTTAGAATTTAGAGATTAGTTAGAGTCAATTTAGTAAAAATCACTAATAATGGTTGAGAATAGTTATCTGCCAAAGTCTTTAAGGGCTGTCATATTTCTTGGTTCTGAATCAGAAGAACATGGCCTGGAAATCTTAGCAAAGAGGTAATTGATGTGCATGAAAGCTGATGTAAACAGTGGCATTACTATAGAGGAAAGAATATATCTACAGAAGCTTGGTTGCATGGAGTCTGGAAAAGTGGGACCCAAGAGATAGGAAGGGAAGGAAATTATATTTACTGAGTACCTGCTGTCTGCTAGATAGTTTCCTTCCCTTTCTTGCTACACCCTTATTTATAATAATTTGTAGATTCTTTTGTGTTTTCTAAGTAGAAATCATAGGGCTTGTGAAAAAAGACAGTTTTTTAAAACTTCCTTTTTGTTATATTTTATTATTTTCATTTTCTTATTTTGCTGGCTAAGACTTTTAGTTCAATTACTTAGAAGTTGTGATAGAGTCTTTGTTTCCCTCATTTTGAAGGGAATCACTTTTATAATTTCACTACTAAGAATGAATGATATTTGCTATAATTTTTGAAAGATATCTTTTATTAGGTTGAAGAAGTTCTCCTCATTTGATTTGAAGTTTTAATATTAGGAATGAATTTTATCACTTTCTTTTTCTGTTTCTACTGACTGAAAGTAAGAGCAGAAGTGACCCCAAGAATGGAATACAACATTTTTTGGGTGCATTGAAGATGGTAAAGCCGATGATCAAAGGCCTATTGGAAAGACAGGTTTGAGGAAGAGGGAGTTTCAAAGGAAAGATGAACTTAGCTATCAGTTTTTAACTGTGGTGGATAGAAGAGTGATGTGAAATGTAGGAAGTGGAAACAGCAAGTGTAGTACTCTTTGAAAAATTAAAATGGTAAAAGGAAGAAAGAGGGACATCAGTGAAGGTGGAGGTGGAGACAATTTTGAGGGGAGTTTTTATTTATTTATTTATTTTTAAAGGATTGGTGAGACTTCATGTTTGTAGGTGAAGAGTAAAGGTCCAGTAGAGAAGCAGAGAGTGAATATAAAGGGAAATATTTATATCCACCCATATTTTTGCCATATAAGAAGTTCAATGGAATTTTGTGTATCTCTATGTAATTCAGGGTCATCTAGAGTGCTTCCAAACATGATTTATTTAAATATTCTAATTAGAGAAGGAAATCTATTACTGTTATTTATTTCTGTCAATTCAACACTTAGATACTAACAAGAGCCTCAGTGGCTTAAACAAGATAGAAGTTAATTTCTGATCACACATATAAATTCTGCAGGACAATTTCAATAAGAGAAGCTGAGAAGTAGAGTTTTTATTTAACAGAAGCATGTGCCCAGCTAAAACTTGAGGGCTCTAGGACTAAGGAAAAAGAAAGAAAGGATACTGGGAGACAGTTACCAGTAAGTATATGCACAGTAAGTAAGAGACAAACTCTTAAATAAAATTCATCTCTTACGTGAAAGGCGATATTCGCATAGTGTTTAAGAAGTCAAAATGCATTTGTTTATAGCTAGGCTCTCTGCTTACTAGCCTATGACACTGAACAAATTACTTAATTTTTTTCTTTGTGTCTTAGTGTTTTCATAATAATGTGGAGTTGTATGGTGTTTAATAGAGAGTACCTCATAAATTGGTATGAGAATTAAAAAAGATAATCTACGTGATTGACTAAGCCATTGCCTGGTACATGTAAGCCACAATTACTAGTTTTGTTGTCATTTGCCTTTGCTTTTCAAGGCCCAGGGATGTGTTGAAGGACAAAATATAAAAAACAAAAAATAAAACAAGACAACAAAAACAACAAACAAAACCTTATGTTACTTATGGGATATCCAAAAGTGAGTTAAATATTAAAAATACAGTTGTAAAGAGTAATTTGAAATATCATGAGAATTTGTAGATTTAAGGCTAGATTTTATTGGAAGCCTTGGAAGGTACCTGGTGTCAGCCAAACTTTAAAGTTTGAGTGCACTGTCTTCCACAAGACCACTCCAACTTCTGATACCACCTGCAAATTCAGAGGGCATCCAACACTACCCTTAGGTTTGATAATTTGCTAGGGAGTCACAAAACTCACTGAAAGCTATTTAACTCGTGAAAGGATTACCAAAGATACAAATTAAATTCAGTAAGGGAAGAATTGCATAGGGTGAAGTCCAGGAAAATTCCAGATGTTGAGCTTCTGGTATCCTCTCCCTGTGGAGTCAGAACATGTTCTTCTAGCACCAGTGTGTGACAGTACACACAGAGTATTGCCAACATGGTAAATTCACCCAAGCTTCAGTGTCCAGAGTTTTTAAGGGGGCTTCATTATGTAGGCATGATTGATCAGTTGCTTGATTGCCTATGTGGTTGAACTCAGTCTCCAAATGTACTGATATCATGTGACTCAGAGCCCTCATCCTAAGTCATTGTTGGTGTTTCTGACATGGCCAACTTCCCTAAGATGTGGCCAACCCTACCTGAAGATTTGGTGTGGTCAGCACCTACCATAAACAAAGGCACTTCTCTCCAATATGACAGATTACCTCCCCAAAGCAGAGGATAATGCCTAGACTTCTTGTTGGGCAAGGCCAAGTTCTGTACTACACAGGAAGCTGTAAACCACTGGCAAAATGGAAAAGATATTTACAGGTGGAAGTCCAACATGGTTATCTGTTGATGATATCAAAGTTAAAAAAAATTTTTTTTAATGTAAGTAAAAGAAAGATCATTCAAATGAAAATAAGGGCCAAAAGAGATGACCCAGCTGGTTTAATTTAAAAATCTATAAATTTGATGGCTAAAGCAAAATTTGAGAAGACATATGAACGGAGATGAAAAGAAAAATAAAATTCTGAATAATATAGGGAAGAAAACTAGCTAGAAAATTCATAGTGCTGCTAAATGATTATTGTGAAAAGATACTCTCAAGGAAAAAAGGAAATAAAAAACATTCTTTGCTTTGGCAGTGGTGAGGATTGCTACATTTTCTTGTATTTTGGAACAGAGAGGTTAGAAGAATGGAAATAATGATTTATGTTTGTATGGATTATTATAATTTACGAAGTACTTTTACTTACCTTGGATAAACTAGTGGATCCAAAGTAAGTAAAAGTCCTTAGTAATAAGTATTACAGTACTTATAAACTGGTATACTCAAGGTAGTATTATCTGTTTTCTTATCTCTGTTGATGAAGGTACTGATTTTGGAGGTTTTTAGTGACTGTGCCAGGTTGCAGGGTGAGTCAGGGGCAGAGCTGGAACTAAAATCTTTGTTTCCTGACTTTTGGGTTAAGTACTCTTTTTCTTCTCGCAAACTACAAAACGATTCCTCTTGGAACCCAGCTAACAGGAGGTTTGATTGAATTTCTGGGACTCTGGAATTTCTCTTAATGACTAGACAAGTTCTTTCTTTGAACTCTAGTTGATGCTGGTTATTCCGAAATGGTAAGTGTACACATTAAACTCTTAAACAGTGCCTTTTGAGGGAAAAATGCAAATAAATTTATAGATTATTTTGATTTAAAAATGTCTTTAAATAAGGCTCTTCACAATATCATAACAATATAGGTTTTCATGAACAAAGTTTGACTGCCAAAAAAATAACTGAAGTGGGATAAGGTGACTGGGGCTTTCTTCTAGAGTGGTAAAATTTAGAGGGTTCAATTTTTTATTTTTAAAAATAATTATAAAAATTGCAAAATATGTAAATTGTTTGCACATACATATTGCTATCAGATATACTTACCTTGTGGAAGAATAATTGATCCTAGCATTTAGTTAATAAGAATAGTAAATAAAAATAGAAAACTATCACATGACAATATTATTAATAACACTTAGGGTGTCACCATAACACCATGTCATGAATTTTAATATGGATTTTAATATTTAATGTGCATGTATGGTTCTTAAACTGAAGTCAGAATTGCTGTTTATAGTTCTTTTGACTGTCACCTCAAGATGGTCCATAGACTGTCTATATCATAATTACTTCAGATGGGGTCTTGGAATCTGTGTCTGTATTTAAGTAATTTTCAGCACTTATTATATGCCAGGTGTTGTGCGAGGCATTGAGGGATATATCGGGACAGAAATCACATAGAATCTCTGAACTTACGGAGCTTACGGTCTTATCAGGAGAAGAGAATTAATCGAAAAATCACATGTGATAAGTACTAAGGTGTATGGTGCCATGAGACTGTATATTAGGGAGATTTATCTAATCTGGGAGATACCTGAAGAAGTTATGACTGATCAATGACTTGAAGGTAAAGAAAGAGTTATCAGAGTTTTAAGTAAAGGAAACGTCATGCATAAGGGGCTACTGGTGGGAAAAAATATGGCGTATAAAAGAACTGAAAGAAGTCCTGGAGCTGTAGCACAGAGAGCTAGAGGAAGTATGTGTGAGATGAAGTTGGAGAGGTAGGTAGAAGGCACACCATATGGGATTTCTTAATAGGCCATAATAAAATTCCTTAGGATAAGGAAAGCCGTGAAGTATTTCAGTGAGAGAGTGGCGTATTCTATATAATTTCAGAAAGCTCATTGGATCTATAGTATAGATGGAGGACAGCTTGCTGGGAGGCCAGAGTGAATGTGTGCAGACTACTGGTAGGCTATTATACTTGTCTGGGTAAGGCATGATGGTAGCCTGGTTCACAGTTGGTAGTGTTGGAAATAGAGCAAAGCAGATAGCTTTGAAGAAGTGTTTATTTAGGGGGTAAAATGAGAGTAATTGCTATTGAATTTGATTTCCAGGGTGAAAGAGAAGTAAGATTAGGTTTTTGATTTGAGAGCTCGATAAACAATAGTAAAGTTGCCATTTACTGGGATGAAGAAGACTGGCAGAAAAGTGGGTTTAGGGACTAGAAGTAACTGTTCTATTTTGGATTTGTTAAGTGGAGCCCTCAGGTAAGTGCAGTTAGATACACCATTTTGAAGCTTTGGTGAAAAGTTAAAATTTGCTTTTTTCTAAGTGAATAATGCTCCTTTTGCATGCTCATTTTTGCATGTTACATTTGAGTTCTTGTTCACACATGTATATTTTAAAAAATAACAGTTGCAATCAAAAGAGACTGTGGTTCAGGAGTTTTACTCCCTATACTTTTGTGCTGTTGTTCAGGTTTTGCAGGAGGATTTTAAAAAGGACTGCTCAGCCTTTGCTCTAAGGGAGGCCATGTAGGCGATGTGGTCAGGGCAGAGCCCTCATGAGGCCACAGAGAAGCAGCTGAACTGGAGTGGAGTGGAGTGGTTGTGGGGCTCCCTGGGAATTTGAAGTTGTTTTGTCTGTTTCTAGGAACTCTGAGCGGTTTTCAAGCCATCCAGAAACAAACACAAAGAGGGCCCTGAACAGATAGTCTCTCCTCATGTCCACCCTTCCAAAGACTAAGACAGTCATCCTCAACCTTTCTGGCACCAGGGACTGGTTTCATGGAAGACAGTTTTTCCACGAACTGGGGGCAGCTATGGTTTTGGGATGATTCAGTGCATTACATTTATTTTGCAGTCAAACGTCTTTGCTAATGATAATCTGTATTTGCAGCTGCTCCCCAGTGCTAAGCATCACCACCTCAGATCATGAGACATTAGATTCTCATAAGGAGTGTGCAACCTAGATCCCTTACATGTGCAGTTTACAGTAGGGTTCATTCCACTAGTGAATCTAATGCCTCTGCTGATCTGACTGGAGGCGGAGCTTATGTGGTAATACGAGTGATGGGGAGCTACTGTAAATACAAATGAATCTTCCCTTGTTGGCCTGCCCACCTGATGTGCTGCCTGCTTCCTAACAGGCCCTAGACCAGTATCAGAACTTAAGACTAAGGCTTATGCTCAATATAGGTATGTGGGCTGAAGGCTGCTGTTTGGGGTGACTTCCCAGGCTCTGAGTTTGGGTATCACACGAATAGTTCAGGAGTTAGAGTCCGTAGGTTTACCTTAGAAATTAAAAGCGCACTGGATATGAGTACTATTCTAGCTACATGGACAAAGGCCAGTGCTGGCAGGGGGGTAGAGAGAGGGTACAGCTCTCTGCCAATTCTATCTTAAGAGAGGTAGGCCCCATTTTTTTTTTTTTTTTTTTTTTTTTGAGACAGAGTCTCACTCTGTTCCCTGGGCTAGAGTGCCGTGGCGTCAGCCTAGCTCACAGCAACCTCAAACTCCTGGGCTGGAGTGATCCTTCTGCCTCAGCCTCCCGAGTAGCTGGGACTACAGGCATGCGCCACCATGCCCGGCTAATTTTTTCTATATATTTTTAGTTGGTTGATTAATTTCTTTCTATTTTTAGTAGAGATGGGGTCTCGTTCTGGTTTCGAACTCCTGAACTTGAGCGATCCGCCCACCTCGGCCTCCCAGAGTGCTAGGATTACAGGCGTGAGCCACCGCGCCCGGCCTGGTAGGCCCCATTTTAAGAGGACTTGGTGCCCTCTGAATCTTTGTAGGTTTGTCCAGAAGCTGCTCTGTCACTCAGTTTAGGGAAACCAAGAAGTTACAAAAGGTCACTGAGTATAGGTACTGGTCCCTGAAGACACTGATGTTAACCTGAATCATTAAGTGGCTGAGTGTGTATGTATATGGTGGTGAGGGATGGTGATGATGAGGAGGGTAGGTGGTAAGGGAAGGAAGGAAACTTGAGTTAAGGATTTCTCTGGACTTTCAACCTATGTGTCATCTCATCTATTCTTCAGCACAATCTTGTGATGTTAGTGGGGACTCTGTTTTTACAGATGAGAAAAGGGGGCCCAGAGAGGTGACATTCATCTAATGTCACATAGCAAAAAAAATGGCAGTGTTGTACCATAGGCTTGGCTGATGGCACAGAGGCATTTCCTCATCGTGTTCCTTGGCATGTAAAAGGGGTATGCAGAAAAGGGGAGAGGACTATGACTAAGTAATTTGGGGAAGTTTTGTGTTAGGCATCTCTATTACAGAACTTTTCAGGGCTTTTATTAATAAAATGCCCATGTGCTTTGTGAAGCTCTGAGAGGGTATATGGGATGTGTTGTGACTGTATCCTTCAGCCCCCTAAGGGTGGACTGTAGAAAGTGGTATATAATACCTGCTTGTGGAGGTTCAGCGGTGACTCGGGCTGCTTTCTAGAGTGATGCCTATGAGCCATTGCAAACATGGTGGGGGCTTCCACATGCCATTCAGCAGTAACAGATTAACATGGTTCTTGGAACTGGAAATGGAAAGCTTGGTTTTCTGTGGAGACTCCCCCCCTCCTGCCTTCCCCCACAACTTGTCATCAGGACAGAAACTGCCTTTGAGAGAACTAGTCCTCTTTGTATGATATTGCTCTTCCTTGGGGCTTAGTCCCAGGCCCTCTGCTTTCCTCAATCTATGTGCATGCTTACACAGTAAGTAGGTGAGTTGAGAAAATTCTTAGCTGGAAGTGACAGAACACCCAATGGACAGTTATTCCACAGAATCTGAAATCTGGGGACAGGCAGTTGAGGGCCCTGACAGTAACTCAATGATAGCAGGCACTTTCCTTCTTTCTCTTCTGTCCTGAACCATGTTGGCCATTTTTCCTCAGGCTTATGGCTTCTTGGTTGCAGGATGGTTATTATAGCTTTAGGTTTCACAATTATATTTGAAAACAGGAATAGGTGGTTTAGTAGGTTTAGACTTAGCAGCTAAAAGGCCCATTTCTCAACCAGCTCTGTCCAGTTTTTAATCCATAAAGGAAAATATTTCCTGGTAGTCTCCTTCTTTTCTCTTTGGTTGAAATGGAGTTATGTGGCCACTCCTAGCTGCAAGGGCAGCTGGGAAAGACTTGATTGGCATAGATGGATTATGATCTGTTCTCTGAGACTAGGCACAGTGTTTCTCTGTTGGTAACAGGTGGGGCAGAGGGTGTGGCAAGGGGTGTGGCAAGGGGTGTGGCAAGGGCGGGTCAGGGATTGGAAGGCTCTTGGGTTGCTTTTGCCTTGGTTATTTTATATAAGACTTCATTCAGCGCCTGTGTGCTAATGATGCCCTCATCTGCCTGAGTCTCCTGAACAGATCAGCTACCATGTTTCCCCGAAAATAAGACCTACCCATAAAATAAGCCCTAGCAGGATTTCTAAGCATTTGCACAATATAAGCCCTACCCTGAAACTAAGATCTAGTGACGGGTGTGGCTACATAGCATATCTGCACAACCCATGCATTTCGTAGCGGAGCGGTAAAGAAGATGAGCAGCCCTTCTCATCTGCCCCATGAGATCTCTATTGCTCAACATGAGAGATTGGGGCCAATGGTTCTAAAGGAAATAAAGTCGCAAGAAATTCAAGATGGAATTTGGGGTTTGGAGAGTTATGATGATGTTCCAGAAGAAGATGACTTAACTGTATTTGAATAAATGTAGATTGTTGTACCGTACTTAAAAAAAATAACACATCCCCTGAAAATAAGCCCTAGGGTGTCTTCTTGAGGAAAAATAAATATAAGACCCTGTCTTATTTTCGGGGAAACACGGTACATGTCAGTTCCTCTTGGATTTACTCAGGAACCAGCCTTGGCTCTTCCCTCCTCTACTCCTCCCACATGCAGTCTGTGTGCAGGTCCCATGGATTCTTCCTCCCTACTGGATGAACTTGTGTGTCTGTGTGCAGGTCCCATGGATTCTTCCTCCCTACTGGATGAACTTTTGTGTGTGTGTACCTGACTCTCTAACCTTGCTGTCCCCGCTTCTCCCCCTTTCCTCTCTCCTGTTTTCTTTATCAGCACCACTCACTGCTAGCAATCCAATTTTCTTTTTCTCTGAACATTTATCATTTTATTATTGTATTTTAAATTGATATTTTTCTCTTTTAGGGTACAGGTTTATGATTTAACGCAGGTTTATGAGTTACATGTTTGTGTAACTACCCCTGTAATTCTTCACATAACAATTCTATCATCCATATAATACCTATACATCATAATTCTGTTATTCACAAAATTCCCTTATGTTATTCCTTTATGCTTAACTCTTCCTCTATCCATAACTCCTGGCTACCACTGATCTAATCACCATCCCTATATTTTTTACTTTTTTGAGAATGTCATGTAAATGGAATCATATAGGTTGCAACCTTTTGAGACTGGCTTCTTTAACTCACATAATAATGCCTTTGAGGTTCATATCAGTTGTATGTATCAATAATTCACTTCTTTTTATTGCTGAGTACTATTCCATAGTGTGGATATGCCACAGATTATTTACTTATTGAAGGATATCTGGATTGTTTCCACTTTTTACGTACTTTAAATAAAACTGCTATAACATTTGTGTATAGGCTTCCTCCCCATTTTTTTTTGTTGTGGTAAAATAGAATTAATATAAAATTTGTCCTCTTAATCATTTTAAAATATACAGTTCAGTAGTATTAAATACATTCATATTGTGCAGCTGCCACTACCATCCATCTCTAGAACTCTTTTCATCTTGCAAACTTGAAGCTCTGCACATTAAACAGTACTTCTCATTATCCCTACCCCAAACCCCTGGCTACCACCATTTTACTTGCTGTCTCTAGGTTTTTGCCTTCTCTAAGTACCTTGTGTAAGTGGAATCATATGGTATTTATCATTTTGTGACTGGCTGATTTATAAGTTTTGTGTGAACATAAGTCTTCATTTCTCTGAGATAAATGCTCAGGAGTGCAATTGCTGGGTCCTATGATAGTTGCATGTTTAGTTTTTTAATAAAACACCCACTTGTCCAGAGTGGAAAAGTTTACATTAATTTACATGCTCATCAGCAACGTTATAAGTCTAGCCATCTGCAGATTTTGAATTAAATTTCTGGAAAGGTGACTCTGGTCACTGTTGAGTTAGTTGTTTACCGTTAGAGTAGTCATCATTGACTGATTTAGGAAATAATGGTTGACAGTAAGCTATGCTATTTTCAAAATTTAAAGTTTTAAAAGCAAATACGTACTACATAAATGAAAAAGTTCACATCCTCTTATCTTTCCCTCTTAGCTTTTTCATTGGCCCTGTGTTTATAATCCCTCCCTTTCTGATGCTTAATTCTATTTTTTATTTTCTCTCCTCCATTTAGTTTTTACTTTGCATGTGTCTATGATAATTTACTCATTGTTGTTTTCTCTGTTCTTACTTACCCTGAAATTATAACTTTGTTTCCTCTTTCTCTACTGTGTAAAGTGTTTGCCCTTCAGCATCCTAGGTTCATTTTCTTTCTCATGCCAAGTTATAGTTATTCTATTATTTGGGCAGACCTGAGTCTCTCTCACTGATAATTCTTGCCTTTTAATGGCAAAAGAAGAAAACAACTATCAGGGCTTGATAGAGGAACCTTTTAAGTTTCATGTTTAAAGATTGAAGTTCTTAAGAAGGCCTGCTTTTAACCAGTCTTTTTTTTCTGGTTTTCTCACAGGGAAGAAGAAGAACGTCTGAGAAATAAAATTCGAGCTGATCACGAGAAGGCCCTGGAAGAAGCAAAAGAAAAATTAAAAAAGTCAAGAGAGGAAATTCGAGCAGAAATTCAGACAGAGAAAAATAAGGTAGTCCAAGAAATGAAGACCAAAGAGAAGAAGCCACTGCCACCAGTCCCTATTCCAAACCTTGTAGGAATAAATGGTGGAGACCCAGAAGATAATGACATAAGAGAGAAAAGGGAAAAAATTAAAGAGGTAATAAGCTGAGATTTATGATATGGAGTGGTTTTGGATATGTATTTGGAGATACATACACACACACACATATACTCTTACTGTCTATGTTATACTTTGATCTTGTGATTTTGTTTGTTCTTGGGTCATAGTTGTAGTTCATCCAAGTTGGCAGTAAGGACTAGAATTAAGTCTCTTTCTTAATATTGATTATAATATAATTAGATATTTAAAACATTTGATATAATATTGTTTGGATGGTTATATCACTCACCTTGTGTTCAGAGATCTTTTGAAATTTAGAATTTTATAAATAATAGATCCATGTATAATTTCTCATTGAATAAGCAATTTCTTAAGTGTTCAGTTATAAGGGACTCTGCTAGATACTATGAAAATCTCATAAACATGCTTCTAAAGAGTTAGTATTATATCTGCAATCTTTTAGGGAACATGTCATTATACCTACCCCTCAACCACACTGTAGATTAAGAGCACATTCCTTCCAAAGAGTCTCCATGGATTGAAGAACAGGGAAGAATTGATCTCAAAATTTTTAGTTTATGTAGCCTGAGAAGCATTTCAATTTGTTATTCTGTAATTACTTAGAGATAAAAATACCAGAGGGGGGAAAAATCTAGTGAATATTTGAGTTAAACTTTGTTAACTAGAACTCATGATAATTCTGGGTAGAGTTTGCAATTATAACTGCCTTCAAAGACAAAGATTTTGTCAGGGTGTAGTAGCATCAATAATATTTCAAAAGGCTTGTTTATCATAAAATAAGATATAGTTCAAATAGTCAAATGTCTATTTATATATATTCTAGTAATGTATATAGAAGGTTTAGCAGATATTTTAAGCTTAGCCCTATAGATTATTATAGAACTTTGACCTTAATGGAGTCAATAGAACTACAATCTGATTTTATTTCACTTGTAGAGTCTATGTTTTATATAAAGACTACTTAAGGCACTCTCTTTGGACGGTGTTGGGGAGACATTGATAGATTTTTTTTTTCAGATGCCCGACTTGCTTTATTCAGATGTCATAATTTATTGAAATACTTTCTCATATACATAATAATTCAGATGGATAACCATGTGTGTTTGCAGGACCCCAAGACAATCCTCAGGCTTAGTAATTTGCTAGAAGTATTCACAAAACTCAGTATATAGAAATACATTTGATGTTACTTTATCAAACTTGTATTTTCTTACTTTACTGAAGTCGTTATTAATTCTAGTAGCTTTTTTGTAGATTACTTGGGATTTTCCTTATACGTAGTCATATCCTCTCTGAATGGGGGTATTACTAGGACTGCTATTGTGCTACAATGGCAGAGTTAAAGTTTGCTGATCTCTGGTATAAGGGTATGGCCAGGCTGAGTTAATTGGTGGTAGAAGCATGGCTCTTTGACTGACAACTCTGTCATAATCACAGTGAGGTAAAGGGATCTGTTCCCCAAGGGACTGACAGGGAAGAATACCGAACAGACATCTTCCTCGCCAAGAAAAAGAACTTGTCTTTTACACTCATTTTTTTTTCTGTTGTGTAGGTTGAGATAAAACATCATTATGTGTGTTTTCACACTGATACAAATGTTAATTGATTAATAATACTAATGTAAGAGGTCTAGGAGAATGGGTAAAGATATAGAATCAAAAATTACATGAAATATAAAAATAACAGTTTGTGAATAGTTTAAATTGATGGATTATACTTTTTCTTTTCTCAGATGATGAAACATGCCTGGGATAATTATAAGACATATGGGTGGGGACATAATGAACTCAGACCTATTGCAAAGAAAGGACACTCCACTAACATATTTGGTAAGTTTACTTTTTTTTAATTACTATTTCTGCCTCCATCTTTTAAAACAAGATCTAGCTTTTTAAAGTAATTTCTAATATCTGGGTATTTCTGTGGAACTATAATTTGAAGAAATGTGTATTTTTTTTGCGCGTTTCAGTCAAGATTTAGTTCTAGTTGCTTTGGAATACATAGATATGGTAAATTTTGTTTACATATGGATGCTTTAGTTATTTATCTGAGCATTTTGAAATTTTTTCCTACATTTTTTTCTTTAATGTCAGGAAAGGTAGGCACCTATTTGTGATTTTTTTTCTTCAACACATTACCAATTCTTATACATTATAGAGGAAGAGGGGAAGGATAGGAAATTCTAGTAGTGCTGTGTACATTTAAAAAAAAAAAAAAGTAGCATGCCCATAGTGATTTGGTGGCAAATTGAGCGGGTTATGTTGTACATTCACAGTTCCTAAGGAAAAATAAACAATGTGTGTAAATGGAAGTTTGGGGGAAGGGCTGTGTTCATCTTAGATTTTTTCCTTTTGCCTCTTTTGAATTTAGTCCACTTGTTAAAATTACTAGTTTAACTGACTCGAGGAGTGAGTTAACTTACTTAACTAATTTAACTAACAACTTTTACTAAACCCAAAGATAAGTGTTGAGAATTGTCTAGCTACTCTTTGTAGTCTTCACTCCTTTCCCTCATTTTAAATGCTTCTTGATGTGATGGTTCTCTTCTAAGTAACAACAGGTAAAGGCAAGAGAATTTTAATGGGATATAAAGATACATACACTAGTTATATGTAACACAATTTTATTACTTAAAGTACACCATCACAGTAATAAAAGTAGCAGCAATTATCTTTGTGAGACTGTGGAAGAACTTTTCTAATGCTATGGTTTCCCTTATAATTTATTGTTGCTTATTTTGTGTCAAAAGAAGAAAATGTCTTACAAATAATTTCTCCTGGGTTTGAGAGATGTGGTAGGGGAGTACAAGGAAAAAATTTCCTTTAGATAATCAATGACTACATCTATAATAAGACATTTAATTTATCAGCTATCACATAATGACATAAAGCATATTTCCTGAAAGTTTCCATTGCTTTGTGAATATCACAATACAGGACATTAGTGCACTAAAAGACATTATATTTAATAATTAATTAAAATTAGATCCTCTCTTCAAGTAATTATCCCTTTATATTAAACTCAATGATAAACTGTGAGCCCTTTTAAAGGATTCCAGTATAAATATGTATTAAAAATAAAAACTGGATATTAATTTTTTACTTGTTTCAAACCATATTTCTCAGAACATAATGTGTTAACCTTTATCAAATAGATGCTGGTCCTGATACTGCTTTAGTAAACTTTAAAGAGAGAAATAATTTAATTTCATCACATAAGAAACATTTATTATGAGAAGAAAGTTATGGTGAAGTGGTAGAAAAAGCAAAAATTCAATGTGCGGAATTTTCAGTGGTCAAAATTAGGTGCTTATATTTTTATTGAATTTTTTGAGTGGTAACAGTTTTTTTTCTAGCTAAGTAAGCTAAGTAGGAATAGATCCTTTATTCTATTAATGTGTTTTGTCTCATGCTTGTAGATTGTAGATACGCAGTTTATTAAAGGATGAATTTTTAAAGTTTAAGATTTTTGTTTTCTACTTACTGTGTTTCTTCTGTGCATCTCATATTCTTCCTAGTTAGTACAATTTGAATTTTTTTAAAACTCGCCTTTTTTTTTTTAAAATAGAAAAAGTCAAAGAGAAGGGTAATAGTTCTCAGTGTCTTGTTTAACATCCCAAATTCAGTATGCCTTTCCAAAGTTAGAATCTTAGAGGGAACTTTAAAAGTTCAACCTCTCTGTTACTGTAGGAACATACAGGTGGATAATGAACCTTTATTCGCAAAATTCTAGATTATCAGGAAAGCATTAACTTAAAACTTTTTCCTTTTTTCTTAGCCTTGATTATTAAACAGTTCTTTTATTTGGTAACTGAAATCAGTGCTCTTCTGACTTCTATCTAGTTAGTCCTTGGCATCAGAAGACTCATTATGTGCAGATAACAGAAAATCTGTTGCAAAATGTCTTAAACTAAAAGAGAAGTTTCATCACCTCACTGAAGTCCTAGTGTAGATCTGATTGCAGCTGATCTTTTTTTCTTTATCTCTTTCCTCTGGTTTCCTCTGTGTTGGTACTGTCAAGCTAGCTTCTTAGGATGGCTGCAGCAGTTTGAAGCTTCTTATTTTCATACTACTACATCTATAAGAAAAGAGAACACTGTCGAGACGAGAGCACTTGGGCTTTTTAGACATATCATTGAAAGGCTCATTGTTTCATGTCTCTGATTGGTTTTGTGCCTAGGGTTGAACCAAATGCTATACCTGGAAGGATGGAATATGTTCATTTTGTTTTGCCTGGTTAGGGCCTGCCCCTGAAGCTCGTGAGTGGGAAGAGGGAAATGCTACTGGACGGACATGAGTTAGCACTGATATTAATTATTCTAACATGATTAATAGAATGAATTCTTTTTATTTAGACATTCTAGAGAATTGAAAGAGTTTTGTTGGGAATAGGTCTTTTGGCATTTAAAAGGAATTATTTTGATTTGGCAAAAAGTATTGTTTGACTTTGCAATGTGTTTTGAAGGGTACGTTTTATTTTCCACACGTGTGTGTGTGTATGGATGGATGTTTCTGTCTGTGTATATGTGTATGTATGTAAATAAATTCTTTTTGTTGTTTCCAACTTAACTGTGATTTAATTTTCTAATATTTTGTTAATGAATTTTGCTTTCATATTTTGAGGGATATTGTTCTGTACTTTTCTTTTACTATCTTTGTCTTACTTTGGTATGAAGATAATGCTGGTCGCATAAAATGAGTTGGGAAGTGTTCTCTGCTCTTTGTTCTTCTGGAAGAGATTATTTAGGATAAGTTTTATTTTTTCCTTAAATATTTGGTATATTTCACTGGTGAAACTATCTGCATGGAAATTTTTTTTTCCTTGGAGTTTTTAAATTACAAATTCAGTCTTTCTAATAGTAAGGACCATTCAATTTATTTGTTTCATCTTGGGTGAGTTTTGATAGTTTGTGGTTTTTGAGGAATTGGTCTATTTCATCTAAGTTATTGATTTTATGTGGGCAGAGTTGTTTGGAGAATTGCCTTGTTATTTGGATGTCTGTGGTAGCTATATCAATAATCCCCTTTCGTTCCTAATACTATTGTTTTATATTTTCTCTCTTTTTCTTTGTCAATCCTACTAGACATTTATTAATTTTATTGATCTTTTCACAGATGCAGCTTTTAGTTTCAAAGATCTTTTAAATATTTTATGTTTTCATTTCTTTGATTTCTGCTCCTTACTATTTTCTTCCTTTTGGATGATTTGGGTTGGTTTTGCTCTTTTCTAGTTTCTTGAAATACAAACCTAGATTATTGATTTTTTCTAATACATATATTTAGTACTATAGATTTCCTGCTAAGTGCTGCTTTAGTTGCATCCCATAGATTTTGATTTATTTTAATTTTCATTCAATTCAGTATGTTTAAAAGTTTCCCTTGAGTAAGTTATTTAATTTTTGAGTGTTTGGAGATTTGTTTTTATCCTGCTGTTACTGATTTCTAGTTTTAATTCCATTATTATCAGAGAATGTACTTCATATGATTTCAGTTCTTTTACATTGTTTTAGTTTTGCTTTATGACCCAGTATATGATCTGTCTTAGTTAATTTTCCACTTGTTCTTGGAAAGAATGTATATATGTGTATTCTGCTGTCACTGTATGGAATGTTCTATTGATGTCAGTTAGATATCATTGGTTAATAGGATTGTTCAGGTTTTCTCTGTCCTAAATGGTTGTCTGTCTAGTTCTGTCAGTTACTGAGAGAGGGCTGTTGAAGTCCCAACTCTCATTTTGGATTGTCTCTTACTTTTTTTAGTTCAGTCAGCTTTTGCTCCATGTATATTAAGGTACTCTTGTTAGGTGTTTACATTAGGATTGTTATGTGTGTTCTTGGTAGCATCACTAAAGTCCTTATACCAAAACCAAGAAAAAAGGTATTACAAGAAAAGGAAACTATAGACCAATAGACATAAAATAGACATGAAAATATTTGATCAAATCATAGGAAATCTAATTCCGCAACATACATAAAAATATTTAATCAAATCTTAGTAAATGTCATTCGGTTAAATAGTTGTCCGTCGGTATCCATGGGAGTTGATTTCAGGAACCCTGAGAATACTACAGTCTGTGGATGCTCAAGTCCCTTATATGAAATGGCATAATGTTTGCATATAACTTAAGCATTGCCTCCCGTACACTTTATGTCAACTTTTGATTACTTACAGTACCTAATACCATGTAAGTGCTATGTAATGAGTTGTTATACTGTATTTTTAAATTTGTGTTATTTTAAATTCTTGTATTGTTATTTTTTATTTTTCCCCCAAATATTTTTTTTTTTTTTTT
>VBSM01000729.1:12385310-12433562 GCA_008086735.1 Cheirogaleus medius | reverse complement strand
AAAAAAAAAAAAAAAAAAAAACGGTGCTGGATCTACTGGATATTTGTATGGAAAAGTAATGAACCTTGACTTTTCCTTCAACATTGTATACAAAAATTAACTTGAAATGGATCACAGATCTAAATAAACATAAAAGCTAAAAATAGGAAATTTCTAGTAGAAAATCTTTGTGATCTTGAGGTAAGCAAGGATTTTTTTATAATACAAAGGCATCAAGTATAAAAGAAAAAAATCGATAAATTGAACTTAATGAAAATTAAAAATTTCTGCTTTCCAAAATCAAGAAAATGGAAAAGCAAGCCATAGCCTTGGAGAAAAATGTTTACAATGCATACATAAAGATGTATCCAGAATATATAAAGAATTGCCCACCAAAAAAGGTATATGAGTAGCTAGTGAGCACATTAGTAATCAGGAAAAGTAAAATTCAAACCACAACGCAGTATCTCTACACAGCCATTAAAATGACTAAAATTTGGCAGACCAACAGTACCAAATATTGACAGTGTTGGTAGAGCAACTGTATCTCCCAAATATTGCTATTGGGAGTACAAAATGACATACTCTGAAAAGCAGTTTTTTGGTTCTTTATGAAGTTAAACATAAACTTATTGTACAGCCTAGTGATTCCACTTTTAAATATTTCTGTGATGCTCACAAATGAGATCAGATGTCATTGTATTTTTCTTAGTAAGTTAGGTTTTTTCATCAATGGTATAAAGAATTTATAAATTGAATTTTAAGCTTTTTTCTATGTTCCGTAATAAAAGTTTATATAGGATTTATTTTTAAACTTAAAGTAGAATTCATTCTATGAAATTTTTAGAGTACATGATACTTTTATAGTGGCTAGCAATTTGAAAACTTCTCAATTTTCATGTTTCTTGGTCTGTTTGCTTAGATTTTCTGTTTCTTCTTGTATAATTCAAAACAATACATATTTTATAAGAAAGATCATTAATTCTACTTATTTTCAAATTTATTGTAAAAGTATGCATGAAATAAATAGGCTTTTTATAAATTTCTCTGTATTGCATTTTTGTTACTTTTGTGTTTTTGTATTGTCTTGTCTACTTTTAAAAAATTAGGTTAGTGATAGATTCATTATATATTTCTTTTCATAGAACCATCTTTTGAATTTATTTTGATGAATTTCTTCATTTCTAATTCATTAGTTTCTGCATTTAGCTTTTCTAATTCTAATGTTGAATTCATTGTTAAATTGTTCTTGTTAAATAGTATAAATATTTTAAGTTATTAGTTTTTTTCTGAGAACTGTTTTAGTTAATTCCCATGTTCTCATGCTAATTTTTTATTGATGTTTTATATATTCTACAGTGTCATGTCTTGCTACTTCTTTGATGCCAGGATAGTATTAGGCCTTTTCATTTTTTCTAGTCAAAATATTGAGTTGATTAGGTAAACAATTAAAGTGATAGCCAGTAATTTCAATTTTGCCCTTCTCTTCCGTGAGCATTTTAGCTCATGGCATCTTGCAGAACTTACCAGGATTGGTACAGAATGGGTGGGTCAGGTCTTTTTCCATCCCAGGGTAGTCAATACGTTAGAGGAATATGCACTTATAGGACTGAATAAATAACTAGATAATGGAGGAGCGTAAGTACCTACAAAAATTAAAACAAGAACAAAAACAGTATTCTCAAAGATTTAAAGTAAGTTTGATAAATGTTTTGGATGAAACACTAAAATAAAAAAAGATGCATATTAAAGCAATTATGCAGAGGTTAGGGGTATATGGGTGATTAAATGGCTTGATAAAGTTTTTATCTTAATAAAAAGCTAAGGAACAAGAAAAGTGAAAGGAAAGTATGTAATAACCCAGAACTAACATCCTAAATAATATCAACATGAAGGGAAGTAATTAGAAGAGCAAGGACTTTGTCAGAGTGTGTTGGAGTACTTGTTAGTGGGAAGATACACGTATTGATAAGTTGAAGAAATTATTAGGAACACATGAACAAGAGAATGGCATGTAAGTTAAAGATAACCATCATAAGAACAAATTTATATAGCTTTAAACCACCAGAAGAAATTTTTACCCAGCAAAAAGAGGATGGAAGAAGAAAGAAAAGAAAAGAAAGAACAATAGATGGGAAATGTGAACTAAGTAATGTTGAATGCTGGCTCCTAAAATGTACCCAAAAACCCTGCTGGTAAGACAGAGCTGTTAATGCTTACCATTGTAAGGAGATCACTACTTCACCAGAGGTGTAGTAGCCTTTCAAAGGGGGAAGGAGAAAGTTGAGATATTTATTGAGATTTTAAATCTGGTTTAAGATGAATCTTTAGTTTGGGGTACAGATCATGGTTATGATAGGGTAAGGATCATGATATAATATTAATAGTTTAGAATTGGTAAGGGGAATATTTTGACAAGGAGTTCAGAATCTTGAGATATTAAACCATCACTTGATATTTTCTGTTGAAGATTTGATAGGTCTTTCAGGAAGTTCCTGGAATGAACAATAAAATATTTTTTGCAACTTTTATCTTTCTGGGCAAGTCTCCTGGAACAATAAACTCATGTTGTTGAAGAAAATGTTGTAGTAAAGCCATGTTAATGTAAGCAGTAAGCTGTGTGGATGATTTCCATTCTCAGAGGACAGAAATAATAATTGCATTTGTAGGGTTGGGGAGAACCCATCTGCTGTTATTTATTCTTTTACTAAACTACTAGATTTGTTTTGCTGCTATTTTATTTAGGATTTTTGCAATTATATTTATTAGTAAGATTGGCCAGTTTTCTTGTCTTGTGTTTTCATTATTTAATTTTAGTATCAGTCTGGCTTTGAATTAATCCCTCCTTCCCCTCCCTGGCTCCCTCCCTTTCTCCTTGGAACATTTAAGATCAGGATTATGTGTTTTTTGAAGGTAGGTACATCTTATTTTGTTTTTTTTCTACTTACATTTTATTTTATGGTTTTCTTTTTTAGTATGATCTACCTGCTTTTTGATTGTTATAGATTGCCAAGTTTCTGTTCTACTCTGGTTGTATATTTATTGTTGTATATTTATTATTTTTAAATATATTTTTTATACATTTATTATTTTTAAATATATTCTTTGTCCTTTTTATGAACTTGGATCAGAAGAGCATGGTTGTCTTATGCTTCAGTTTGTCATCTAGAAACAACCCTCCTCTTTTCTTGAATTAATCCTCTCCTTTTTTTTTTTTTCCTATCCTAGTTAAGGAAACATTACTTTTATATATGCAAAAATTAAAATAGATCTTATATGAAAGAGATCTCTTTAATGACAGTTTTTTTTTTCTTCCCAAATATAGGAAGTTCGCAAATGGGTGCTACCATAGTAGATGCTTTGGATACCCTTTATATCATGGGACTTCATGCTGAATTTCTGGAGGGGCAAAGATGGATTGAAGACAACCTTGATTTCAGTGTGGTGAGTATATGATTGATAATTAATCTCTTAGATCGAGTATGAAAAGATATAGTGCCTAACTACTATTTTCTGAATGTTTGTGTCCTCCCCAAATTCATATGTTGAAACTTAATCATTAATGGATGGTATTAGAAAGTGGGGCCCTGGGAGGTGATTATGTCATGAGGATGGAGCACTTATGACTGGAATTAGTGTCGTTATAAAATATGTCCCAGAAAGCTGCCTGGCTCCTTGCATTATATGCGGACACAGTGAGAAGGCACCATCTGGGAACTAGAAAGTAAGCCCTCACCAGATACTGAATCTGCTGGTGCCTTTATCTTGGACTTGCCAACCACTTGAACTGTGAGAAATAAATTTTTGTTGTTTATAAGTTTCCTAGTTTATGGTATTTTGTTATAGCAGCTTGAATGGCCCAAGATACTAACCATACTAGTTTTGAGCATTTTACTAGCAGTTTGAAGAAATCCTAAATCCTTTTTCTTTTGAGATTATCAATTGTTATTTAATTTTTGTATAAAATATACACCCTTTCTCACCATCTTCCCTTTACTTATCATTTAAAGTAATGTACTAAATGTGTTAAGGCAATAGTTGGGGGAGGAGAAAGCAATGAATTAGAAGAATCAGGAAACCATAACTACTTTATAAATAATAAGTATTTTTTTTAAAAAAAAGATTTGTACCAAATCATTACATTTAGTGAACCTTCTTCACTAGGCCTATGCCCATCCTTCCAGCACTTCTGCATAATTGTTAAGAGGTACTGCTTAGGATTGAAGCCCAGCACAGCTGCATTCTAGCCGTGTGATTTGGAAAAGTTCCTTGTTCTTTCTGAACTTGTCATAGAATTGCTATCCCATTGTTAAATTGTGATAATTATTTGAGATGATCTAGTACATATCAAGTGCTTAGTAAGCAGTAGCAATTATTTTTATTGTTACTAGTCTACACTCAAAAGATGTATGTTTTGTTATATTTGTTATCACCTTTCGTGATCTTTGTTATTGCTATTCCTTTTGGCTGCAGTATCTTTCACTCCTTCTCTGTGCTTTTCTCTCTGGCAAACTCATTATTTAAATTATGATTTAAATCCATAAAATTTCTTCTCTGATGCTTTCCTTGGTACTAATTAGACAAAAACTGTTTTCTTTCCTTTATATTACTATAGCATTTTGGATTTAGAACAATTTTTATTATTAGTTAATTTTAGATTTGGCTGTGAGTAGCAGAAAACTTAATGTAAAATAGCTTAAACAAGATAGATGTTTATTTTTCTTTCATGTAAATCAAGTACAGAGATAAGCAGTTCAGGGCTAGTTTGGGTAGCTTCTTGATCAGCAAGGACCTAAGATCCTTTGTCTTGCTTGTTGTTCTGTCAACTTCAGTGTATATCTTTGACCTCGGTGGTGCAAGATAGATACTCAAGATCCAGGCATCTTGTCTGTATTCTATTTGACAGAAAGGAGGAAGAAACAGAAGAAAGATATGTGACTGTACTTTAAGAATACTTCTCAGGAGTTGATCACCCCAATTTTGCTTGTAGGCTTTCCTAAGATGGCCCTACTTAACTGTAAAGGAAAGCTGAGAAATGTCTTTTTTTTCTTTGTAGCTATGTAGCCCTTATAGATTGTGCTTTTTGTATCTTGTTTAAGAAATTCCTACTCTTAGGTCATGAAGATATAGTCTTATATTTTATTCTAAATGTTTTATTTATTTATTCATTTTATTATTTTTTTGGGACAGAGTCTTATCGTTGCCCAGGCTAGAGTGCCTAGAGTGTCAGCCTAGCTCACAGTAGCCTCAAACTCCTGGGCTCAAGTGATCCCTCCTGCCTCAGCCTCCCGAGTAGCTGGGATTACAGGCATGCGCCACCATGCCTGGCTAATTTATATATATATATTTATTTTTTATTTTTTATTTTTATTTTTTTTTAGCTGTCCAGCTAATTTCTTTCTATTTTTTTAGTAGAGATGGGGTCTCTCTCTTGTTCAGGCTGGTCTTCAACTCCTGAGCTTAAGCGATCCTCCCGCCTCCTCGGCCTCCCAGAGTTCTAGGATTACAGGCGTGAACCACCATGCCTGGCCTTATTCTAAACATTTTAAAGTTTTGCTTTTGCATTTAGTTTTTAACTCGTATGGAATTGATTTTTGTATGTAGTGTAAAATAAATTATTAACTGATCCAAGCACTATTTATTTCCCTGCTATTTTTACATGCCACATGGGTCATATGATAGTCATATTAGTTTATTCTTTTCCATTGGCTTTTTTCTTTATACCTATATCAATACTAAATTATCTTAACTACCATATTTTATAAGAAGCTTGATACCTGTATCTGAATCTTGATATCTGATCTTGTTTTACGAGGAAATTTTCTTAATTCTCAGCCCTTGCTCTTTTGAGTTCTGAAAAACCATGTTGAAATTGTGATGAGGATTGCATTTAATTTACAGATTAATTTGGAAAGAGTTAGCATCTGTGCAATCTCAGATATTCCCATTCATTAACATGGCAGCTTTATTATGGCTAATAATTCACTTGTATATCATTGTATCAGAGCTCAATCAGGAACCATAAATATACCACTTATTTTAACTAGAATATTTGATGTTTAGAATTGTTAACCAAGTAATAAGGAATCAAAAAGGCAAACAGAGAGCATTGTGGTATCACCAGAGGTAGTAACTAATAATATTAAAAACAGGAAACAGCTACCACTCATGGGACTGTGAGAACAATGGGAAGTGAAATCATTAAAATTCAGTAGCTTGGGCTCTGTAGAACTAGTACCCAGTGCTGCTCAGGTGTTTCTGGTACCTTAGGAACTCTTAGAAGGGCTGCCTCAGAGCTGGAATTCAGACTTCTGAAGAGAGGGCACCTAGTTTTTAATATTTCTAAGGGGCACAGTGAGGCTGGATTGGGGATTCTGTGTGTGCGTGACAGGGGATCTATATCCCAGAACCAGCTACCACTGCCAGGGTGAAGAATCCTGGCTGGTGTGACACTGTCAGAAACTAGAATTAAACAGGAAGAAGTAAGTCACTTCTCCTTCCTCCAGTCTTGCATTGTGTTTTTAGAACCTCCTATTGGTAGGGCCTAAAAGGGAGCAGGCTGTTAAATAAAATATGTTTGTAGAATTCCAACTCTGGTATACCAAAGTAGAGTATAGAAGAATGGATTTGAACCTGAGGGAAATAGTTTAATAATCAGCACAGTCATTTTTCATCCCTTTACTTTCAACCTTTCTATGTCATGTTTTAGTTGTATATTTTGCATGTTCAAAATTGTATATTTGAACTTTGTTTTTTATACCCAGTCTTAGAGTCTTTTTATTTTAACTGTGAAGTTTAAAATTTTTACATTTGCTGTGATAACATATGTTTGGAGTTAGATCTCCATCTTTGTTTTGCTACCCATATTATTGTACTTTTCATTTGCTTTTATCTTATGTTTGTGTTCTTTATTTTAGATTAAATTATGTCTCTTTTTTCCTCTTCTAGTTTGACATTTATACTTTCCATTCATTCTGGAGTTATTCTTAAAGTTTTAATGTATATACTCATCAAAATTTAAAATTAATCAATGTCTTTATCCTCCTTCTGTAGCTTATAAGAACTTTATAATACTGTTAACTTAGCTCACCTCCCTCTTGTCATATGTGTGATCATTGTCTAGTTAGTCCCAATTTATATTTGAAACTTCCAAGGTAAGTAATAGCTAAGCAAATATATTTATCAAATGCTTCCTCTATAACAGTTTTGTAGATTCTGTGGATATAGTAATGAACAAAACAGAGTCTCTTTCTTGAGTTTATACTCTAGTGAAGGAGAAAAACAATAAACAAATATCCAAGTTATATATGGTATGTCAGGTGATGATAAGTGCTGTGGAGAGTAATAGAGTAAGTAAGAGTGCAGTAAGTAGTGGTGGGTATTGCTATTTTACATGGGGTAGCTTTTCAAGGACTCTTAGTTAAGTTGACATTTTTGAGAAGACACTCAAGGGAAGCCATGTGGATATATGGCTCTCTCTTACTAGATATTATAGTTGAGAATTGGCCAGGTACAGTTGTTCATGCCTGTAATCCTAGCACTCTGGGAGGCAGAGGTGAGAGAATTGCTTGAGCTCAGGAGTTCGAGACCAGCCTGAGCAAGAGCGAAACCCTGTCTCTACAAAAAAAAAAATTATAGCTGAAAATAGAATTAGAGGTTGATGATTATTTTCTCTCAGTCTTTTAAAGGTACAGTTCCATTGTCTTTCCTTCTTCTTTTATGCTATTAAAAAGTGTACTTTCAATCTAATTTTTAAAAGGTCTTCTATCTTTTTTCCCCTGTTTTAATATTTTCTTTTTCACTTTGTTGTTCTATAACCCATTACCATGTGTCCATGTGTGCGTTATTCTTTAAAGGACTCATAATGTTTCATCAATTTGAGGACTCACGTCTTCATCAATTTTAGAAAATTCTCAGTCATTATTCCTAACAGTAATGCCTCTCCATTTCTCCCTTCTCGCCCTCTAGAAGTTCTCACATCTTCTTTCTAGTGAAGGAAGATACGAATTTTACAAATAAAAATATATTATTACTATATGACTATATAGTACTCAGATAAGTAATAAGTGTTAATTGGGGAAATAATGTAAGGAAGGGGTATTAGTGTGGAGGATTACTATTTTGGGTGGTCAGAAAAAATTTCTGATAAGGTGACATTTGTTCAGAGACCTGTAGGAAGTAATAGAGTGATTCATTTAGCTATGTAAAGGGAAGGCATCCAGAAAGGGGATAACAAGTATAAAGGCTGACACAGGAGTCTTAAGTTTGGCAATTCTGGGGACAGCAAGTAGGCCCATATATTAATAGTTAAGTGAGTCAAAGGGATATTATTGGTAGGAGAGATGTCAAAGAGGTTGTAGGGGATCTGAGCATGTTGGCTTATTTTACTCTGAATGTAATGGGAAGCCATCATAAGAGTTTGCACAGATTAGTGACCTAAGCTGCATAAGATTTAAAAGGCTCACTCTAACTATAGTGTACTGAATGTAGTGTCAGGAGGAGGGTAAGGATGAAAGCAGGGAAACTGGTTAGAAGGGTATTGTTACAATTCTGGTGAGGGGCGAAGGTCCTCCCGCCCTCTTTCCCTTCCTCCCCATATTAATTGATTGTCTATTATGTGCCCTGCAGCATGTTATATGTTGAGAAAATATGAAATAATACTAAGCACTTTGCTTTCGGGGGTGGGGTGGGTCAACAGTCATGTTATCAAAAAATTATGTTATATTGTGAAAGTTCTATAATGGAGAAATATACTCATGTTAGCAAATGATGTGTTCTGCCTGTGAATGCTGGAAAGACTTAAGAGTAATGCATTTTTTTCTTTTAATTTTTATTAAAAATAAATAAATATTAATTTTATATTAGTTGTCTATATTCTATAGATTCTTTGGTCGTGTTCTCTGCCACTTCTACTTTCCAATATTATAATTTTTCTAGCAATATCTATATCTATGTCTAAACATAAACAATAAACTATAGTAATTCTATTAATATTGCTATATTTGTACCAAGTTTTCTTCTGTTTGCCTTTTAATTTTGTTCATGATTTTTTTCTTATAGATAATTTGCATTTTAGGAAAATTTCAAGTCTATCATCAATTTGTTATCAAAATTATTGATTTTTATGCTTACAAAAAGTACCTGCTTTATCAAGGAAGCTTATATATATTGTCACATTTTTTCTACTTCTTTATTGTTTTCGATTTATTTCTAAATAATTTAGATTTCATTTTGATATATATGTGAAATGACTATCCACAATAATTTCTTACTTAGGAGCCAGTTTTCTCAACATTATTAATTTAATAATCCATCATTATACCATGTTTTTGGTGCCTCCTTTAACAGTTATTAAGTTATTATATTTGGAAAAATATTTAAAATTTATGAGGAGACATAAAAGTAAAAATTATGCTGTAGTGATTAGAACAGAAGGAAAGGAGCCATCAGTAGAGTGCTATTCCAGAATTCAAGAAGTGAAGGCTTTCCTGAGGAAGGGACAGTAGTCAACAGTGTTAAATCTCTGTTAAATTTCACAGTACTGTGTAAGGTACATGAAAATGGCTCATTGGTTTTGGCAGTTAGGAAGCTGTGTGACAGTAACAGGAGTTTCAGTAATGTTAACAAACAGGAGGTGAGATAGCAATTGCATGAGAAATAAGGATGCAGAAAGTAGAAAAGCATTTTCTGTAGGGTGTTTGTGCGAAACAAATGAAGTACTAAAAATATTTTTGAAAACTATAAAGCATTATGTATATTCAATGTTTTCACAGAATTCAGAGGTATCTGTGTTTGAAGTCAACATTCGATTTATTGGAGGCCTACTTGCAGCATATTACCTTTCAGGAGAGGAGGTGAGCAAAATCAAGTAACATGTTTGTTTGGGAGGAGGGGCTATGAATGGAATTTAATAAAATGAAAGATTTCCCTAGCAGATCATTTTTCAAAATTGAGTGATATCAAAGTCATCTAAAAGTTTAATGAAAGAACTGGATGCTTTAGGCAGAACTATTCCTTGGAAATAATGATTTTTCCATTTTGAGACTCTCAATACAACGTAAGTTCACTTCACCGCTTTATATACACTACATCTCCTTTGCAAGAGTGAATTTTCTCCAGGATTTTGCCACTCTAGTTAATTGCATAGTCCAAACAAAGGTCCAAATAAGACCAAAATTAAAGAATGAATAGGAAGAATTAATATAGATCCTCCTAGACCAAAAATTATTAAAACTTCCTGTTTGGAAATTAAATGCAGTTTACTGCTATAAGTAATAATACTAATTAATAAAAAATAACAACTCTGAATTCTCCTCTCTGGAAATCTTGATACAATACACATGGATACACTTGAGACCCAGGGTTAAGGGGTACTGGGTGTAGGAAATTTCTTTTTACTTCTCAGATGGCTAAAAGATGGGGTTGAAGAATGGGAGAAACAGAGACTAAGGAAAGAGGTTGTAAGTTATTTGTATTTCACCTTTGAGGAACTATTTCACCTGCATATATATTTTTTTCTTTAGAGAGAGAGAATCTTGCTCTGTTGCCCAGCCTGTTGTGCAGTGGCGTGATCACAGTTCACTGCAACCTCGAACTCTTGGGCTTAAACTATCCTCCTGCCTCAGCCTCCCACATAGCTGGGATTATAGGCATGCACCACCACACCTGGCTAATTTTTTAATCTTTTCTTGTAGAGACAGGGTCTTGCCATGTTGCCCGAGCTGGTTTCAAACTCCTGCCCTCAAGTGATTCTACCCCCCTTGACCTCCCAAACTGCTGGGATTACAGGTGTGAGCTACCACACTTGGCTATTTGCCCATATTTTTAAATTGGCTTGTTGGTCTAACTGATTTATAAGAGCTCTTGGTAGATTTAAGGAAATTCATCTTTTGTTATATGTGCTGAAAAAAATGTATTTTTTTTATATCATCTTTATTTGTTTTGTTCTTTTTTTTAGTTCATGTTGAAGTAGTCATTTCTAGGATTTTTTTTCACCATTATGGCCTCTAGATTTTGGTCCTTAGAAAGCCTCACCTATATCTGTGTTACTACTAAACAAAAATTCCTCCTTTTTATAGGTTTTTATGACTTTATATACTTTACATATCTAATTATTTTATCAATCTTTATATGTTGTATATGTAAAGAGTGGCCTACCCATGCACTATTTTTTTAAGAAGAAATATGTTTGAAGATGCTGGTGTTTAATATGTAATATTAGATGACATTTATCTTATTAATATGTAGTTTTACTGTCAAATTTTGTTATGTAACTTGGTTATACCTCCAACCTATGTTTCTATAGTCAGAACATTTCAGGTCACACTTAATAAAATAGAAAAAAGTGATTTATACTCTGGCCAGGAGGTTTTCAAACTTCAGTGTGTATTAGAATCACTTAGGGTGTTTTTTAAAAATGAATATTCCAAGCCCTATTCACAAGGCTCTGATTCAGTTGGAGACCAATATTCTGCATTTTTTTGTCAAGTACTCCTTGTTAAAGGTGATTTTGGAGATGGTGGTTCTATATTTTGAGAAACTCTGACCTTGCTCATAGGAATAAAATCATTGTAAATTAATTAATAGGATTATTTTTTAGTCAGGTTTATTGAGGTAGTATTTACATAGAGTAAAATTTACCTATTTTTCTATATAGTTCCATGAGTTTTGACAGTATTCTTGATAGTCTTGTAAACACCAGCATAATCAAGATATAGAAGAATGTTATCATCCTTTTACTGCTGTGGAGTATTACATCATATAGATGTAACACATTTTATCCATTTACTAGTGAGGTTATTTCTAGTTTGGGAGGTTGTAAGTAAATCTGCTATAAGCATTTGTTTATAGATTTCTGTGGGAAAATAAATTTTCATTTCTCTTGGGTACATACATAGGAGAGGAATTGCTGGGTCAAAGGGTAAATGTATGGAAAATACTGCCAGACTTTTTTCCATCAGTTGCCTCCCGTGGTGACCCATTCTTGGTATTGTGAGTTTATTATTTTTAACCATTCTAATGTAGTAGAATCTCATTGTGTAGTAGTATCTCATTGTGGTTTTAATTTGCATTTGCCTGGTGACAAATGATTTTGAGTACCTTTTCATATGCTTATTTGTCATCTGTATATCCTTTTTGGTGAATTGTCTGTTCAGCTCTTCTGCCCATTTAAAAATTTTTTTCTTCTTATTAAATTTTTATAGTTCTTTGTATATTTTTGACATGAGTGTTTTTTACTCAGTAAGTATTACATTACTTTTCTTCCTTCTTTGCCTTTCCTACGTGGTAAATATTCTACATTTGTAACAGGTAAAGAATCCTTTTACTTATTTTAAAATATATAGCCTATTTTACTAAAAAGTCAAGAGAACATGATTTCCTTTTCTGACTTCCTTATTTGATAGAACTTTACTGACCAATTTACTTTTCTACATGATCATTTTATTTCAGAAGCTTTGACCCATACCTATTTTTTTTTTGGAATCTAACAGTGAATCCCTCACATGTGCTAAAAAATAAATAAAACACAGAAAAATAATTAGAATATAACATTATTCTGATACTGGATTTACAACAAACTCTTCTATTTCATATACGCCAGGAAATTAACTATAATTTATAATATGGCAAAGTGGCCTTTGTTGTGTTAAGTTAGTAACTAACTAGAATAAAGAACATTTTACATGCATTCTGTTTTTTGGTATAGGGAACCATGTGAGGATTATATGCCATCCTGACAAAATATTCCTCTCTCCTTTTGATTTATTAATATCATAAATGTGAGCTTTTATCATTTTATTTTCTCAGAAAAAGGCTATTTATATTAAATATTCACAAGGTAAAAAATCTTGATGATTTATTATGTTTACTTGATGCTAGCCTCAAATATATGGCATTTCTTTTACAAGATTGTCTCTTTTCATTTTTTTAATGGTTATTAAAGTGGCATTCCTTCCTGAGTAAGATTCTAATATAATTTATGTGGATAACAGCATCTGAGAACTGTCAGATAAAATAGAGAAATGATAATGTGGAGTTTAATACATATTTGCAGATAATGAAAACAAAAATAAAATAAAGGAGCAAATTCTTCTTCTTCTTCTTCTTTTTTTTTAACCAATACACAAATGTATTCTATTGCCTATAGGTAAGAACTTCCTGAATAAGTTCAGGGATATTGTATAAGACAAATAGAGAAGCCTTATTAAACCTAAAGTTCTTTAAGTAAAGTTATAAGTAATAAAAAAACTAGACTTGTTAGAGTGTTATTTTTTCCTAGTTTAAATATCAGACATTATTGTGCTTATTGCATGAATCCTATCATTATTTTTTGAAAACCTGATTTTGCTCTAGAAATTGCTCCTGTTTCCTTTGAAATTTTGACCGCTTCAATGTCTATAGACGTGCTGGTAATCGGGCAAAACATTCCACTAAGCTTTGCTGCTGCAGAAATATTTCTAAGTACATTGTCCAACATTTTCCTCTTAAATGTATATTCATGTATGTTCAAAGTCACAATGCTAATAAATTACTATTCATAGTTTATGCCTATGGTTATGATTATTGATTTGATGAACCAGATGACAAGTTTGGAGCTACCAGAGGAGCTAGAAATTTAGGAGTAAAATCTAGGACAAGGGAGAGCTACAGAGGAGAAGCCCTCAATTCTGCATATAACTCTACCCATTTCTCTGGCTGAGCCTTGAACTGTGCATAAGTGGGGCAAACACCAAGCAACCTAGCTGTCCCTGAAGGTACTGAGCAGCCATTCCAGCCTCTGCCTAATAAAGGGGGAGCCAGAGTTGGATTTTGAGTTTAGCCAAGATAAGTACTTTTTAACACAAAAAACGAGCACCCTTCAGAGAATATAACAGAATCAGCAGGCTCAAACGTACCATTCACAGTGACCAGGATACAATTCAAAATACTCAGTGTATGAAAAAACAAGGAAAATGTGATCCATACATTTAAAAAAAGTAATCAATTGGTGACCTGTTCTGAGCTAGCTCAGATATTGGAATTAGTTGACAAGGATTTCAAAGCAGCTATTATAACTATGTCTAATGACATAAAGGAAATTATTTCTGAAATGACCTAGTGGATAAAAATCTTAGCAGAAATGAAATTATGAAAAAAACAACATGGAAATTCTAGAATGAAAAATACATAGGAGTCATAGATAGGGGAGCCTCCCCCCAAAAGAAAAATATAGTATCTGTAATAAAAAATTCATTGTGTAGATTATTGTCATTGGAAGTAGCAAGAGTTAGTAAACTTGAAAATTAACTAAATTATCCATTGTGAAGAAAAGAGAATAAAATATTTAAACATATATGAATAGAGCTTCAGAAACTTATGGGACAGTATTTAAAAAATTTAACATGCATTTAATTATAGTCCCAAATGGAGAGAGCAAATAGAAAAAATATTTTAAGAAACATTGGCCATAACCACCAATAAACTGGAATTTTAGAATATTTAAATGAAATAAAAAACAGAAGGGAAGAAATAGAGGAACAACATCACCAACAAAAACAACAAAGGTGATAAAACAAAAAATATCATATCTATATACAATAATATCATTACATTTGTTGGGTTTTTTGTTGTTGTTCTGTCAACCAGGCTAGACTGCAGTGGCCTCATCGTAGCTCACTGCAACTTCAAACTCCTAGGCTTGAGTGATCCTCCTGCCTTAGCCTCCTAAAGTAGCAGGAACTACTACTAGCAGCACACGCCACCACGCCCAACTAATGTTTTCTTTATTTTGTTGAGATGGGGTCTCGCTCTTTCTCAGGCTAGACTCCAACTTCTAGCCTCAAGCAATCCTCTCGCCTCACTGAAAGTGCTGGGATTATAGGGGTGAACCACTGCACCTGGCCAATATCATTAAATATTAATGGGACTAAACACTCTAAGTCAAAGGCAAAAACAGTCAAAATGAGCATAAAAAGGAAGACCTAACTATGCACTAAGAGATCCACATTATATAGAGAGGTTGAAAGTAAATGGATGGGATAAAAGATACGTAGTATGTAAACAGTAAGCATGGAAATTCCGGCTGGAATGACTACATTAATATCAGATAAAGTAGACTTAAGGATAAAAAAAATTACCAGAGATAAGAGGGATATTTCGTAATGATAATAAGATCAATTCATTAGGAAGGCATACAGTCATAACATTAAAACATAAACATAAATGTGTACCCAACCAATAACAGAGTTTTGAAATGTCTGAATCAAAAATGGACAGAATTAAAAGGAGATCCCTTTTTTAAATTTTGAATTAAAAGCAATTCCAAAGATTGTTGGATCCTTCAACATTGCTCTCTTAGTAAATTAACAGAATAAGTAGACAAAAATCAGTACTCATGTAGAAGTCCTGAATGATACTATCAACTATCTTAAATGGATTGATATTAACAGAATACTCTATTAATGATCAACTACAGAATATACATTCTTTTCAAGTACACATGATGTGCTTCCAAAGATAAGCCATCTGCTGGACCATAAAATAAGTTTTATTCAATTTTAAAAAGTTAGAAATAATACAGAGTATGTTCTTTGACCACAATGGAATTAAATTAGAAATCAATAATAGACATCAAGAAGAACTTCAAATATTTGAAAATTTAACAGCACACTTCTAAATAAAAGACATATTAAGTAAGCAATTGCAAGGGAAATTGAAAATACTACAAAGTCGGTTCTTTGAAAATATCAACAAAATTGATAAATGCTTTTAGCTAAATTGATCATGAAAGAAGAAAGGGAAGACAGATTATCGATATTAAGAGAAAATGATATTACCATTATGAGGGTATTATTGCAGATTACATGACATTAGAAACATAATGATGGAATATTATGAGCAAATATTTGCAAACAAATTCAACAACTTAGACCAAATAGACCAATTCTCTGAAAAATAATCTTACCAAAACTCACTCACGATAAAACAAAAAGTATGAATAGTACCATTTGTAGTATTAATTGAATTCATAACAAAAACTTGTGTCACAAAATTAACTCCAAGTTAAATGTTTTTTTTGGTGAATTCTATCAAATAAGGAAGGAATACCATCAGTCTTCCACAAACTTTTTACGTAAACAGAGGAAATACTTTCCATTTTTTCTAAGGTCAGCATAACACTAAGATCACAGCCGAAAAGACAGTGCAAAAAGAGAAAATTACAGATTAGTGTACCTTGTAAACACATTAGCAAAAATCCTGAACAAACTTATTAAAGCATAGCCAGTAAGAATATAAAAATCAATAATATATCATGGAAAAGTTGGTTTTATCCCAGGAAAGCAAAGTTACTTTAACATTTGAAAAAGCAATTAATATAATTTATCCAATTAATTAACAGAACAGAGAAGAAAAATCATATAATCATTGCATTTAATTCAGCAAAAGCATTCGACAAGATGCAGCAACACCCATTAGTGATTAAAATCTCTCAGCAAACTAGTACAGGTTAAATATCCCCAATCCCCAAATCCAAAATCCAAAAAGCTCCAGAGTTAGCCCTGATATGCTCAAAGGAAATGTTCATTGGAGTGTTTTGGATTTTGGATCAGGGATGCTTAACCGATATAATGCAAATACTCCAAAATTCAAAAAAATCCCAAACCCAAAACACTTCTAGTGCAGGCATTTTGGATGAGGGATATGTATTAGAAGGTAATTATATTTCATTTTGATAAGGGACACCTACAAAAACTCTATAGAAAACCATATGTTAATGGTAAAATATTAAAATGTTTTTTACTCAGGGATCAGTAATAAAGGATGGAGGTCCATTCTCACTATGTAACATTGTACTGAAGGTCTTGCATTGTAATAAGCAAGGAAAAGACCTTGTATTAGTTTGTATAGCCTGGGGCCTTTTTTTTTGGTAGATTCCTTAGGATTTTAAAGATACATAATCATGTTGGCCGCAAATAAAGATAGTTTTACTTCTTTTCCTTCCTTTTTAAACTTTGTGTAGCCAGGAACACCATTACAGAACTGATTCATTGTAGTCATCACTGCACATACATTGCAGTTTGCACTTATGCCCCATCAGTACTGGATTCTGTCCTTAAAAATTTCTGGGAACTTTACATAAAAGCTTCAAAGCACAAACATTACATGTTTTCTCTGGCTGTATATTTATGTAATAGAAGTATGGACTGGAAAGCTGCACATTAAAGTCATGATAGTGTTGCTTCTGGGAAGAACAAAGTGGACTTCAACTTTTATCAGGCATGTTTTATTTGGAGAGCAAAAGATCTAAACTAAATATGAACATGTTAATTTGGGGTAGAAGATATGTAGGTGTTGATTATATTATTCTCTATATTTTACTGAAATTTAAAAATCTTTTTAAATTATAAAGTAACAGGATTATTTAGGAGGTGGGATAAAAGGATACATTATAAAAAAAAATTTCTGGGAACTAGATGAACTTGACATCACCATTGGCAGAATCAATGAACGGATTCTTCACCAACTCTGGTCCCAAACTTCCCCTATTCAGCCTAATTTGGACACCCCTGAGTAGCAAAACTAAGGTTGTATTGTTTGCTATCTTAGTTGCAGAGGAGGCTTGGAAAAGTGATTATCTGGCATTTGGAGCTTCTTTAAGGTAAAAGATGGAATGAGGTTTCTGTAGTCAGACAGAATGACAGTTTCCATAAAAAGTAGAGGGAGTACTTTCTAAAGAGGTCAAAAGCTGTAAAAGAGATCATCTGAGGGATCTACTCACTGTTCCCTAAGATCCTCCAGACTTTACACTTATATTACACCATACTACTGTGAAACTATTAATTTATACTACATCATTTTATTTCCCCATATGTTTATGAAACTGTACCATCATTTTCTATCGGAAATAGGCTCTCACCCTTCTGCATTCTCTGCCCGATAAAGACTTTCAAAGGCCCTATTGAGGTTAATTTACATATAATAATGCACCCACTTTAATGTATAGCATGTAATTAAATGCATAGTTTGAATTTTAACAAATGTGTGAAAAGCTGTTGGAACACAAATGATACAACCTTTTTGAAAAATAATTTGGCAATGACAAATAAACATTTAAAATTTAAAATACTCTGACCCAGTAACCCACTTCTAGAAATCTGTTATCTAGAAGTAATAGAGTGAATACATAAGGGTATACTTAGATGTACTTAGAAGATGTTTCATTGCAGTATTATTTGTAGTAGCAAATATTTGAACAAAGACCTGAATATTGATCCATAGGGAGTGACTGAATGAATTGACACACCCATTAATATAGAATACTGTGCAACTATAAAATTAAGTTCATATATATTAACCAGGAAAAATATGCTTGATATATTAAGTGACAAAAGCAAGTTAGGACCAGTAGTTGTAACTTGGGGGTGTGTGCGCACATGTTTTTGTGTGTGTGTGTGTTTTCATTCAGTCAGCTAGCCTTTGCGGCATTTTGGCCAAGAAATAATGGCAACTTAGACTAATATGGGGTTGCAGAGATGAGAAATATAAATGGTTTCAAGGGATTTGGGAGATAAATTCAAAAGGATTGGGTGATATTTTGGAGGGGGAAATGAGACAGAAGTAGTTGATCGTATCTCCCAGGTTTCTTGTTTTTGTTACTGGACCGATGGTGGGACAGTTATTACATGGTGAATATTTTAAGAATACTGGATTGGGAGAGGAAGATCATGAGTTCATTTTAAGTGTTTCAAATTTGAGAGGACTTTGTTGTATTTAAGTGAAAATAGGTAGTAGAAAGATGTCATGGATCTGATGCTCAGTGGAGAAGTATTGACTAGGTACATAAATTTGGTATCAGTGGCAGTGTAGCTGATAATTGAAATCAAACACATATGAAATTGGCCAGGGAGACAATTTAAGATAAGAAGAGAATAGAGCCTAGAATCAAGTTTCAAGAAATACAACATTAAAGGCTAGGTAGAGAAGGATGAGCTAGTGAAGAAAGCAAGGATATTGTAGGATTATTGAATACAAGAGACTTTAAGGAGGAACATGTCTATAATGACTGAAAATGTTATTGCTCAAATGTGTGGCTAGTCCTCAGCAAGATCCATTTCAGTGAAATGGAGGGTCGGAGGCCATGTTGAATAGGTCGAGGAGTGAATGGAAAGGAGAGGAAATAGATATGGTAAATTAGACAATTTTGTAAAAATTGGAAATGTTACTTGTGTTATTATTAATAGTCAGCAAAAGACAGAATAAAAATCCAGCTACTTAATTGTATGTATGTGTAGAAAAAAAGGGTAGGGAAATATATAAAAGTATTAACAGTGTTTGGTTCAAGATAGAGAAACTTTATGATTTAAACATTTTCCTTTCATTTTTCATTTTCCTGTTTTTTTAAAATAAGGACATATTTCATAATAGGTAATAACAAAATATACATTATTTATTTATCAGAGATATAGAAACCATCCAGTTATTCGAACAGAGGGAATTTAATATAATGAGTTATAAACTAGGCATAAAGTTGTTAACTAGGTAAATGCTAAAAAAAAGTACTCTAAAGGTATCATGGAGGTGGCTCTTACTGGAAGCAGCCAGGGCTGAGGGAATATGGGAAAGAGGTTTTAATTACTAAAACTTAGAAACTTTAAGAGGAAGGGGTATTGCAGAGCTGAAACTCAGACCTCTGATGAGGTATGCTGGCAGGTTAGTGCTGGCGCTGATGTCTTTGGGGTGGGGTTTGGGGGTGATGAAGCTGATTCTATAAGTACTGGGAAGACTGCAAAATGGATTCAGCCGCTGCTACATGAAGGAACTGCTGTTGCTGCTGTTTCCTATGAGGGCTTAGGAAAACAATCCACTGTGGAGCCTGAGTGTCCCCGCACACTTTTGCTGGATGTACCAAGAATGCAACTCCTTAATTGCTCTTTACGCAGGTGATCAGAGTTGTGCTTCTAGAATGAGGTAATGTCTTACCCTGGACAAATAGGCTTGTTTTTGCTCACTGTAAAAGAAATTTCCCAAGCTCAATGTTCTTCTCCTCTAATGCAACACACTGTCTGCAGGCATAATGGGCCTTGTGCATCATCACTGTGGGATTGGGGTGGAGGGAGGGTATGTACAATCAATGCAAATGAACTTGAAGCTTTGGCTTCTACTTGCCATAAATAATAAAGTCTTTTTATTGCTGACCCAGTAATCTTGTAACATTTATGAAACTGTGGCAGGATGACTTGTTAGCTTATATGTACAATAAGATCTAAATTTCATTATGAGTTTTATAATTATTATTTGCAGACTCATTTTGAGTGGGAGGTATGTGTGAATGTATTTCTACCTCTCTAAATTAACTGTTCCTTTTGCAGGGACCTTTACTTGGTCCTACAGAACATCTGTCTAGCCTTTAAGAATTCTCCTGCTCATGGTATTACTGAAAAAGTCATCCAGAATGCAATATAGAAAGTCAAAGAGGAAAAATAAGAAAAAGAATTGTGAGATGGAAAACAGATGGAAAGGTTTCAAAGAATATTTAGTATGAGTCTCAGATGAGTTTAATGGAGTAAATAATAAGCGATATTTGAAAAATATCAAGAATAACGAAGAAATATTAAAAACTACCAAAGAGAAAGGGCTGATTGCCTACAAAAGAATGACAGCTGACAACATAGTTCTCAGCAGCAATAGATATCAGAAGACATTAGACAATATTTTTAAATTGCTGAGATAAAATAGCTGCCAACCCAGAATTTTATATTAGCCAAACTATCATTCAAGAGGGAGGATATAAGATACAGGACAAAAAGGTATACACATAAATTAATCAAATATTTTGAGGAATTTAATTATTAGCTATGCGAATTAAAATTAGATAATGCAAGATGTAGGAGTATACGTGTATATGTGGTCAAGAGCATGGACTTTGGAGATGGACTGCCTGCGTTTAAATTCAAACTAACTGCTTACTAGCTGTATGACCTTGGGAAATATTTTACTTATCCGTTTTAACCTCAGTTTCCTACTCTGTAAAATGGGGGTTATAATAATACAATAATATCTCACTGGATTGTTGTGAGCATTAAATGAATTAATATATGTGTTTGTCAGTATCATCATTGTTATCCCAACATATTTGTAGAACATACTAAAAAGTCCTTAAAACTCTTGTATGTCACCATCACATATCTCAGGGAGATAGAGTTGGTGTGGAAGAGGGAAGAGATAGATAATTTATTATAAATCTCTATACCCTTTGTCTTATTAATTCATTCAATACATGTTGAACACTTACTATATGCTAGGCTCTCTTTTAAGCACTGAGAATATAATATCAATAAAAAAAATTCCTGTCCCTCTATGGCTTATGTTTTATTTTGGGGGAAATAGTCAATAAACATGATAGATATGTGAGAACGTGTGTGTGTATACACATACACAGTCATGTGCTGCGTAATGATGTTTCGATCAACAATGGACCACATATGTGATGGTGGTTCCATAAGATTATAATGGAGCTGAAAACTTCCTGTTATCTAGTGACATCTTGATGAACGTCACCCTGTGTAGGCCTAGGCTAATGTATGTGTGTCTTAGTTTTTAACAAAAAGATTTAAAAATAAAAAATATTTTAAATAGCTTATAGAATAAGGATATAAAGAAAATATTTTTGTATAGCTGCACAATGTATTTATGTTTTAAGCTATGTGTTATAACAAAAGAGTGAAAAAGTTAGAAAAAAGTTTGTAAAGTAACAAAATTACAGCAAGCTAAGAAATCTTCTAAAAATAAATTTAGCATAAAAAAATAAATTTAGCATAGCCCAAATGTGTACAGTGTTTATAAAGTCTACAGTAATATCCTAGGCCTTCACATTCACTTACCAGTCACTGATTTACCCAGAGCAACTTCCAGTCCTGCAACTCCATTCATGGTAAGTGCCCTATACAGGTGTACCATTTTTTATCTTTTATACTGTATTTTTACTGTATATTTTCTATGTTTAGGTATATGTAGATACACAAATACCACTGCTTTACAATTGCCTACAGTATTCAGTAACATACTGTACAGTTTTGTAGCCTAAAAGCAGTAGGCTATACCATATAGCCTAGGTGTGTAGTAGGCTATATCATGTAGGTTTGCGAAAGTACACTCTATGATCACACAATGACAAAATGGCCTAACGATGCGTTTCTCAGAACATAATCCCTGTCATCATTACACATGACTGTACATACGCTACTAGTGGTAAGCCCCAAGGAGAAAAATAAAGCAGGAAAGGGGGATAAGAAGTTTTAAATTTTAAATAGGATGGTCAGGAAGCCTGTGCAGAGGTAACATTTGTGTAAAGACCGGAAGGAGATAAGAGAGAGAGGATAAGAACATTTAGTCAAAAGGAATAGCAAATGAAAAGACAGTGAAGAACATAACTGGCATTCTCATTCCAGCAGAAGAGGCTGGCGGAATGCATGAGGGACAGAGAGCATGAAGGGGGCTGAAGTCATAGAGGGAATGGGGATTCATCTCTTGTAAAGATTTTTTAAGCCCCTCTTTTAAGGACTGTGGCTTTTACTGTGTATGAGATAGGGAGCCATTTGGGAGTTCTTACCTCTTGACTTCTATTTAACATTCTCACATTGACTGCTGGCTTGAGAATAGGTTGCAAAAGTATTAGTATTAATAATTTAGATAATCTAATAAAACAATTAAAAGCATACATAGACTCTGATATCCCTTCTCTCCTCAAGAATCTATATTGGTTCTGGGTTACCCATTGTGTTACTTTAAGTTTTATTACTTATGCTTTAAAGCTCTTCATAATCTTGCTACAATTATATCTGTTTAATTCCATTTCTTCCAGTTCTTCCAGACCTCAGTTTCTTCCCTAATTCTTCTAAGCCTAGGCTCAGTTTCTTCCCTAATTCTTCTAAGCATAAGACCAGTTTTGGCCTAGTTCCATTATCTATATTTTTTTCTGATAAAAATAACTTTGAGATTTTACTTGATGGACACTGAATTCATGAAATTTTTTTTATAAATAAATGAAATGTTTTGAAAATCTTCATTTAAATACTATTAAGACTCTTAAACATGTGAATAATCAATTCACTTTTATCATTTTATCAGTCGAGGGTCCTAGTTGTAGAAAACAGCATCAGTTTTAGCTAGTGATTTATTATCAGAGGGTAGTGACTAGAAGAATCTTTGGGAGGGCTAGGAAATGAGGTATTTTTATTACACAGGTTGGAACCACACAGTAGGGAGAAAAGCCCAAGCATACCAGGTAGCTGATTCAGTACCAACTCCATTGCCTTCACTGCCCACCTGGTGTCTATAAAGCCAGGGACCAGTCACTAGAACTTCTGTTAGAGATACCACAGAAAAATAAGATACCCCTATCACAGTGCTTTATAAGACAAGCAGCTTTCCGTCATGTGACCACTGCCTCCGCTCGCTCACTTCCTTCCAGAGATCTCATATTTATTTATACTTAGCTGTGCCTTTGTCATATCTAGACCCTTAGTTGGAGTGGTGTCTGGGATATGTTATATGTAGGTTTCTATTCTCTGCAATAAATGAAAATATGTTGAAAGAGGATTTGAATGTTTTTTTAGTATCTGCCACATTCATAATAAAAAAATGAAAAAAGTATCAATGGAGTATCTTTTTAAAATATCAGATTGGTAGCAATCAAAAGTTTGATAACTTTTGTGTTAACGAAGGTACTGGGAGACAGCCACTTGTAAATTGCTGGTAGGAGTATAAATTAGTAAAACGTGTGGAGGACAAATTGTCAGTAACTCATCAAAATTACAAATGCATATACTGATTGATACAACAACTCCCATTTTGGAATTTACCTTATATAGCCACATAGTGTGGAAACAAATGTCCATCAGTAGGGTACTAACTAAATAAATTACATTATATCCATACAAGAGGAAATTCTGCAGCCTCTGAAGAGAATGAGATGGTAGCCCTTTGTGAACTGATTTGGAAAGATCTCTAAGGTACAACAGTAGATGAAAAGAAGCAAGTTCAGAATAGAATATATGATTCTGTGTTAGAGACAGAGACTGTAAACTCCAACAGAATTTCTGTTTCTGGGAGGGCTTGGAAATGAGAATTTGATGTGATGATTAGGAACCATGCATACCATGGAACTGATTTAGCACAATATATTTAGTAGATATTGAAAAAACTGATAGTTGGTTGTATTGTAGAAGGAATTGTGTGGTTGAGGAACAGAACTGGAAAAGAGACTTATTTTTTACTTTGATACTTTTTGGATTTTATATTATTTGCCTACATTGCATAGTAAAAACTAATTTTTTTTAAAGTAGCTGTTGCATTTGTCTGCCAAAATATGTCTGAAAATAGGAAATATTAAGTCTATAATATATTTAAGGAGTTTATATATTTGTGAATAAATTAAGATAAGTATATTATGTAAGGAGATTTTTCTCAATGACATTAGGGTGTTGTTTCTTTTTGACCTGTTTGCTATAACTAATTATGTATGTTAATTGTTATTAATGATACAAGGTAGTTAGTTGAAAATTAGACAGTATGTTATTGGTTAATTCTGGAAGTAAAATGAGAAAGCTTTCTATTTAGAAAAAGTTTATATGTTATAGGTTATTTTACCATTTTTAATATTTTATATGTAGCAAAGATGTGATACAAAAATGTGTGATTAAAATATACATAATATTAATATTAGTTCTGAGATAAGAAACTTGGTCCCTTTATCCTCATTGTAAACAGAAACAATAGTGTTTACTATATAATGTAACTTGTCTTTACTAACATGTAAATGTTAATACAGAGGGTACTGAATTTACATTTGCTTTTCTGAATTAATGAGATGAATATAAGTAAATTATTAAAACATTTACCTTAAGTTGTTATGTTTTTCTTTGGGGTTTTTATGTTAAAGGAGGGAGGAATTGAAGAAAATGGTAAATTGCAGATGCATAAGTATATCTAAATAAAAGTTCTGCTATGTAGCTTTTGCCTCATTTAAGGAACTTTGGAACATCTTAATGTCATATTTGTCTTCTTACACATATTCCCATCTAATATTTTCTATTCCCAATAATGTTGGTATGCTTTATTTAATGTAATCTCAACTCAAAACTTTGGTCTGTTCCTGACCTTAAACTAATTATCATTAGAGGAATCTAATAATATTTTATCAAAGGTAGAACTTTAAATAACCAATCAATTTGGAATCCATTTGAGAAGGGAAAAAAGCTTGAGGCATATCGGAGAGTGTGCAACTTTTCCTAATAGAACATTATGACTGAGTCTCAGTTTAGAGTCTCTAAGTCAGTGGACTCCAAAGTAGAGTACACAAGCCAATCTATTGGGATATGCTAAGAAAATAGTAGAAATTTTGCTATCTACATCTCGATGATAGTACATGATTTAAAAAGTTTGGAAACCATTGGTATTTGGGCAGTTTATTGTTTTGGATACCAAAAAAGCAGTTGAGACCGAGAAGTGAAACATTTATAACTCTCTAAGTAAACTTGGAACTTGAACTCAAGTATTTCTTTTCCTTTTTATAATGTTGTTAAACCTTGAAGGAAAATATTGAGACATAGCACGTATATAGTAATTCAATGGCATTTATCCAAATTGGGTTACATCTTTCTTTTGTTTTAATATTTGAACTAAACTTGTATATCTTGGATAAAAATTCCATAGCTTAATGCATTTTTTCTTGGAGATTTTTTACCAGCTGAAAATACAGGTAATATCAACACTAAGACTATGTCCTTTCTTTTCAATTAATTGTAGTTTCAGGCCTTTGCATGTTGGCTAGCTTTCCTCAGTATCCAGTTTGTAAACATATTGTCTGATTGCTGTATGCTCTGTGGTTCCAATAAGATGCTCCCCCCCGACCCGCCCTACCATGCTTCCACATACTCAGTACATTGTGGTATGCATACTATGAGAGATAGCAATAAATAAATCTTATTGATAGCTATAATTTATGAATATTCATGTTTTTATTTCAGATATTCAAGGTTAAAGCTGTGCAATTGGCTGAGAAACTCCTTCCTGCCTTTAACACACCTACTGGGATTCCCTGGGCAATGGTGAATCTGAAAAGGTAAACTCTATTTTATGTGGTATTTCCTATGCTGGAAGAATTAAATTAACTGCTCTTTTGACTAAGTCTTAGAAATTTCCAGTGATTCGCTCTCACCATACTTTTTAAGACTTAAATTGGTTTTCTGTGTATTTACACAGAAGCATGTTTCTTTAAAACATTTTCTGATTTTTAAAATACATCCTTTACTTTGAAACTGGTTACCTGCCTTAACTTCATTACAATTTCTACTACTTGTTTCTTTAAGTCTAGATTTCTCTTTCTCACCTATATTATTATACATTTATTTCTTTTATTTGCTTATTCATTTCCATTTAGGGCTGTAATGGATTCAAAGTACTTTCCCTCTCTTTTTATAACTTGTAAGTGAAAATGGAAAACAATATGCCTAAAAATTAGGGCTTCCAATTGCTGAATGTCTCATAATAATAAGGAAAGACATAATTCATGATGTTGACTGTAGGGTTTTTATTTGGAGTATCTACACTTTTGAAGTTCAAAGTGAACTCTGAAGTATCATTCTTTGCAGTTTGTTTTATTCTAATAGAAAACACTGGATTTTACTTAGAAATAGATGAAATATTAGGTCATTAAATATGAAATGTTCAATTTTGAGTCAAAAGTTTGTATTATTATATCTCAAACAAGAAGCATTACAATTAATCAAAGTATGTGCCTGAACTATCAACATAGTTTTGTCACCTTAACGGTAGCTGGTTTATGCCAGCAGCAAAGAAGCCTGAAGAGCGAGTGGCGATGAAATCACAAAATGTGTTTTCCACAGCTTGTTGAGAATTGAATATTTTTCCTTGCAAGAGGTGGTCAAAAGCCTGGAAGAAGTGGTAGTCAGTTGGTGCAAGGTCTGGTGAATACAGTGGATGACAGAAGAGTTTCCCTGTCCAGCTTATGTAGTTTGAGCAGCGTTGTTTGTGCAACATGTGGTTGAGCATTGTGTTGCAAGAAGATTGGCCTGTCTCTGTGATGAGACAATCGCAAGCATCCTCATCATTCATCCAATTGGTTGCAGTAGACATCCACTGTAAAGCTGTAGTGGATTATACCAGTACTGGACCACCAAATGGCCAAGCAGACACCATTAGCTTTTTTTGATATATGTTGGTTTTGGACTGTCTTTTGGCATTTCATCTTTATCCAGCCATTGTGCCAAATGCTTGCAATTGTCAAAAAGAATCCATTTTTCATCACACGTAACAATACAATGTAGGAACGGTTCGCCTTTATGTCGTGACAGCAAAGAATGGCAAGCTTCAAGACAATTTCTCTTCTGATGCTCGTTTAATTCATGCAGAACCCATCTATCCAACTTCTTTACCTTGCCAATTTGTTTCAAATGGTCCAGTATTGTTGGAATAGAACGTCAGACCTTGCTGCTAATTCACACATAGGTTGAGATGGATTCACTTCCACTATAGCTGTCAGCTCATTATCCACCTTGATCTTAGTTGCCCACTTGGCTCATTTTCAAGATTAAAATCACCAGAACAGAACTTCTCAAACCATTGAACTACTGTGCATTCATTACCCACATCCTTTCCAAACATTTTGTTGATATTTCAACCTGTCTGTGCTGTATTGGTTCCATGATGGAACTTATATTCGAAAATAACACAAATTTTGCACTTACCTGTGGTTTAACAAAAATTTGAAAGATTAAAAAAAGATTTAAAAAAAGATTAAAAAAAAATTTGAAAGATTATCACAAACCAAACTGTGCATTTGGAAGAACAAGGATATATCTTCATGATAAAAATAAAACAAGAAGTGTCAAAGTGAAATGTCAGAGATACCAACTGTCAAACTTAGTACTTAAGGAAATTGGACATTTCATACTTAATAACAATATTTTCGGACTTTATAAATCATAAAAATACATAAAATTAAAATTTGAATAATGTCAGTGTATTTGAACTTGCATTTAAATATGCTGATTGAAATTTTTGCTGTTCATTTTTTCTTCGAGTGAAATTTATTATTCATATTAATGTTGGAGTTTGGATTAGGTGAAAATTTGACTGTTGATCTCCTTGCCCTAGACCCTTTAGAATAAAAGTTAGGAGCATTTATTTTTCTAGAGGTATCAATCTGTGACAACGTTATTTATAAAAACTAATCTATTTTAGTCATTTCTTTTTTTACTTTCTTTTTTTAAATTTTGGATACCTTGTATAATGTTTGAGTCAGGGCTTTTGGTGTGCCAATCACCAGAATAGTGTACCTTGTACCCAGTAGATAAGTTTTGACCCTTTACCTCTCTCTCATACTCCTTCCTTCTTGGTTTTCAATGATCTTTTCACCTCTTTGTGCCCATGTGTGCCCATCGTTTAGCTCCCAATTATTAGTGAGTACATGTGGTTCTAAGAACTTTATAGAGTTTTGATTTATACTGAGAAGTCACCATTTAATACTGAACTTTAAATCTAACTTTACTATTCTCTGATTTCATGTACTATATATAATGCAGATTACCTCCTTTGTGTGGGAGAAACTGGCTAAAATTCCAGAGCAACTTCCACTAAAGAATATGGCCAAGTGATGTTGTATACATACTTGTTCTCTTTTCTTAATTTCATGACAGATTTTCTGATATTTCCTTCAGCATCATTGTCAGAGTCATATAGCCTTCTTAGATAATAATGAAAACTTAATTTTGATAAGAATAAAGACTAGAGGTCTTTTTTTTTTTGTGGTCTACGTAGAGGAAAAGAACTGAAAAATCAAGCTTAAATCATAAAACTTTAAATTTAAGATTGAGATTAAAGTAGAAAGGATTTCATGGGTCATGTCTTGAACATTTTATAAGTTTAATTTTCATTTAGTTTCTGTGTATATTTTTACACAAATACACAATTTTATTTGAGTTTTTATATCATAAATAAAATCATTTACCTATGTTTTAAAGGGTTTTTTCCTTTTTTGGCTAAAGTCTACACATTTCCTGCATATAGACCTTCCCGTGTAAAGACCTTTCCTCAGTCCTGCTGCCTGAAAGCCAGCCCATTTTAGCAATCTAGCATATTTAGGTTTTACAGTGTGATACAGTATTTAGAAACAAAAGCCTGTATACCTTTCAGAGCTTCTTGTAATTGTTTATTTGGTTTACTGGTTTAATGGCTTGCTTTTCTGCTTGTTATCTTTCTCACTCAGTAATACCTCTTGGAAATACTATTCCTGGCCATCCAGTAAAGTTCTTTATCAATCTTTGTGATGATTACATAGTGAGACCTGGGATAGTTATACCATAATTTATTCATTCATTTTCATATCAATGGTATTTGTTTATTTCCATTATTTTCCCACCACAAACATTGCTACAGTAGCAATCTGTTATATATGTCCTTGTGTAATGGGATTTTATTTCTCTGGAAATGATTCTTAAGGATATAATTGCTAGATCAAAGAGCATATGCCTTTTTTATTTCTGTAGGACAGATTCCCAGGTGTGGGTGGGATTGCTGGATCAAAGGGATTATATATTTTTAAATTTAATAGATATTGCCAAAACATATTCCAAAAAATCTATAAGACGTCATATTTCTACCAACAATGTGTAAGAGTACTTAACTGTCTGCAGGTACAAGTTCTTTTTAATTTTTGACAGACTGGTGGCTATAGAATGTTATACATTGTTATTTTAATTTGTATTTTTTGACCAGTGAATTTGAGCATCCTTTTCATAAACTTATTGGACATTTAGATTTGTTTTTTTGTGAATTGTCTATTCCTAAATGTTGCTTCAGTTTTTTTGTGTTTTTCTAATTAATTTATAAAGTGCTTTCTAGATGATAGAATTGATTCTTCTCTCCCAGTCCTACTGGTGGTCAGTTGTCTTTTTTATAATAATTTGTCATTCATAAGTATTAAACTCATATATCCAAATATATCTTTTATAATTTTTAGGTTATAGTCTTGGCTTATAAAATTGCCTTCATCTATTTTTTATATTCTATATTTATATAAAAGCTTTTTAAATACTGCTTTTAAAATACATTTCAAGTGTGGTGTTAGTTGTAGAGTTTTCATCATTTGCCTTTATCAAGTTGAGGAAATTCTCTTCCTATTTAAAAGATTAAGTCCTAGAATGGTTTTCTGTGTAGAAAAGTTAAATTTTTAAAAAATTAATTAAAATAAAGATTATTGAAAGTAAAATGTGGCTTCTATGCATTTTCTGTTTAAAATAAATAATGCATGTAAAAAAGATATTCCAACTTAAATTTACACATTGTTTGAGTGTTTTCATTATTTAGTCCATTCTTTGATTTTGTTGAGATGAATTTCTACATCAACCTATTTTCGAGCTTTATTTCTGATAATTGCAGTTCACAAAAAGTTTTATTTCAAGCTTTGAATACATTGATTAAATATTTTCAACCAACTGAACAATGTACAAACCAAAATATAGATGACTCATTATCCAAACAATAAGTAGAGCATTTAGGTTGATTTACTGTCAAAAGTTTATCAAATATTTCTTTCCTGTTGCTTGGTGGTCAGCTAAGACAGAATTTTTTTTTGTTTTTGCTTTGTTTTTCATTTTGGTATTCTTTGCACATTTTTGTTATTCAGGTTCACTGAGGATATATAAAAATGTAAATTTTAATATCTATACTTTTTATTTTGATCAGTTAAAAAAAATCATAACATTTGTATGAAATTATGATCTGGTTAGTTTTGGGCAGCTCATCATCTTTTTATGGTTGGAACATTTCTGTCCTCAGCAATGTTATATCTTGTTCTTAGGGATTTTCTTATTTTTCTGAGTTAGAATATATGTAGGTGTCACATTTAATATTTCAGATTCTTCCTTTGAGGTTGTATGCAAATTAAAAAGTGAAAAACTTTGTTTAATATTTTGAAAAGTGTTTGAATATACTATGAATGAAACTTTGTGACTTTTGGCTAGAAAGTTTTTTACAGAGAATAGTAAACTGTTAGACATCCTAGCTTTGTGTTTACACTATAATCCATTTGCTGTGCTGAAACCTAGATAATCTTTCTAAATGCTATGCTTTATTCCTTAAATATTATTTTGTAATCCTTAGAAGTCCTCCATGACTTTCCATCATACTTAAAATATAAAGATTCTAACATTTTACCATGGCTTATGGATTCTTACATAGTCTGGATTATACCTAGGTCTCTAACTTCATCCTGGTCATTCACTTCCTCTTACTTTCTGAGCTCTAGCCACACTAGCCCACTTCCTTTCCCTCAGGGCCATTGCGTTTGCTGTTTTCTCCACTGGGAATTCTCTTCTTCCAAATCTTTTCATCACTGGCTCCTTCTTATCATTCAGGTCTCTTTTTAATTTGTGTCATTTCAGAAACACTTTCTCTGAACATAATATATAAAGAGCTTTTCTTCTAACTCATTTTCTATCCCTTGTACTTAATATTTTATTTCCCTATTGAATTTTCTTCATAGCAACTATCACTATTTAAAATTGTTTTATTTATTATGGGAGAAGGAATGTCATATGTCAGATTCACCACTATCTCTCTCAGCATAGTAGGCGTTACTATTTATGAAATGAATGACTGTTTTATATAGTTACTATATCCACATTCCTTCTCTTATTCTCACTTCTAGCTATAAAAAAATCAGTTAGTGATATTTGCCTTCCATAGTTTCAGACAGTGTAAAAGTAAGCACCAAACAATGAGGGAACTTCAAGCAAGGTAGTGATATGTTCTAATATTTATTTTAATGTTTTCTAAACACAGATAAATAAAATACAGCATATTAAATTGGCAGTATATGAGTGAGTATAAGAGGAGAAAAAGGTTTATGTTTTTACTTTCTCCTAAAAGTAAGAAAAGACACTAGAGAATGGTTTAGAGTTCTAGTAGGAATGATCCTTGAACTCTGCTGCTTGAATAATCCAGTTCCAACCATGATATACCTTTTATTGGACAAATATATAAAGCCAAATTGTTTGAAGGCATTGGCGAGCAACTCACTTAGGTAGGTAGGACTTGAGCTATTATAAGAGAAGGTCATCTCCATGTGAACATTGGCTTTTTCCCTGAGGTCATGTTCCAAATCATGGAGCAGGGCAATAAAGACCAAGCCTAAAAGTGGCAGTCATTTAGGGCAGGGAAGACAGATAGTGGTCAGGTCTTGGAGCTGTTCAAATGACTGAGACATAGGCACAAAATCTCAGACAGGAAGGAATTACAAAGGAAAAGCCCCAAAATTTATGTATAAATTTCCCTCTAGTCATTGGTGATTCTGTAACTGCACATGCATGGGGCAAGACTCAGACCCAGCACAAAATTGCAGAAGGGGCCGAAAGGGCTAAGGAGAAAATTTAACAGCCACATGGTACAGAGGAGACAGAGGTTAGTGTTTAAGGCTGCCGAGGTAGGGGGCCTTTGGTAAACAACGCTTGGCTTTCAGCTGAAATCTCAGAGTCACTTCTACAAGTAGGGGTAAAAATTGAAATTGACTATTCTTAACAATACCTAAATCCAAGGTAATCTGTCTGTACTCAACTGTGTTTCAGGAAAAAAAGACTTCACCTTTTTAGAAGATAACATCAGGCAAAGCCTCTGCAATTTTTTATTTATATAGTCTGGCTTTAAATAAAAAATTACAGTGCAGCCTAAAAATAAAAAAAGCAAATCCTAAGGATTGTATCTGCACAAATGAAATATGCAGAAGATTATTCACTGTAAAAGTTTCCATGATAACAAAATATTGGAAATATCCCAAGGGACTATCAATAGGGGATTGATTAAATAAATTATGCCTATTTATATATAATGCAGTAGTTTTCACATAGGTGCCACCAGACTTTCCTGACCATTCTAGGACAGTTTCCATCTTTGGTCCTAGCATAATAAATGCAGGTTGCATCTTCAAGGTTTGAGATATCTCGAAATGCTCTTACATATTTTCATATGTCTCTGGAGTATAATATTCCAATTGAGAATCATTGATAATCATGGAATTCTCTGCACCTATAATAAAAACAAAGTGAGAAAACTGTGAACTGATACAGAAGAATCAGTAAGGTGTATTTTTAAGAGTAAAATGCAAAGTACAGAGCAGTAAGTATAGTTTGCTGTGTTTTGTTTAAAAAAGGAGGAAAATAATATATATTTGTATTGCTTATGTATGCATAAAAATTCTGTAGTAATATGTAAGAAACTAATAAAAGTGATCATCTGGGGCCTGGTTGGGTGAAGGGAGATGAGAATGGGTGAAATACATTTACTGTATCATTTTTTTGTATTGTTTTGATTTTTAAAATGTGGATATATTACTCAAATTTTTAAATAATAAAGTCAAATTTTAGATGTAAATAAGTTATGATTAGATATAATAATTTCTAAGAGGTTTATTTAAAATTTATGTATTCATTAAAAACTGTTTTGATCTTTTCCCAATCCTATCTCATTTTACTTTCCCTTTCATTTAGTGGAGTAGGCCGAAACTGGGGCTGGGCATCTGCAGGTAGCAGCATTCTAGCTGAATTTGGTACACTGCATATGGAGTTTGTCCACCTCAGCTACTTGACAGGGGACATGGTTTACTACAAAAAGGTTAGTTTTCTTGCCTTCTTTTCTTTGTTTGTTATAAAAGAGTCCTTTAAGATTTGGCCAAAGACTTGATTAATGCTTAAAATGTTTGCCTTTCTAGATATATATTTATCAAGGCTCTGGCCTATATTTTTTCTTTTTAAATTATCTAAAGAAATGTCTTTTCTATTTAGAACATATTTAAAATAGATGTTGTTACTTGAGAAATTGTGACCACTGTTAGGTTTTTAAATAATTGTGTTACAGTTCCTAGTCAGCAGCGCTAAGACAAGAAAACAAAATAAACAAAGGTTTAAGAATTGAACTGGAAGGCTGGGCACAGTGGCTCACGCCTGTAATTCTAGCACTTTGGTATGCAGAGGTGGAAGAATCACTTGAGGCCAGGAGTTCAAGACCAGTCTAAGCAAAAGGCGAGACCTGTCTCTACAAAAAACAGAAAAATTAGCTGGGCATGGTGGCATGCACCTTTAGTCCCAGCTACTTGGGAGACTAGGTGGGAAGATTGCTTGAGTCCAGGAATTCAAGGTCACGGTGAGCTATGATGAGGCCACTGCACTCCAGCCTGGGCGATACAGTGAGACCCTATCTCCAAAAAAAAAAAAAAAAAGATTGAAAAGGAAGAAAGAAAATAGTAATTATAGATTACATGATTATCTGCCTAATATATTAAAACAGTGTATAGTTAAATTGCTAGAAATGAGTTTAATATATTTTGAGTTAATGTTTAGTATAATATTAAAAGTTAGTGCCATTTCTCTACACCAGCTACAAAAGGGAAGAAATTGTCATTTTACAAAAAGATACTTTATGTAGTAGGAAAAAAATATAAATCTACAAATAAATCTAACAAAAGATAAAGTTCAAAACTTTTCAGCCACAGAAAAAGAATGAAATCCTATTATTTGCAGCAACATGAGTGGAGCTGAAAGACATATGTTGAGTGAAATAAGCCAGGCACAGTAAGACAAATATCACATGTTCTTACTCATATGTGGGGGCTAAAAAAAATTGAGCTCATAGAGGTAGTGAATAGAATGGTGGTTACCAGGGGCAGTGGGGCAGGAGGAAGGAGGGGTTGGTTAATGGGTACAAAAATACAGTTAGGTAGGAGTAAGATCTAGTGTTTGATAGCATAGTAGGGTGACTATAATTAACAATAATTTGTTGTATATTTCAGAATAGCTAGAAGAGAAGGTTTGGAATGTTTAAAATACAAAGAAATGATAAATGTTTTGAGGTGATGAATATTTCAGTTACCCAGATTTGTTCATTATATATTGTATGCTTATGTCAAAATATCACATGTACTGCATAAACTTGTACAGCTATTATGTGTCCATGAAAATTAAAAATAAACATTAAAAAAACTTTATCAAATGTCATTGAAGAGGACCTAAATAAATGGAGAGATGTATCATATTCATGGATAAGTAAATAATATCATAAAAATTTCAGTCATCCCCAAACTGATCTGTAGCACCAATTCAATGCCAATCAAATCTCCAGTGGCCTTTTTTTCTTTAAATGAAACTTGACTTTATAGAAGAGAAACATTCAAGATATGACTGAAGAAAAGTACACTGGGTAGATTTGCATTACCCAGTTAATCAACATTGACAGTGTAATATTTGTACAAACAGACTGGTGAACAGAATATAGCCTTTAAACAGACCCATATGTATGTGGAAACTTGTTAGGACAAATGTAGCATTGTGGGTTGTAACTGTTAATTCCAAGGAACATTAAAGGCTTACATTTAAAAGATAAAACTTTGGTACTTTTAGAATAAAAAATATATGCCTCTGGGGATAAAGAAGGATTTTTTAAAACAGGAAATAAAAAACATTAACTAGTAAATACACATACATATTATAACCTAGCAATTCCATTATTTGGTATGTACATTTAAATTTCATTATATACATAGAAGCATCGTTTGTATTAGCAATTTATGTTATATTCATCAATTAAAAGAGAAAGATACAACTTTTATAAAGATAAAAACAGAGCTAAACAGTATGTTATTTAGGGATTTAAAAGGGGTTTTAAAAAAATTGTCGAAGTTCAACTAATACATAGAGACCAATCTCTAAATTAAAAGTTTTATTTGGGAATCACAGAATTGCAATATGGGGCATACACACAAACCTGGGTGGTCTTCGATATGTCTAAAGAGCAAAGAGATGGTTGGGAGATTTATTAGAAAGAGAAATGTTATGTATTGTTTTGAAAGAAAACTCATTGGCACTAGTAAAGCTTTTGGGAGCTGTCAGGCTGTGATTGGTGAGTGACAGTGGTAGACAAAACTAGCCTTAGAGCCATAGCAGGTTGTTTCAGCAGTTACTAGGTAAGATTGGTCTTAGGGTTACAGCAGCTGGGCTTGTGGAAAATTTAGTTTTGGGAACTGGTGCTATACGTCCCGAGTGTTTTTTCCTCCTGGCCCTTGTCTGGTTTAAATGGGTATGATAAGAATGACCCAGTTCATATCATCAACTTTCACAAAGTCAAAATAATAAAGAATGTGAAATTCAGACCTGTAAATACATCTGGGATGTAGGAAGTGATATGTGAATGGGTAGTGGTAAATCATCAATTTGAGATATGAGTAGAATCTATCTATCTATCTGTTCTCATCTGTGTATGAAATATTTCATCAACTGAGAAAAAATTTCAGATAAAGCAAAATGGAGCCAGATCATGGAATTCTCCCTCTCCTGCCTAAATGAATAATAGCAACACAAATAGTGGAGACCAGCAAAAATTCAATAGCAATAAAAGATAGAAAGATGTAACTTCATGTTATAAACATGTAGCAGCCAGAAGAATAAAAAAGAAGCAGAAGATATCTGGAAAGGTACTTAAGTCTGCTTCTCACCCTTTACTGAATCCTTACTGGGAAAAGAAAATGAGTGAACAGATTCCTGGTATTTCCTATCACTCTTGCGAAGGAGACCAGTGCTTAGGATATCAATTATGAAATTGTCTACATCTTCAGCAGAGTTCTCACCTTTTGTCCTCCTTGAATACATAGGCTTCAGGAGATCAGATAGCATGCTAGTACTCCACATCTCAAATTATATCCAAGAGGGGAGGAACATGCACTCACATGCGCGCACACACATGCACACACACAGTAGGAAGGAACTCAAGGAGAATTCAACTAAGTTCAGGTCAGAGCTGACCCTGTTAAATGTGAATGTGATACATAGCATGTAGAAAACTGATAAAGAACTCAGTTTCAAATTTTAAAAACAGTCAAAGAAAAAAGTCACCAAGAGTAACTCATGCTATAATAGAAATTGAGTTTAGGCTGGGTGCAGTGGCTTCCTATAACTCAAGCACTTTGGGAGGCTGAGGCAGGAGGATAGCTTGAGGCCAGGAGTTTGAGACCAGCCTGAGCAAGAGTAAGACCCTGTCTCTACAAAAAATAGACAAATTCGCCGGGCGTGGTGACATGTGCCCTGTAGTGTCAGATGCTTGGGAGGCTGAGGCAGGAGGATCGCTTGAGCCCAGGAGTTTGAGGTTGCTGAGAGCTATGATGAGGCTACCATCTAGCTCAGGAAACAGAGTGAGACCCTGTCTCAAAAAAAAAAAAAAAAGAAATTGAATTCAATAAAATCAGAACTCAAAAACAAAACAGTAAAATGACTGAAAAAGATTGTAGAGCTAAAGAAACAAACGGAGACCTTAACATAGTATATTTCTATAGGTAATAAAATGAAAAACAACAAAGAACTGTCTGTACATAGTTGAAAACTGAATTACTGACATGGAATAAAAGTGGGAAATACTCAGTAAAAATGAAAAGCATAAAGAGATTTAAAAGATAATAAATTTGTAAAAAAAGATAATCTAACATTGGTATTTCTGAAGTAGAGGACCTAACACATAGGAATTACTTAAAAGAAACAAGAAGAAACAGAACTGCAAATTCCATTGTTAACAAAATTAAGAAGTACCTGGTATTTCATATCACTAAATAGGAAGAAAAGTTGGCATAAACAATAAAGATCAGAGAGAGATTTGGTAAACTGAAGAGAGGATGTTTGTGGTTGCAGATTTAAAAAATACAAAGCCAGTAGTGCACAGTTCCCTAAATTAAGTGGTATATCTTGAGGTACAAAACCAAAATTTCATTAGCAACATGAGAACAGGATCACAGGCTGATGGTGAATACTTTGGACCCCACTAGACATAATGTGTTGAGAAGATAGAAAAACAGTATTGAGTGAAGAGTCTCACAGATAAACTATTTTTGTGCCTCCAAACTTTGATGAAGGAGAGGAATGAATGATGGATTAACTATTATGAGCAGTGTTGCATTGCCAATCTCAGTAGACTGGGGAGAAGCAAAGGCTAAAAAAACGTATTTTTATCTGGAACCTACCTGGTCTTTGATGTCAAAACTTTCTTGTGAATAAGTGGTTCATGAAAAATAGTACTGATTTATCAAAAAAGAACAGGTACAGAATTTATACAAAGATATTATCCAAAAAGAAGGGAAGGAATATGAAAAATAAATAGTGCACAAAAAAATAATACTTAACAGAAAATAGCAACTGAAAATCCTGACCAAACATCACCATGAGAGAAAACACAATAAAGCCCTCATCTCTGTAAAACAAGTGTGTAAATAGAGATTCAAGTGCTTAGAGACAATACAGTGTGTTATCAGTAACAAAGTATAAGAAAAGGTAAAGTTACCACCAAAATGAAGGACAAAATGGAAGCAATACAAAGAGTGTTCACAATATAGTAAGAGACTTAGAAGACAAAATTGAGAAAAGCTAATAAATGTATGGAAATAAAAAAAAGAGATAGGTAAGAGAAAGGAAAGAGATGGAAGAAAGGCAGAGAGAATTCAGTGTTATGCATAATTTTTAGATGATAGTGTACTTATTTTCTTATCTTTTAAAACATCATTTAGAACTATCTAAAATTGGTTTGTGGAATTATCCAGATTGAAATTATTGTACATAGTGTTGGTTGCAAACATGGAAGAACACAGGGAATATAGATAGCATCCCTGAGACTATTCTTAAAACTAATCCGTGACAAAATCTACCCAAATGAAAAGTGATGGGAAACCTTGTGGTAAAAGGATTAGTGTTGTGCTCAATTCCAGAAAAGTGAAGTACCGTGTTTCCCTGAAAATAAGACAGGGTCTTATATTTATTTTTCCTCAAGAAGACACCTAGGGCTTATTTTCAGGGGATATGTTATTTTTTTTAAGTACGGTACAACAATCTGCATTTATTCAAATATAGTTAAGTCATCTTCTTCTAGAATATCATCATAACTCTCCAAACCCCAAATTCCATCCTGAATTTCTTGCCACTCTATTTCCTTTAGAACCATTAGCCCCAATCTCTCATGTCGAGCAATAGAGCTCTCATGGGGCAGATGAGAAGGGCGGCTCGTCGTCTTTACTGCTCCTTGAGGAAATGCATGGGTTGTGCAGATATGCTGCGTAGCCACACCCATCACTAGGTCTTATTTTCGGGGTAGGGCTTATATTGCACAAATGCTTAGAAATCCTGCTAGGGCTTATTTTATGGGTAGAAACACGGTATATATAAAGTCTTCTGAAAAAGAAAGTTTTCCCAAATCATTTTTGGATATCCATCCAATATAAAGACAACATTCCAAACAAATAAGAATACAAGGAATATAGCACCTTTGTGCCAACTCCCAACTCCCTTTCAGAAAGCACTTGTAAATCCAATCAATCTAGAGATGAATCAAAAGAAATCCCTGTGAAAGTCTCCAGCCTTTTAATATATTTCATGATTCCCTCCCACCCCTCCAACCTCAGGGAGATCTTTTAGGAATTGGATTCTAGAAACTTAGGGATTATCTATTGTGGGACCATATGTCCCACAAAGTTCAGCAATTTGTTTTGCATCATTTATTTTTTAATCTATTAAATTGATATTAATGTAATACTTTTGAAAATACAAATGTCATGTTACGATACTATTTCTATAAAATTATATCTGTTTTTATATTTGAAATATGTACATATTGAATATGCTTGAAATGCTATTTATCACTGAGGTTTCTGATGGCTATTTCTGGATAGTAGGATGTTGGGATTTAAAATGATTTATGTCTGTGCTCTTTTCTTTATATTGCTTTTACTATAGCTTGATTTTAAAGTACTGATCACATATTATTTTATAAAAATAGTGAGTCATTTTAAAAATAGAAGGCTTTTCTGACCACCACACACAAAAACGATCTGACACTGGTCCTGATAGCCCAAAAAAAGGGGAGAGAATTTAGGTTCTGAGTGCGGAAAAAACACAAAGCCTAGATTAATATCAAGCCTTTATGACCTTTATTTTTGTTAATTGCATTCGTAATTTTTTTTTTTTTGCTTAGGTCATGCATATTCGGAAACTACTTAGGAAAATGGATCGTCCAAATGGTCTTTATCCAAATTATTTGAATCCAAGAACAGGGCGCTGGGGTCAGTGTAAGTATTTCTAGTATCACTGATGCTTTGTTAAATGGTTATTTAACTGAAAATTCTGTGCTTGATGGAGTGAAAAGTATACTATGTGAAGTTAGAAATCCTCAGTTAGTGTCTAACCTTTTGATCTACTAGTGCTGTTACCTTTGACACATTTCTAATCTCTTGTAGCTTTAGTTTTCCTACTTGTATTAATAAAATGGAAACATCCTGTCCACAAGAGTATTTTTTTTTATGTATTTAAGTACTTTGCTAAAATACAGCGTGTCAGTTTGAAAGGTTATACTTTAAACTCTCAATAAAAAATATCTTCATATAAATAAGAGCACTGCTTAAGAGAGGTATTTATAGGAGTATGAAAGACAGATGAATATAGGAAATGACTAGAAAGCGGGCATTTGCTCATGGACAAGATATGTCTAGTCATTCATTTTAGAAGAAGGTATCGTGGCATCCATTATTTATTTACCAGGCTCTTTGCGAAGTTCTTGGATTAGGCGGGAAATGGGGAAGGAACACACAGGGTTTGGCCTGAATTCAGGGAGCAACCAGGCTAGCAGGATAGGCAGATACACTTAAAAGTAGTTGGAATAAAATGTGATAAATGTTGTACATAGTAGGAGAAAGTACCAATTGTTAAATGAAACCGTGGTGGAAGTGATTCCCTCTGCCTGAGGGGAAAGTGTTTTGTTTGGGGAAGGAGTCATTTTTCTTATTAGAACTTTAAAATTTATCTTTGAAGGAATTGATTTTTAAAAATAATAATAAATGTTCATAAGGAAATGTGGAACTTACAGAATTTTAGTAATTATGGGTTTATAAATGCTGTTCTCTTCTAAAAGTAGGAAAACTAGAACAAATAATAGAAGTTGCAATTTTGCCACTAATAAAACGTGATTGGGTTATTTTTGAGACTAATAAAATCATAATGAAGTAGTAAATAAGAGGCAAAAGAAACAGTCATATAATTTTATGTGCTGAAAACACTGGTGTATCTGCCAGTGAGGAAATATGTTGATGTGAGTTCCAAGAATAGGAAAAATGTTTGCCACAAATTGTCGTTTATGCTCCTTTCCAGGAAATTGTCCTCTATTTTATGAAAGGAAAATAGATTGGTTAATATAGTTGTGTCTTTCATGGATCTGGAATATGATCTCAATCTTTCAGTTCTTCTTACTGTTCCTCTTTCCTGAAATTTTTTATGTGTAGCTCATTTTTCTCTTTATTTTGAAAAAAATCCAAGATCTAATGCCTAGACTGACTACAGATGATATATTCTGAAAAAACAAAATCCAGAGAGCTGCATTTCTAAAATAAAAATGTAGTTTTCTTATTCCAGATAAGGGTAACTGGATTGGATGTCTACTCAGTAATTTGAGTACACAAATACCCCTTGGATTTGTATTAAGATTTGGGAATGTTATGATAATAATGATAATGATAAAGATTTGGAAATGTTATAATAATGATATAATATTATAATATATTAAAATTATGTTCAGTTTCTGTCTTATGTTATATGCCAGTATATGGTATAACTATTTAAATATAAAAGAAGAAGTTATAAAAGTACTAAAAAATTGTTGAATATATAATCAGGAAAGCCTTTTCTAAGCATGTCACATAAAGCAGAACCATAAAGAAAAAGGTGTCAGTTAATACTATATATAAATGTTAACCTCCTCCATTTCATAGCAATTAAAAAGCAAGTTACAAATGTAGGAAACATATTACAGAGTTTTCATATCCTTTTATATCAAGACCTCTATAAGATCATAAGAAAAATGGTCACCCAGTGGAAAAATGGGCTAAGAAAAGTTAGTTCATGAAAAAACAAAACAAAAATGGGGGAAAAAAACCCAAATGGATGTTCTTGTTTATCCCTAAAAGTGATATTAATGAAGATAACTTCATTATCTTGGAGATAGTGTAATGTGACATCTCTTTCTATATAGACCAGGGGTAGGGAACCTTTTCATGTTGGAAGACCACATTAATTTAGCTGTAATCAAATAAGGCCACATTCAAGAAACTTCAATTAGATATACTTAAAAATGCACAGTATTTTGTAAAAATCTAACTACTATGTACTTAATAGTTTCAAAAATGGAAATTATTTGTTAGTTTTAAAGTTAACTGACCTTTTAATGATTTTGTTGTGTCTGCTTTTTGTTGGAAACATTTGAATGTTTGGTTGCAGCATGGAGGTCCACAATTTAAGTTGATCCTCTAGATGGGTATCAGTCATTTGTGACCTTAAGGGCATCTTGATTTGGGTTAGGTAGGAGAATGCAGAATTGAAGCAATAAGTGGTTGAAAAGCAAGAAAGCATTTTTCGGGCATGTTGTCAAAGGTGTGGGTATTCTGCATTTTCCATATTTCAACTGGATCTTTCTTAGCATCAGACAATGACTTTAAAATATCATCTACTGAGAACTCAATTCCATCTATAGTTCTTTGGATGCCTTGGTGATACCAACTAGGTGAGGCTGAAATGCTAATTTGAGTGTGATGTCATGGATTCTGAAAGTCAGTGAATCTTTCATTGTATTCTCCAATTAATAGGTCTATAACAGCTGCATATTCTTCAAATGATTTCTATATATCATCCCCATCAGTGACCTCTGCTAACTGGGGTAGATGTTCATCTGAAATTTCCTTTTGAAGAAGAATTGTTTTGAAAAAAGATAGCATTTTTTGAAATGCTTGTATTTTTTGCCATATATCATATATAACCTTAGTTTTACCTGGCAAAGAAATATTCAAGTTGTTTTGGTTTGACATGACATCACACAGAAATGCTGTAATCCTATAGAAATCTTCTTTCGATAATTCACATTGCTGATTCTGTTCTTCATAAAATTTAACTGTCGTCAGAGATAAAATTTTATCCAACACCCATCTTTGCGATAGCCAATACACTTTAGATTGATAATGCAAATCCACACTGAATACCTCATCTTTCAACTTTAGCATGTTGTGAAACTGATGATGCCGTGTTGCATTTGCAAGAATATAGTTAACACTACTTATAACTTATTGCACAGTGTCACTTAAAATATTAATAGTAGCTTAAGCACAGAGACTTTGCTGATGCAAGATACAATGAAAAGAAAGGAGAGCATCTGGATCTGCCAATATTCTTTTTAATCCAGGCAATAAATCTTTCGTGTTTTCCTGTCATAGAAGGTACACCATCTGTACATATGCTCACTAAATTTACCAAATTCAGTCCAACTTCACAACATTTATCTTAAAAGTTGTTGAAGATACCTATCCCCTGTGTTCTGTTTGTAAGAGTGCCCAAAGTGATTAATTTTTCATAGCAAAGAAAATCTTCTGTTATGACCCAAATGAACTATAAAACCTACACCGAGTCAGTAGTATCAGTGGATTCATGCAAAGTGATTGAATAATATGTATTTTCCATTTGCATGAACAACTTGTTGCATGTAGTTGTTCTGTTAAGTTGAAGCTAATTCATGCTGCCAATCAGTTATGATTCTTCTTGAAAAAGGCATTCGTTTGTACTTGGAAACATTATCAGGGTCTAAGCATCCTACAACTTCAACAACACATTCTTTCACAATTTCTACATCACTGAATGGCTTCCTTTTTTCCCTGCGTATATAAGCTATTAATATCTTATAAGTTGCTTCAATGGCATTATTTCCAGGTCTTATTGCTGCTTGAAAGAATTGTCATTGCTTTGGCTTTTCGTCTTTTAATTTCTGTGGGACAACCTTTTCTGCCACTCCTTCTAAATTAAAATATTTGTGGTCCTTGTGGGTTTTATAATGCTGATGAACATCAAATTTCTTTAATGTTGATATTGCAGTATCACAAAGCAAGCAAATCACTTTATCTTTAGCAGAAACAAGATATTAATAATATTGCAATTCCCGATCCTTGTTAAAAAAAATCTGTTTTCTTCCTTCAGTGTTCTCTTGGTTGTCTTTGACATGATGGGCTGTTAAGCAGACAGAATTAAAATATACTGTCAAGCTGTGCAGCTGTTCACAAATGCCACTTCAAACAGAAACACAGTGCACTGTTGTCAAAAGCTGATAACAGACTGGCATACTTGACCCCCATAAACTCTGGCCAGCCAGCCTCATGTGGTAGTGGTGCCAGTCAGGTGTGGGAAATTAGAACTAAGTCATGAATGTAGCAGCCGTCACCTTAGCCCTTATGACTTACTAATAATGTTTTAATTGTGCCAGTCAATCTGGGAGGATTATTTCATTGAAATTTATTTTATTCTTTAGCATTTTAAATATGTTCATTTAAAAAATTAAATAAAAATATAAAAGATGAGCAAAAATATATTAATAAAAAGATTTGTTCTGTGAAATTTGGATTCAGTCAAAAGGCTTAAGGACCTAGAAGGCCACATGTAGCCTTAAGTCCGCAGGTTCCCCATTCTTAGTACAGACTGCGTCTACTAAACTAGTATTTACAAAGAATACTGTATTTCTAGTATCTCCATAGACTGACTGGTCACCAGAAACTTTGTCTCTCTCTTTCTGACTTCTCCATACCCCTAATGAAATCAATGCAATTTTTAAACTGAGATGCTATTCTTTGACTGTTATATTGACAAAAGTGTGCTTGCTTCAGGCGCACATCTAAATTGACAAAGAAAATTGACAATTTCCCTGTATCAGTATGTCAAAGAGTGTGAATATTTGTATGCCCTTTGAGCTAGCAACTCATTTCTAGCAATTTATTCCAAGGAAATTTTCAGAGCTATATATTAAAATTTATTTACAGCAACTTTATAGTTATTTGTAATAGAGATAATTTAGAAACATTCTAAAGCAGTCCTGTCCAACAGAACTTTCTGTAATGAGGAAAGTATCCTTTATCTGTATTGTCCAATACAGTAGTCACTAGCCACATGTGGTTATTAAACACTTGAAATGTTGCTGGTATGACTATGGAATTACATTTTAAATTTTATTTACTTTCAATTAATTTAAATTTAAATAGCTACTTGTGGCTAGTCCCTGCCACATTGGACAGTGCAGTATTTAAACATCTTATAATAGGGATTTGGTTAAATAAATTATTGTCCCTCAGATATGGTATACTATACAGCCATTAAAAGTTACATTATAGAATACTTGACATAGATAAATATGACATATCTAGAAAGATATTTAGAAAGAGAGAGGAAGTAAACACTGTAAGAATAGAAACCAAAGTGTTATCTGTGGTTTTTTCCTGAACATTTGCTTTTATTTTTTTCTGTTTACCTTTATTATCCAAATTTGATCATGAATTTCTATTTTGAAGTTAAATCAAAAATATTTTTAAATAAAAATGAGGATGCCTTCTTCCACACTAAAATCTTAGGATGCTGAAAAAACATATCACAATTTTTTAATTGCCAGCCTTGAAATGACCATGACCAACAGTATAGCACTGATGATAATTATTGAAAAGATAACTCTCTTCAAATGATATTGAGAAAACTGAATAGCCCCATGAAAAAGAATGAAGTTGGACACTCACATTATACCATTTATAAAAATTAACCTAAAATAGATCAAAGACTTTAAGAGCCAAAACTATGAAACTCTTAAAAGAATACATAGGAGGAAATCTTCATGACTTCGGATTTGGCAATGGATTCTTCAGTATGACACCAAAGGCACAAGTAACAATAGAGACAAAAAATAGGTAAGTTGGATTTGATTAAAATTAAGAACTTTCATACGTCAGAGGATGAGATTGAAGAGATAATCCCCAGAATGAGAGAAAATATTTGCAAATCACGTATCTAATAAGAGAATATATCCAGAATATATACAGAACTCCTACAACTCAACAACAAAAAGACAACCCAATTAAAAAATTGACAAAGGCCTTGAATAGTCATTTCTCCAAAGAAGATATGAAAATTGGAAATAAGTACATGTAAAAGATGCTCAACATCATTAGTCATTAGGGAAATGCAAATCAAGACCACAGTGAAATACCACCTCACAGCTACCAGGATGGCTGTAAGCAAAAGGATGAAAAATAAGCCTTGGCAAGGATGTGGAAAAATTGGAGCACTGTACATTGCTGATGAAAATGTAAAATGGTGCGGCTACTGTGAAAAACCATTTGATGGTTCCTCAAAAAGTTAAACATAGAATTACTGTATGACCCATAAATTCAACTCCTGTATACCCAAAAGATTTGAAAACAGGGACTCAAACATATACCTGTATGCCAGTGTTCACAGCAATATTATTCACAATAGCCTAAAGGTGGAAACAACCCAAGTGTCTCTTAGATGAATGGGTAAACAAAATGTGATGTAAACATACAATGGAATATTATTTAGCCATAAAATGAAGTTCTAATACATTAGATGAACATTGAAAACATTATGCTAAGTGAACAAAGCTAGTTACAAAATGACAAATGTTGTATGATTCCACTTATATCAAATATCTAGAGTTGTCAAATTCGTAAAAGACAGAAAGTAGATTAGAGGTTACCAGGGGCTTGGGTGAGGGGAATGGAGAGAAGAATGGAGACTTACTGTTACAAAGTTTCTGTTTGCTGTGATAAAGTTTGGAAATAGGTAGTGGTGATGGTTATACAGCACTGTGAATGTAATAAATGCCACTGAATGGCACAGTTACAAAATAGTTACAATGACAATTTTTATGTTATGTCTATTGCGCCACAAAAAAATTACAACAAAAAAACCCTCATTATTTCCTATTTTTCCCCACAAAATAAATTCAAATTACTTTATAATATATTCACTCTCAGTTATTAACTTTGAAAATGTTATAGAGAGAGCTATTCACTGGTTATTTTGGCAGGAGGTCTTGAAAATCCTAGGGAGCTGACCTGATATCTCTTTAGCAGCTGCAATCGTTACTAAATTGTCCAATTTGTTCCTTTTAATGTTTTTTTGTATATTTTATATAAGCTTCTGAAAAATATATCAAATTCTATTATCTTTGAGCAGTATACATCTGTCATATCTATAAATAGTATGCAGAATAAACATTTAATTGAAGTGAAATTTAACAATTCAGCTTTGGCTAACTGTATTATAATTAGAGTAATGATAATGTCTGTGACATGCACATAGCAATCACAGAGAATAATTACTGGTAATTACCTTCAGGAAAAGTACTTGGCAACAGATATAAAAAAATATAGTGAGTAACCTAGATTTAAAAACAAATCATTAGTATTTTTTTAACTTTACTTTTTTACTAGTTTTTTTTTAGGATTTAGCCTATAACATTTAATGATTAAAGTAAAGAAGATATAGGAAATGAGTCATTACTGATTCAAAAAATTTTATACTACTAAATTTAAAATTGTGGGAAAAATGAGAATGGTATATACTCTTTGGAGTTAGAAGACTAATTCTGGCTTTCCTGCTTAATAATTTAGATAATTTATTTAACTTCTCTATGCCTGTGTTTCTTCATCTTTTCTAATTGTATGTATTTAATAGAATGATGATGTGGGTCATATTTATGAGATAATGTATTTAAAAATGCCTCTTATTAGCTTCTATTCTAGAATTTCCTATAAGAACACTTCAAAAAATACCTTCTGTTAGAAACCTGCCGTTAACTGCATGACACACTAGGATAGATCATACAAATCATTGATATTTAGGAGTGCTTTATGATACATTATCAATTTCTGAATATCAAAAGGACCTTGGAATGATGTGGTTCATCAGATTTGACATGTAGGCAGGCATGAGTTAGTGGTTCAAGTAAGAAAGTCAAACTACTGGCTAATAATTCTCTAATTACCATGGATCTCAGGCTTCTGCTGTGTATTCATGTATTAAGCACATAATCTTCCACTGGACCAACTGCCTAAAAGCTGGAAATTAGGCAGCAGTGAGACTGAGTCCTATAACCTCAGTAATCTGTGACTAAGTCTGGAAACCCTAGCAGTAATTCCCAGATAAAAAAATATTTTCCGTAAATCATGATGACAAAGACTTTTGCCTTTTCCTGCTTTTTTTCTTTTATTTCATTTCCTTTAATTCTTTTTAAATTGTTTCTTTCCTACTCATTTGTTAATTCTTTTTTTTTTAATTTTTTTAATTTTATTTCAGCATATTATGGGGGTACAAATATTATGGTTATGTATAT
>VBSM01000729.1:12366948-12385210 GCA_008086735.1 Cheirogaleus medius | reverse complement strand
ATTTCCCTGATGATTAGAGATGTTGAGCATTTTCTCATATGTTTGTTGGCCATTTTCTTTTGTTAGATCTACAATGTAAACAGAAATGGATGCATGAGGCTGAAATGCAAAATAGAAAAAATGCCCTTATGTTATTTTAATGACTCTTACTAATATATGTGTTATGCTCAGGCTTCTTGTATATGTGTTATGCTAGAAGCTTCATTCCAGGTTGGAGATAAGTGATAAAAGTGAGTATCCTAGTCTTGTTCCTGATCTCAGGGAGAAAGTATTCAGTCTTTTACCATTAAGTGTGAAGCTAGGTGTAAATTTTTTTGTAGATGCCCTTTATGAGGTTGAGGGAGTTTGTTTTTCTGGTTTGCTGAAAGTTTTTATTAGGAATGGATGTCAAATTTTGCCAAATGCTTTTACTGTATCTATTTTTTTATTAGTTTGATAATATAGTGAATTACATTGATTGATTTTAGAACATTAAACCTGTCCTACATTCCAAGGTAAATCACACTTGATTATGATGTATCATTCTTTTAAAAATATTTTGTTGGATTTGATTATGTTAAATAAGAGATGTTGTCCTATAGCTTTCTTTTTTATCTGTCTGGTTTTGGTATCAGTATAATGATGCTCTCATAGAGTTAATTGTGAAGTATTCCCTTATCTGTAATTTTTTGGTAAGAGTTTGTACAGAGTTGGTGTTGTTTCTTCCTTAAATGTTTGATAGAATTTACCAATATAACCATCTGGGCCTGAAGGTTTCTTTTGGAAAGGTTTTTAACTATCGTTTCAATTTCTTTGACAGGTTAAAGAGTTGTTCGGGTTATCTGTTTATTCTTGAGTTTTAACAATTTCTGTTTTTCAGAAGATTTGTCTATTTTGTCTCATTGTCCTAATTTATTGTCATAAAGTTGTTTATAATATTCTCTTATTGTCTTTTTAATATCTGTAGACTCTATTTCAGTGATTTTTGCCCTAACCTTTATTATTTGCTTTCTTTTTCTTTGGGTTTAATTTGCTCTTCCTTTTCTAGTTTCTTAAGGTTGAAGATAAGGTTCTTGATGTAAGAACATTTTTTTTCTCATGTATTTTCATGCTATTGATTTCCCCCTTAGTACTGCTTTAGTGGCATCCCACAAATTCTAATATATTGTGTTTTCATTTTCTTGTGAGTTTGTAATTATCATCAAATTTGGAAAAATTTTGGCCATTATTTCTTCATATGATTTTTGTCTTTCCTCTCCTTCAGAGACTCTACTTAGCTCATTGATGCTTCTTTTTTCCTTTTAGTTTTTAAAATAGTTTCTATTGCAGTGCCTTCAAATTCACTAATCTTTTCTTATGCATTGTCCAATCTGCTATTAATCATATCCAATATATATTTTTTATGTCTGAAATAGTTTTTATCTTTAGAAGTTCAGTTTGGCTCTTTTTTATATCTTCCTTATTTCCACTTAACTTTTGGAACATATGTAATACAATGATGACTGTTTTAATGTTCTTCTCTGGAAATTCTACCATCTGTGTCAGTTTAGATCACTTTTGACTGAATCTTTATTATCCTCATTGTGCATTGTGTTTCTTGCCTCTTTGCATGCCTGTTAATCCTTGACTAGATATTACACATTGTGAATTTTACCTTGCTAGGTATGGATATTTTTGTATTCCTATAAATTTTGAGTTTTGTTTAAGGATGCAGTTCAGTTACTTGGAAATAATTTGACCTTTTTTACTGTCTTGCTTCTAGGATTTGTTAGGCAAATCTGGTGCATTGCTCAGTCTAGGGCTAAATTTTTCTTCTACTGAGGAAAGATCTCCCTGAATACTAAATATCCTATGAGTTATGAATTTTTCTTACGTGGCTGGTAAGAATGGGCACTATTGCCAGTAGGCTTCTTGTGAGCATCTGGCAGTGTTTTTGCCAATCCTTTCCTGTGTTTTTTTCCCCCAGTCTTAGGTAGTTTCCTCACATACAAGTGCTGTTTGGTAATCTGCTGAATACTCAGGAGGGGTCCTTTGCAGATCTCTGGGGTTCTCTTTTGGTGAAGATCTGTCCTCTCAGGTACCCTGACCTATGAACTGTAGCTGCCTTAGTCTTCCTGGAATCTCAGCTTCATTTTTTTAACTCAGGAAGTCTGTAAGTCTCTGCCTCAATTCCCCATTCCTGTGCTTCTGCCTGAATATTTTTCAAGGCAATAATTGAAGGTTTGAAGAAGAAAAAAATTATATATATATAATTTCCATCTTTTCCTGATGATTGCATTGAGTTTTAACTTACATCCTGATAGTTTATATTTTTCTAACATCTAGAATTAATCATTACTGTATCTTCTGTCTGAATAACATGAAAAGTTTAATGTACTTCTGTTCCATAGCCTCATCATGAACTTCTGGTTTAAACTGTTAATTTCTCTGTTTGTTATTGCTTCTTGCATGTCTTATTCTATTCTCCTGGTTTTAAGAAAATTATTCCTAGAACATCTCCTCTAATAGTTTTTCAGGTTGGTCACCATACCCCTTTCCCTCACCCCTACTGAGATGACCTTGCTTCCTAAATCAGGTCAGGGAATCTCTTTACCTATAAACTCATTTACTTACTCACTTGGTTTTACTTCTATTTTTCCAGTCTCAGAGAATGCAGCGTCCATTATCCTGTCTAGTGTTTATCCATTGACCTGTGTTCTGGATCTTCTTTCAACTAACTCTTGAACTCTGTTTTTGTTTTGTTTGTTTTTTGGTGTTCCCATTTAATTATGCTATATATTAGTCTCCCTAGTTCCTTTATCATAGCTGATAAATCCCTCTCTCTATTTCCTTTACCTCTTTTTCAGTGCCATAGCCTCTTCTTATGAATACTCCATATCTCTTCTTCTTGTCATGATAAAGCCCTTTGAAGGAATAGTTTATATTTATTGATTTTTCTTGTTTGCCTTCTGTTCACTTCTCAATACATTAAATTGTGGGCTCTGCTCCCCATCACTTCACTAAAAGTAATTCTTTAATATGGTCCAGTGACTGTCCTACAGATTAGTCCAAAAAAGACAATGTATTAATTAGCTATTGCTGTATAACAAACCACTCTAAAATTTAGTGGCTTAAAACAAATTATTGTTTCTCTGGAATCTGTAGGTTGCCTAAGTGATTCTTCTGAGCTGGCTTGGGTTCTGCTGATCTTATTTGGACTTGTTCATGTCTGCTGTTAGCTGACAGGTTGGCTGGAGGCTGAGTAAGCTAGCTTGGCCTCATTTGGGAGGATTCAGCTCTGCTTCATCTTCTATCAGGATATACCCTGCTGCATTACATGATAATATCAGAGTTCCATAAAAAGAAATGGGTGAGCACGCAAGGCCTCTTGAGGCTTAGGCTTGAAAATGACACAGTTACTTTTTACCACATTCAGTTAGGCAAAGCAAGAAAAAAGGCCAGTCTACTTTCAAGGGATGGGAATTTGTTTCATATTCTTCTTCACACAACTTCTTAAATGTTCATATTCCTAGGGATTCTTATTTCTTACCCTTTTGATTTTGCCCCACCAACCTCATCTCTTTTTATAGGATGAATTATATCCTCTATATTGGTGAGAACCTAATGAGCAATCAGTAAACTATGGCAGGCCAGCCTGTGGCCTGTTTCTGTATGGCCCAATAGCTTAGAATGGTTTTTACGTTTTTAAAGGGTTGTTTAAACAAATACTGTTATCCACAACAACAAATGAAGGAATATGCAGCAGAGACTGTAGGTTATTTGGTGCTTTACAAAAAAATTTTCACCTCTTCCCATGGAAATCAATATTTCAGTACTGATCTTTCTTAGGCTTTAGCTTGTATCTACACATGTACACGATATTTGTGGCTGAATATTTTGTAAGTACCTTAAACTTCATATGTACAGAATGGACCTCAGTATCTTCATTTTAAAACTTTCTCTTCCTCTTGATTTCTTATTTTGCCCACATTCTACATGGTCTGGCCCATGCCAGAAACCTGACACTGTGAACACATACCAGTCCTATTGTTTCCACTTTCTTAGTCACATGTCAATCTATTTCTTCATTTCATATACCCTCAATTAATTTAGGCCCTCAGTTCAATATCACCCCTTATTAATCCAACCTCCACAATGATTCTTTTATGCTCTAATTATCTTATTCCCAAACTTAAAATTTATTTGATGTATTTGGACAGAGAAATGACTATTAAATTGTAGAGAGCCATTTTGGTTTGATTATGTGGTATAGGCTGAAGCTAGAAAGCAGAGGACTAAGGAGCAGGAAGATAATGAGAAAGCAGCAGCAGTAAGTTCAGATTCTTTTGAGAGAGGAGAGGAATTGTGTATCTGAGTATTTTTACAAAATACATTCTTACTACAGTCAACTGAATATATTTATGTGAACATTAGGCTATAAGAAAATTTAAAAGGTTTAAGCACTAAGATTTGTTTATAAAAGATTAAAAAACTCTGAAAAGGGCCAGGTGTGGTGGCTCAAAATAAACCCATCCCTGATTTTGAAGCAAAGCCTTCCACTTAGTAGCCCATCCTTCCTCAACTTTGCCCCCACAAAAAGCATCCAGTCAGAATTCTCACTCAAGGGACAGACTTAGTGATAAATAGGTCTACTCAACAGGAGGAACACCTGCTGTTCAGTGGAGGAAACCCACAGTAGCAACCCAGAACTTCACTCTTAAGCACGGATAAATAAATAATGATTGATTTATACAGTGGGATATTATACAGAAGTGCAAATAAATGATACAGAGCTATACTCAACAACATGGTTGAATCTTACCAAATTTTCAGCTAGCTATGAGAAGATGATTATATTTAATTAGTATATTAAATATACCAATGGCAAAACAAACCATAGTTGAGTGTATGAGATGATAAATGTATAAAAAAGTCAAATAAATGATTATTTCAAAAGTTAAGATAATGATTACCTTTTAGAGAGGTCAGAATTATGATTAGGAAGGGTTATATGGAAGGTTTTAGGGGGTACTGGCATTGTTTTGAGTGCAAGTTATACCAATGTTCTCTATAATAAGGATAACATTTATGTTTTATGTGCTTTTCTGTATGCATGTTAAATTTCACAATAAAAAGTATTTAAAGGCAAAAAAGGGATCCCAGAGGAGACTGAGACAATTCTATAAATAAACATTTTAAATTCTCGATTTTATTCAGAGAACTCTGAGAATATATTCTGTTCATAAAATAAGAATAGGATACTGTGAAAAAGAAGCAATTTAGAGAATAAGAAAGAGCTCAGACTAAAAGCATGATTGCTGACATTAAAACTTCAGTGAAAGGACTAAAGATAAAATTGATGAAAAAAAGTTCTCAGAATATAGAGGAAGAAGACTAAGAGACTAAAATTTGAGAAAAGAATAATAGAGAATCAATCCAGGAGGTCCAATTTTTAATTAAGAACAGTTTCAGATGAAAGAAATGAGAAAGTGGAGTGGAAAAAATAATCAAAGAAATAATAGTAAAGAATTTTCTTAGAGCTGAAAGATACTAACTTTAGTTTGAAAAGCACCTAGCACAATGAATGTAGAAATAAAAAGAGACAACACCTAAATTTTACCAATGTTAAAATGAAGATTCTAAACCTTGGAAAAGAGAGTTGAGTGTGAGGAAGGGGGACTGGGAACACATTGAGCCTATTATAAAATAACATTGAATTTCTTATCAGTGATACTAGATGTTAGAAGGTTTTGGAGTAGTACTTTCCAGAAGCTCTCAGGGAAAATTATTTCTAACCTTGAATTTTATATTCATATAAAATAAAATTAATAAGGAGAGCATAATAAGAATTTTAGACAGCAAGGTCTCTCACTCTTTTTTTGGAAATTATTTAAGAATGTGATTTGGTAAAACAGATGTAGACCAAGATAGAGGATTGAGGAAACAATGGGTTTAACTCTGGAAAGCATGAAAATAGAAGTGTCTAGATGACAGCTGTGGAGTATGCCTAGAGAATAACTAGATTGGGACGGAGGGATGACTCAAATGTAAGTAACATGATTGAGAGGCTAGGAAACAATAAATGATTAAAGAAAATGATGGGAGACAGTAGAAAGGCAGCTAGAAAATCTGGGAAAAATTAAAACCAAATAAGAAACTTGGTTAAACTGTGAGGACAACTAAAATTCAGCATGATTTTAAGCAGTTGATGAAATCTGAGGAAAGTCTGGGCAGACGGTAAAATGGTGATGTCAACTGAATAAATCAAGACATTTTGATTTAACCATGAAAATGAGGTTGTAATATTGATGGAAATATTTTGTCATAGTCTTTCAATACATCTGTTTTAAAATAGTTCCTTTCCAAATGTAAAATCACTGCTTTCTTGTTCATTACCAAATAATGTGCCCAAAAGGCAACACTAACATTTACCTCATCACAAATGCCCATTAAGTATGAGGGACTGTTTCGTGTCTACTCTGTTCACTTCTGTATTGTTTTAATATTTACAAGTATTAGTATTTGTTAACTTTTATCTTTCATAATTTTTGTGAATATAAAATGTTTCAGCCTATTAGAATTAATTTAGCTTCTAAGTGCAATTTTCCCATAAACCAATCAACATATATTACCTTCATTATAAAATTCTTCAGTATGATAAGTATTGAAAGCTATTAGAAATTTAATTATGGATTTCTTGTGTAGTCTGAAATTTAGAGTAAGTCATATTGTAGCTCTGTCTTTTATAATATTTCTCCAACTGTCTTCTGTAGCACCCAATTACTTAATGTTACGGACTGAGGAAACTAATAAATCTTAGTTTAAAGTAAATGACCATTTTATATGAAGTTCAAAACCTAGCAAAACAAATCTATGGTGATAGAGGTTGGGTATTAACTGTGAAGACCACATGAGGAAGATTTTTAGGATGCTGGAAATGTTCCGTATTTTTATCTTGGTGATGGTTTTGTTGGTATATACATATTTAAAAATTCATCAAAATGTATACTTATGATTAAAGAAAGGAAGTGAGAAGTAAGAGCATTTGAGATGCAGGCTATTTAAGGTACAAGTGAATTATTGGAATATTAGCAGACATGTTGCTTAAGGTGAATGGTAGACCTTTCCCCTATTTATTACTTTCTATAGCAAACGATTTTTAATTAGATAGTTACATGTATTCCGATAATACATAAGTATATAAAGTTAAAATTAAAGAGCTCCTTGCTTAACAGTTGTCTTTTCAAATCCTATGTGTACCTAATGTTCTTTACACATACAAATTTTTAGTACTATCAAGCTATATATATTATTCTGAAACTTGCTCTCTTCCCTGCCTTCTACTCAACAATATATAATAGATATCCTTCGGTATCAGATTTCAGATCCATTGAAATCTCTTTAATGATTGTGTAGTCCTCCACAGTATGTTTATACTATAATTTATTTAGCCACTTCCCTAAAAATTTCAAGTTATCTTTAGTTTTTTACTAATGGAAATAATTCTATCATGAACTTTTTTCTACATCTATATTTGTGTATTTCTGCAAGTATTGTTTAGTATAATTCCAGAACTAGAATTTCTAGCTTAAATTTTGATAGCTACTACAAAATTGACCTTCAGTTCCAGCAACTATGAACCATATCTTGTCAACATTGGCCATTATCAATCTTTTAAAAATGTTCACTGATCCAGTAGACAAAAATGAAATCTCATTGTTTTAATTTGATTTGCTCTGATCACTGGTGGAGTTAAGCATCCTTTCTTGTGTTACTTATAAATTTATGTTTCTTTTTTGTTAATTGTGTATGCCTTGTTTTAATTTTCCTTATTTGGCAGAGGTCTTTATTTAGGACATTAAAACCCTTTTATGTATGATACAAGTATCTTCTCCCATTCAATTTTTGTTTTTTAGATTTATATGTCATTTAGCTTATACCATATGAGGCTATATATTTTTTCTTTATGACTCTTTCGTTTTATAGTTTCCTTAAGATCATTATGAATACCAGACATGTTCTTATATTTTCTTCTGATATACTTATAGTTTTGTGTTTTACTTTTAAATAATTAATTGTCCATGAATTTATTTTACGAGCTAAAGATATACATATTAATATGCATTTTTCTCCAAATGTATTGCCAGTTTCTCTATCTCATAGATGAGATAGGATAGGAATATACCTAGGACAAATAAATACAGGCATACTGTTTTATTGTGCTTTACAGATATTGTATTGTTTACAAAATGAAGGTTCGTGGCAACCCTGTGTTGAGCAAATCTATCAGTGCCATTTTTCCAAAAGCATGGGCTTACTTATGATCTCTGTGTCACATTTTGGTCATTCTTGTAATAATATTTCACACTTTTTCATTAATAATATTTCTGTTACGGTGATGTGTGATCAGTGATCTTTGATGTTGCTATTATAATTGTTTTGGGGCACCACAAACTATGCCCATATAAGAGGGCAAACTTAATTGATAAATGTTGTGTGTGTTCTGACAGCTCCACGCACCAGCTGTTTCCCCATCTCTGTTTCTCTGCTGGGGCCTTTCTGTTATTCCCTGAGACATAAAATATTGAAATTAGGCCAGTTAATAACTCTGTAATGGCCTGGAAGTATTCAAATGACAGGAGGAGTCACATGTCTCTCACTTTAAATCAAAAACTAAATATGATTAAGCTTAGTGAGGATGACATGTTGAAAGCTGAGATAGGCCAAAAGCTAGGCCTCTTGTACCAAACATTTAGCCAAGTTGTGAATGCAAAAGAGATGTTATAGAAGGAAATTAAAAATGCTACTCTAGTGAACACATGAATGATAAGAAAGCAAAACAGCTTTCTTGCAGATATGGAGAAAGTTTGAGCAGTCTGGATAGAAGATCTACCCAGCCACGACATTCCCTTAAGCCAAAGCCTAATCCAGAGGTCCTGACTCTCTTCAGTTCTATGAAGGCTTCGCGAGGTGAGGAAGCTGCAGAAGAAAAGGTTGAAGCTAGCAGAGGTCAGTCGGTTCATGAGATTTAAGGAAAGATGCTATCCCCGTGAGATAAAAGTGCAATGTGAAGCAGCAAGTGCTGATGTATGTAGAAGCTGCAGCAAGTGATACAGATGATCTAGCTAATATCATTGATGAAGGTGGCTACACTAACCAACAGATTTTCAAGGTAGATGAAGCAGGCTTCTATTGGGAGATGTCATATAGGATTTTAATAGCTAGAGAAAAGAAGTCAATGTGTGGCTTCAAAGCTTCAAAGGACAGGTTGACTCTTGTTAGGGGCTAATGCCACTGATGACATTAAGTTGAAGCCAGTGCTCATTTACCATTCTGAAAATCCTAGGGCCCTTAAGAATTATGCTAAATGTACTCTGCCTGTTCTCTGTAAATGGAAGAACAAAGCCCAGGTGACAGCACATCTGTTTACAGCATGGTTTAATGCATGTGTTAAGCCCACTGTTGAGACCTGCTGCTCAGAGAAAAAAGTTTCTTTCAAAATATTACTGCTCATTGACAATGTACCTGGTCACCAAGAGCTCTGATGGAAATGTACGAGGAGATGAATGTTGTTTTCATGCCTGCTGAAACAGTGTCCATTTTGTAGCCTATGAATCAAAGAGTCGTTTCAACCTCAAGTCTTATTATTTAAAAAATACATTTTGTAAAAAGACTGTAGCTGCCATAGATAGTGATTCCTCTGATGGATCTAGGCAAAGTAAATTGAAAGCCTTTTGGGAAGGATTCACCATTCTAGATGCCATTAAGAACATTTGTGATTTGCGGCAGGTGGCCACAATACCAACATTAACAGGAGTTTGGAAAAAGTGGATTCCAGCATCATAGACGAGGTCGAGGGGTTCAAGAATTCAGTGGAGGAAGTAATTACAAGACTTGTGTGGAGGAAGTAATTACTGATTGTGGTGGAATAGAAAGAGAACTGGAATTAGAAGTGGAGCTTGAAGATGTGACTGAATTGCTGCAATCTCATGATCAAACTTGAACAGATGAGGATTTGCTTCTTATGGATGAGCAAAGAACATGGTTTATTGAGATGTAACCTCCTGGTGAAGAGGCTGTGAACATTGTTGAAATGACTAGTATTTCGACTATTACATAAACTTATTTGATAAAATAGCGGCAGGATTTGAGAGGATGGGCTCCAATTTTGAAAGAAGTTCTACTGTAGGTAAAATACTATCAAACAGCATCACAGGCTACAGAGACATCTTTCATGAGAGGAAGAGTCATTTGATGTGGCAGACTTTGCTGTTGTCTCATTTTAAGAAATTGCCACAGCCATCTCAACCTTCAACATCCACCACCCTGATCAGTCAGCAGCCATTATCATCAAGGCAAGACCCTCCATTGCCAAAGGGTTACTGTTCACTGAAGGCTCAGATGATTGTTAGCATTTTTTAGCAATCAAGCATTTTTTTAATTAAGGTAAATATGTTGTTTTTTAAGACATAATGCTATTGTACACTTAATAGACTATAGTATAGTATAAGCATAATTTTTATATGCACTGGGAAACCAGAAAGTTCATATGACTTGCTTTATTGCTATATACCTGTATATACTAATACCGTGTTTCCCCGAAAATAGGACAGGGTCTTATATTTATTTTTCCTTAAGAAGACACCCGAGGGCTTATTTTCAGGAGATGTGTTATTTTCCCCTCAAAGCCTCAGCTTGCAGCACGCACAGGATGGCCGGGACCTGACGGGGAGCCGACCTTGTTGTTTGGGGCTGCCTGCACCTTTCCAGTCACCTCTGGGATAGTAGCTCTCACGATGGGGCAGATGAGAAGGGCTGCTCATCTTCTTTACCGCTCCTCGACGAAATGCATGGGTTGTGCAGATATGCTGCATAGCCACGCCCATCACTAGGTCTTATTTTCTGGGTAGGGCTTATATTGTGCAAATGCTTAGAAATCCTGCTAGGGCTTATTTTATGGGTAGGTCTTATTTTCGGGGAAGCACGGTAGTTACACAAATAGTACTCAAGGGCTGGAATTTAACAGCATAATTATATTATGCAAAGTGGTATTACAAAGGAATTCTTTGTAGGTTTATTTTAATTTATTGCCCATGGCACTGGAATCATTAACCATCGTAGAGAAAAATATTTAAGAGTGAGATCTTTTTGGTTAACATCAGATTTAAGTATATCTCACATATTTAATCATAGCTTATATATTTAAAGCCATTAATATGTGAAAGATAATTATTTTCAATTTTGGAACAGTTTGAATCTATGAGAATTTTGTACAAACAATGTGATTCAAAAAAGACTTTAATATGTGAAGTACCACATTTAGAGGAAAAAGATTTTCTAGAAAGTTGGTACATGTGTGTAGTTGAATGATTATGGTATACTCTTACTGTACTAAGTTTGAAATAGGGAAATTCGAAATAGGGCTGTCAGTATAATTTAAAATCATTGACCTGTAATATAGTCATTATAATGAAAAAATATTACTTTATTTGCTGTATGTCTTCTTTTTTCTCAACCTCTGTCCTTCTTTGCTCTCTTTTGTTACAGATCATACATCAGTCGGTGGTCTGGGAGACAGTTTTTATGAATACTTACTGAAAGCATGGCTGATGTCGGATAAAACAGACCATGAGGCAAGAAGGATGTATGATGATGCTATTGAGGTGATTATTGTCTGAGCATATTCCTTAATGATTGAATATGTAGTGTATTTGATAGTGACTAGACAAGTATCTTCTAACCATTATATTGTATGCATTCTGAAAATGCATACAACACATATAAGCATTTTATTATATGCATTCACTATAGAGTTTATTAGTATTTTAATAGAAAGCCTCCTGCCAAGTCTTTTTCTATTTGTGGCATTTTAAAGATATTGTTAAAGGAAGAATTTAGTGTATTTATGAAAATTATATTTTAATTATTAATACTTTTAGTTAATATCTACAGAGACTGGAACAACTTCTGGCTCCACATATATTTGCATGAACATTTCTTCTTTCAAATGACCCCTTTAACCTAAGCATTGAGATCCTTTCAGGTAAATAATTATAATAATGGCAGAACACTTACATAGTACTTTCTGTGTGCCACAGCACTGTTCTGACCCTTTTTACATATATGAGATCATTTCATCATTATCATCACTTTACACATGAGGACCTTAAGGCACAGTGAGGTTAAGTAACTTGCTGAAGGTCACATAGCTTGTAAGTAAGTGATGGAGCCTAGAACTGAACAATCTGGCTGCAGAGCCTTTACCTTTAACCACCATATTATATTGTTTCATATTTATATAACCTCATACCATGATATTGTGACAGTTTAAAATTGGAGCAAGAGTCATTGTAGGAAGCATTTTTATGGGATATTTCCAAGCAAAAACTATGAAACAGAAAAGTGTGTTAAAGTAAGTTAAAAGTATGTTTAGAAAGTTGTTGACTTTCTGATCCATTATAAATCGATATTCCCTTAATTATTTAATTTACTTTTAAAAAGTTGTATTTTGTATATAACAACATTATTCTGATGTAGTCAGAGGTCTATTTTCACAGTTACAGGGGAGTTTGACCTCCATCCCCCCACCCCCTGCCATTAAACCAGGGTCCTTCTTACCCATTTTATATCCTTACCTTTTAGGGACCTAATTCTAGTTCCCTATAGTTGTTTTAAAAAATGCAGAAGAGTTGAATTTAATATGTGGCTTGCAGTGTTTTGTCCATTATAGGCATTTAATAACTGTTTGTTGAGGGATTGTGTTAGCTAATAAATTGAACTAAATTAAGGTATAATCAAGAATATAAATTTTAATATATGATTTCTAAAATTCTTTATGAAGTCTTAAAGTTTGAAAAGTTGGAGAGTTTTATTCTCTGTTAATAAAATTTAAACCTAGAAGTTTTTCTGATCCAAGAACAGTCCTAATCTAGGAAGAATTTAATATCCTTAGAACCATAGTGTTGAAAATAGCCCTTAGTCATTCCCACTATACTGTGGGCTCCTTTGACAGCAGAGTCTAATTTGTTTATCTTGCCACATAGCACAGTATCTGAAACTAGTAGGTATTCAGTAAGTAGTTGGTAAATGAACGAATGTATTTAATATTTTATTTTTGAGAAAGTGTGAAATATCATATACCATATAATCATTTTTTCTTCTTAGTTTGATGTTTTCTTGTAATAGTTTTAATCTAAGGCCATTTTTTCTTTTCATTGCTTAATTTTTGCCATAGGAAAACATTATTTTATATTTTCATTGCTTTTTAAATTATATACATTTTGAAAGGCATGATATCTGTCTTGAAAGTTAATCTTAAAAATTACTTTTCATGAGTCATCTGCTATGTAAGTTGTGCATCCTATAACTCTTTCTTTGTTTTCTTTGTTTTGTTTTTATTAGTTCATAAATCCAGAATGAGCATCTACTAAGTGTATTTTGATAACAGGTTAGCTTTCATTTTGAGGCATGATCTCAAGTATGCAGTTTCTGCAATGTTAGTTTAATTATCTTCATTAACTGTTTTATTAAGATACAGAGTATGTACACATTGTAATCAAACAACATATGGAATGTGTGGAAGAGACAGGAATGACCACTTATTTTTAGATTCATTCTAATTTGAAATAAATCACTTTTTAAATTTGCCTTTCTGTACTTACAGATATCCATATCCCTGGATCCTACATCTGAGCTTTCTTTTTTAAAGGTTATATATAATTACAGGTTTTATGTTCTGATCAAGTTTATGTTTAATTTTTAATTTTTTAAATAGTGAACAAAAATATACGTTTTAAAGGTCCTTTTGAAAAAGCAATAATGTAATGCTAGTATTAGTGAAGATTTAACACCTTTTAATAGAAGAGTAATAATATTATTCTTAACTGCCATTCAGCAGTTTGGTATTTTATATAAGTTGAATTCTTAGGCATTTGTCATATTTTTAGAGAGAAGAAAGCCATATAGGCAATTGTAGGAGTCCATAAGTAAATTACTAGTAAGAATCCCTGTCTTTAACCAACTTTTGCTTTAATCCTAGTAAGTCCGTGGGAATATGTTTAGATATCTTTTAATTATAACATGGTAAGATTTATGTTATAATGAACAGAAATGACAAAAATGTTATATAAAAATTTAGAACAATAACTATGGATATCATTCTTTAGGTATGTACGGAGTACTTGTGAGGTCCATAAAGATGAAAAACAATTGCCCCTATACTCAAAAACTAATATTTTCATTTGTGGTCCAGAGTACTACAGTTAAAAGAAAACAACAACAACAAAAGCTTATAACAGAATTGTAGTCCCTTATCATTTTGGTTATTAACCATCTCTTATCCCCCTAACAGGTCAAATACAGTTACCTAAGAGCACCATTCATTTATAAAATTACTTGTTAATTAAACATTTGTTGAGTGCTTACTGCATTATAGGCCTTTTGGTGTTTAAGATGATGTATACGGCCTAGTCCCTTCAGTTCTGTAAAATGTGTATGATTATAACAGAGAATATAGGGTACATTTTTCCAAGGCAGATTGTTATTGAGCTTGTCAGAGAACAACTCACAGTAAAAATGTGGATTAATTTTTGTATGACACATTCCTTTTTATTATGAGAAAGAAAAGTATAGTCACTAATCATATTGAATAATTTCTACCAAAGAAAACTTACTACAATTCTTATCCTTTTCCATAGAAATACCTCTAAAGGCAGAGAAATTAATCCATACCCCCTCTCAGCAAAGTCCGAGAACATAGTCCAAAGGAGCAGAGCTCTTAAAAATCTCATTTTTAAAATGAAATGTGATTATTATACTCTCTCTTATATTTAAGTTCAATATAGACTATTTCCCTCACCATCCCCACATCTTTAGAGTAAAATTGACATTTCAGGAAGATGGACTGTGTTTATCATGTGGCCTCTCTTATTCATGACACACCATCCAAAACAAATGCCTAAGTTTGAGAAATAAGGGACTAAGGAGTTAAGGGATAAGTATTTAAACTTTCACCTAGTTTTGAAAGGTTTATGATGTATAAGGTTGCTCACCTAATGGTACTTTTATAAAGCACTTTGCCAAGTGCTGTAGTTTCATAGAAATGAGAAATGTTTAACTAAGTATTAAAATCATATTTTTTATTAACTTGAATATTCTTCCTGTTCAATTTTTTTTTGTTTTTGGGGTTTTTTTTTGGTATGAAATAGAAAATAAATTGGTAAAGCCTTTTGGGTTATAACATCATCGTGATCTCAATTGACTGATTATTATGAATTTCATTTAGCTCAAGAAAACAAAGCCTGTAATGGGTAGCGTTATATAGAAAGGTAATCTTTGACCAAATCTCTCCTCTTCTACTGATTAGGGTATTTGTTCCACATTATATGCAATTTGATCACTCACTCCAAAACTTACTTATTGTAAGTTAAGTCTCCCAATTTGGGAAAGTTAGTACTTTATAGAATATCATATTACCAAGGTTTTGTGACAGCCTTGGTTATAAGGATATAGTAAGTTTGAACACTAATGCTTTGCTTCTAAAATTTTGAGTATCTTCTCTTTCCTGTAGGCTATAGAAAAACATCTTATTAAGAAGTCCCGCGGAGGTCTTGTCTTTATTGGAGAATGGAAGAATGGGCACTTGGAAAAGAAGATGGGGCATTTGGCCTGCTTTGCTGGGGGAATGTTTGCCCTAGGAGCAGATGGTTCCAGAATGGATAAAGCTGGTCATTATTTAGAGCTAGGAGCGGAAATTGCACGTACATGTCATGAGTCATATGACAGAACTGGTAAGAATATTAATAAGGCTAATTACTTAGTCTAAAATAACCTCTAAGTTAAAAATGTGTCCAGGAATTAGAAGGAGAATATATAGGCACTTTTCACTTCCAAATAGTTTAATACAGTAAATCATTTTCTTAAAAACCTGAATTTTTAATTCCAGAAATGTGTTTCTATGTCATTTTTTGAAATTTTAAATTCTGCTACTGTTTTTGTTAAAGATTTTGAAGTAATTTTAAAGATGGAGAGGTAGGATATTTGGGATATGTGAAATAACATTATTTATTTTAATGTAGTAAGAATCCACTTTAGCCATTCATTTCAACTTCTGTAAAACCAGTTACTTAAGGAACACAAAATTGACTGATTTGGGTTATATTGCCTTGCCTACCCTCTTGTGAAAATTAGAATAACCAAAAGATAATTGTAGTTATCTTGCACATATAATGGTATCTAGCTAAGTAGTCATTTGTCTCTTAGTTCACCAGTAATTTTTGGAGTATTTTTATTCCTTTAATTAAAAAGATCCTTTGACATTACTTTGGGCAGTTATGTAATATTTCTGAACTTCAGTGTCCTTACCTGGAGAATGAGATGATTCTTTATGATAACAAAAATTATTTTTGGGGGGTAGTGAAAAAAATCTTACTCTTTTTATGTATAAAGCATAATTATATATATAGTCATAAATAGATATACAGTATATATTTTTTATTAAAATTTGATAGAGGAAGAAGGCATTTAGGTTTTTAAAAACCCCTAAAAAGGCTCCTGAGGGGTTCAGTAGTAAAAAAAGGGTTGAGAAACACTGAAGTAGACCTTCCAAGGTTTTCTCTGACTTTAAAAATGTGTATTTTTGCCAGTCATAGCTATAGTCCCAGCTACTCCACAGTCTGAGGTGAGAAGATTGCTTGAGGTTAGGAGTTTCAGGTTGTAGTGTACCATGATTACTCTTGTGAGTAGCCATTGCACTCCAGCCTGGGCAACGTGGCGAGACCCTGTCTCTTAAAAAAAAAAATAATAAAATAAAAATGTGTGCTTCTGTGTGAAATAAAGGATAAATGAGTTCCCTGAAAGCCTAGAAATTAGTAATTTCTATTTGTGATTTCAGAAGTTGAATTGTTGCTTTTATCAAATAACTGAATTTGTTTTAGGATTAATTTATCATCAGGTGCCATGACGCAAAAATGATTGGCTTAAAATTTATCCTCGTTCATAGATATGTCAAGTTATTTTTATATAATAAGGAACTTAACTTATAGTGAAATTGACCCTCCAGTTTCTCATTAACTATATTAGGGGTTCCATTTCTTGAACAAATATAGCTAAGTCAAAAGGATATTGAAATAGTGTTATTTTAGGGTGGTTTCAGTGTTGGTAGGTAACAAATATAAGTCAGTGATGTGAGTCTTACAGAAAGAAGCTAAATTAAATTATCATATTGATATAGGGTGTCAATTATACACTTAAAATATAGCTAAAATTAGTAAAACATTGAGGACTAAAATGAATATTCAGTGTTTATATTAAGATCCATGATAATAAGGATTGTTGTTATGTAGCTTGTGACCGTAAATCAAATGATAATTCTAAAACAGTAGGATTTCATATAACAGATATACTAAAAATATGATATATCAGGGGTATTATAATGACTTATTTACTCCATTAAACATGAAGCACTCATTATATGCCAAGTATTATGCTGAATGCTTACAGGTTAAAGTATGAGTAGGATGTATTCCCTGCTTTTTAGAAATTCATAGAATACCAGTTATGAAAGACTTTCCTTATATTTCTGACTTTCACATTTCAAAATGACATTGCGGAAGTTATAGTAATATCTACATGAGGTTGATTCTCATTCTGATTGTCATTTTCACATTGCAAGTTTATAAACCTGTGACCCTCTTTGTCATGATATACCCCAAAAAGATTACTGTTTGATTTGTGTCCTGTGTTTTCACGTCTTTCACTATTTTTACTTGTCTTTAATTTCAACTTAGCTTCTTTAATTAAAAAGTACACTCCTAGTTTTGCTAACTTCTCGCCAGGTTATTACATCCTCTCCTGTGTTTTCTTGTGACTGTGCTATAATTTTTTCTAGCCATTTGTTTAAAAATACCCATCTACTTCTTATTAGTAGTTATTGCAACTACATCCGTGCTATACTTATTGCCTTGGAATTTCACTTTTAATTTGCTGTTGGAATTAGAATTACCATTAATTTAAAATTTGGCAATCTTAATATATTCTACCATATTGGTGAGTGTGGCCTATTTTAATGTTTAGCTAGGTTTGTAGGAAACGTTACTGAATCAGTTCATGAAACTGAACAGTAACTCAATAGTAGTTTTAAACATTATTGTGTCTGCATGAGAAGCTAGATTGATGATCGATGTATTATTGCAGTGTATTTTGAGGAATAATGCAGAATTGGTGCCAAACCTGATCTTAGATTTTTAAAATATAGTCCTTTCTTTTTTTGGAGGGGGGGGGGTCTACAGATTTCTTTTTTTTTTTT
>VBSM01000729.1:12335263-12366848 GCA_008086735.1 Cheirogaleus medius | reverse complement strand
CAAAAAAAAAAAGTAAAATGTCAAATGTTAAGGGGTAACTTAAGAGAGGAAATGCAATTAAGTGCAAGGTAAAATGTTATACTTTTTTTTTATATAATATTTCTTAAACAAAAGAGTACCTAAGAAATAATGTCCTTGGATATATGAAACCCATGATGTGGCCAAAATAATGGATAATTAATGTGAGATATATATATATATATATATATAGAGAGAGAGAGAGAGAGAGAGAGATCTCAAATATATCTGTGTGATCTGATAGATATTAGATCTATCAAACTTGTACATTTTTACTCACTAACTCTTTACAGGAAAAGTATGTTATCTTTTTGGTATGTTTTATTTCTGAAGTTATGAATGACCAATAAGCCAAATATGATTTTCAGATATACTACTTTAGTTTCATACAACCAGTTTCTACTCCACTTCAGGGGATTTTATCATTATAATTATAAAAGTTATCTAATTTACAGTTAGCCTTAAGATTAACATTTGAAAACTCCATCTGATCACCTGTTAGCACTAATAGTCACTGAGGAAGGAAGAACATAAGAAATCCAGAAAAAAGACCTATCTATATAGGCCTATCTATCTAAGGCCTATATATATAGATTAGTATCATCTCAATGCTTACAATGTTTGACTTTTTTAAATTTATTTTTTAATTGTATATATTGAAGATATACAACATGATGTGTTGATACACACACACACACAGTAAAATAATTACTACAATCAAGCAAGTTAACATATCTATTACCTTACAAATTAACTTTTTTTGTGTTTATATGTGGTAAGAGCACCTAAAATCTGTTCTCTTAACACATTTTCATCATTCAATACAATATTATTAACTGTAGTCCTTATGCTGTACGTTTTTTATCTAGACTTATTCATCGCATAACTGCAAGTTTGTGCCCTTTGACCTACCTCTCCCCATTTCCTCCTCCTCCCCATCCTTGGTAACCACCATTCTTCTCTCTGTTTGCATGTATTTGACTTTTTGTAAATTCCACACATAAGTGAGATCATGCAGTATTCTTCTTTCTGTCTGACTCATTTCATGTAGCTCCACATTCACGTGTGTTGTCACAAATGGCAGTATCTCCTTTTTTAAGGTTGAATAGTATTTCATTGTGTGTGTATATATATCACAATTGCTTTATCCATTCATCTGTCACTGGACACTTAGTTATTTCTATATCTTGACTAGTGTGAATAATGCTGCAGTGAACATGAGAGTGAAGATATCTCTACAAGGTACCGATTTCATTTCCGATGGGTGCAGAGGTATTGCTGGGTCATGTGGTAATTCTGTTTTTAATTTTTTGAAGAGTATACTGTTTTCCATAATGGCTATACCAATTTACATTGCCACCAACTATATACACCCTTGCTAATATTTGTTATCTCGTCTTATTGGTAATAGCCATCCTAACAGATATGAGATGATATCTCATTGTGGTTTGGACTTGGATTTCCCTGATGATTAGTGATGTTGAGCATTTTTCTATATACCTATTGGCCATTTTTATGTCTTTTTTGGAAACATGTCTATTAAGGTCCTTTGCCCCTTTTTTAATTTGGTTATTTGTATTTTTGCTGTGGAGTTGTGTGAGTTTCATATGTATTTTGGACATTAAACTATTATTGGATACATGGCTTGCACATATTTTTTCCTAGTCTGTAGGCTGCCTTTTCATTTTGTTAATTGTTTCCTTTCCTGTGAAGAAGCTTCTTAGTTTGATATAGTCCCACTTGTTTATTTTTGCTTTTGTTACCTGAGTTTTTGATGTGATATTCAAAATATCATTTCTAAGGCCAGTATCTAGGTGCTTTCCCCCTGCATTTTTTTTAGGAATGTTACAAGGTTTCAAGTTTTTGCTTAGGTCTTTAATCCAGTTTGAGTTGATTTTTGTGTATGTTGTAAGATAAGGATCCAGCTTTATTCTTTTGTGTGTGGATGTCCAGTTTTCAGCACCATTTATTGAAGAGACTACCCTTTCCTTATTGTGTCTTCTTGGTGGATTTTCGAAAAATGTACTTGGGTTTATTTCTGGGATGTCTATTCTGTTCCCTAGGTCTGTGTGTCTGTTTTTATGCTAGTATCTCATTAGATGCAGGAAAAACATTTGACAAAGTTCAACATCTTTTCATAATAAAAATTCTTAACAAAACTAGTATAGAATGAAATTTCCTCAACATAATAAAGGCCATATATGAAGCTCCCACAGCTAACATCATAATCAAGGGGAAAAAACTGAGAACTTTTTCTCTAAGATCAGGTATTCAGAGATGCCTCTTCTTGCCACTTCTTTTCAACATAGAACTGAAAGTACTAGCAAGAGCAGTCATACAAGAAAAAGAAATAAGAGGCATCCAAATAACAAAGGAAGAAGTAAAATTATCTCTGTTTGCAGGTGACATGGTCTTACATGTAGAAAACCTTAAGGACTCCACAAAAAGTCTATTAGGACTAATAAATGAATTCATTAGAGTATCAGGACACAAAAATGATATATAAAAAGTAATTGCATTTTTTATACCAGTAACAATCTATCCAAAAAAGAAACCAAGAAAACAATCCCATTTATGATAGCATCAAAAAGAATAAGATACTTAGGAATCAATTTAACCAAAGAAGTGAGAGATCTGTGCACTGAAAACCATAAAACACTGATACAAGAAATTGAAGATGACACAAACAAATGGAAAGATATCTCATGTTTATGAATTAGAAGAATTATTGTTAACATGTCCATAGTACACAAAGCTATCTACAGATTCAATCCAATCGCTATCAAAATTTCTATGATGTTTCTCACAAAAATAGTAAAAGAAAACAATTTTAAAATTTATATGGAACCACAAAAGACTGTTAATAGCCACAGCAGTCTTGAAAAAGAAAAAGTTGGAGGAATCACAATTCTTGATTTCAAATGATATTACAAAACTATAGTAATCAAAACAGCATAGAAACAAACATAGACTTTTATAGTCATTTTTAAAGTGTTTATTAAATACCAAATTATATTTCGTACTATGCCAGACCTTGTCATTAAGTCGGACAGACATTTTCTAACAAACTATTGGTAATTGGTTGATTATTCCTAACCTCAGATCCGTTTGAGGATTGGTCAAAGCTTTACACACAAAATTTTGCATACAATTTCAGAGGCTTCTTAGATGCAGCACTATCTCCCTCTTCCAAAGCCTACCGTAGAGTTCCTGACTCTCAGGTTAAGAACCCCTGCTTGATTTCTGCTCTAGTTCTCTAAGGCTTGGAAGTAAACAGACTGGTTATTAATTCTTCTGCATCACATATTTTGCTCTTAATAGAGCTATCTGCTATCACTATAGTGTTTTTGGTTTTCTGTTTTTTGTGGGGATGGATAAGGAAGAAAGGGTCTATTTTCACCTCCTTTGAATTCTGATTCTTTGGAGCTTACATTGTTGCCCCTGTGATGCTGAAATATGGCCACAGCTATGGCATGATTTTATTTATGCTCCATTACGGTTATAGTTCTTGTGCTATACTTTCTCTACTGAAAAAAAATGTTTATCATTTCTCAGAAGAGGTGAGAGACCTTGTAACTTTTAACTTTTGCTACTAGTACAACCTAATAACAAGAAAGAAAGGTGGCAGCTGAGAGTTGAAATTCTGTGTGACCCCACCATCCCAATGGCAGATGACCTTATATTGCCCAGGTTTAGGGTACTGAGTGTGACTAGAAAGAGATCTGTTTTGGTCCATTTTGTGCTGTTATAACAGAATACCCGAGACTGGCTAATTTATAAAGAATGGAAATTTATTTCTCACAGTTTTAGAGACTAAAAGTCCAAGATCAAGGCACCAGCATTTAGTCTATGGTGAGGGCCTTCTTACTCACATGGCAGAAGTCAGAAGGGCAAGCTAACCAAATGCTGCATGAAGCCTCTTTTAAAAGGGCCGTAATCCTATTAATGAGGGAGGCCTCATGGCCTAATAGCCTCTTAAAGGCCATGCTTCTTAATACTGTCATATTGATAACACCTAAATTTAGGAGGGGTCACATTCAAACCATAGCAAAGTCCTTAAAAAGCGTTTAATGCAGTGCTGTATTCTAGTTTGAATGGAGATATATCCATAGTATATAATGTTGAAATATATGCATCATGGCCATGTTTTATTCAAATGGATAAATGGGCAAGTTACTGATGAAATTCTTGGTGTTGGCAATTTAAACCTCTTCTTTGCTGTATCTACAGGGACTATAGGTGAAGAAAGTTTTTTTAAAACTGGTTTAAGTTTTAAAATATATTGTTTTTTTATAAATTATAGTTTGCTTTAAAAGTATATGATATACAACTAAATTTACTTCAAGATCTAAGCCTAAAAAAATTTTATTATGTATGTATTATTGCTAAAGGTCTTTAAAATTATCTTGACTTTCTGAAAAAAAAATTTCTGCGCAGTGTAATTATCTGTATCATTTTATTTTGGACCACAATGGACTATGTAATGTGCTTATGTCTAGTTTTGCATTCATTTCCCAAGGATTCCTAGGACTCTTGTTGGTAGAGTTAGATTTAGAAGCATGTTGATATACATTATTCTGAGAAATAATTCATGCCAGAATAATAGGAATATTTATAAGTCTATTTTAAGAAAACCAAATGTAGATCTTTTAAAGTGACTCATTTTGCACTGAGTGCAAACAGCAACAATAAAAATAAATAACAAAAATTACTTCATACCCTATTCTTTCAAGGGAGAAAAAAGCTCTTGCTACAAACAAACACAAATCATTTATTTTGCTCATTTATTCCTTTTGTCATGTCACAGCATTAAAACTAGGTCCTGAATCATTCAAATTTGATGGTGCAGTGGAGGCTGTAGCTGTCCGGCAGGCTGAAAAATATTACATCCTCCGTCCCGAAGTAATTGAAACCTACTGGTACCTATGGCGATTCACTCACGATCCAAGATACAGGCAGTGGGGCTGGGAAGCAGCATTGGTAAGTAAGCCAATATTTCATTTTATCTGCAAGAGTGTTAAATGAAGGCATCCTATAGTGCCATGTATCCTCATCTGTGTTACCTCATTTTCAGTAACTATAGAGTGATTTTCATTTATCTGACAAAACAGTCAGTTTAAATTTCTTGAGCAGTAGAAATAAACCTTAGGATCCACTTTTGTTCTCTATTAGGACAAATTTTCTACTAGTATTCACTTATTATTTTTATTGAATAACTAGAAGGAGTTATTTAAAAGGTGATTTTTCAGTACAATTGTAAAATAAGTAGTTTAATTCTCTGTACTGTCCTCATAATGCTTAACCACTGAAAATAAAGTCATTGTAAAATTGCCCAGGTTCACAGCCTGGGTTGATGACCTCCTATTCACTTTACCTCATGTTTTGAGTATTTCCTTAGTGGATCACCAGGAGAAGGATCAGTAAATTATTAAAATTTTTCTAGATTGAAAGATAATATATATATTTGAAATGAGGAATTTTTAATGGTTAGCAAGTAAAGGAAGCAAATGGTTTACCCTTAAATTATTCTTAAAATACTAGTCTTCAGAGAGCCCCAAGGCTATCAGTACCTGAGGAGGAAAGAACCATTAGCCTTCTATGAAAGTATAGCTTATTCCTGAGGGTAAAGGGTGCTTTTTGTTCTTTGAGATTTACTGATTATGATAAATACTACTAATTATGATGATATTCATATCCAAATTGTTTAACTTAAGCTTGCAGTCTAGATAGAACATCCGAGGACATCCCAGATGAGGTTAAGTAGTGGCAGTAAATTACCCAGACAAAAATATGCAAAATATGTTTTAGGGCAGGATGTACACCAATTTACTTAAAGAGAATGTTCCACAGTAGCAAAGGGGGAGAGAAAGTTGGAGCCATTATATAGATAGCCTTACATGCCAAGTCAAGGGTACTTCACTTAGTTCAGGAAATAAGACATGCATGCATGTGCAAACACAGCCCCTAACACTCACACTTAGTAACTTCTGTCAAATACTGCATAATTGTTCTCATGTGGAAAGTGGTGATAGAAAGTCCTTTGCTTTTCTAAAAAACCCTTTGGATCATCATTTTTCCTTACCATGTCCTACCCATGGAAGCTCCCTACCTTTGAGAATCTATTACAAAACCACTAAAAGTTTTTCATTCAAACAGAAGAAAGTATTGAAGGCTTTTTTTAGTGGGAAGTAACAAAACAAAAGGGTCTGATTGTAATGCACAAATTGGTGAGTTTTAGAGATCGCTGCAATAATCTAGGAATAGTGTGATATCTTGAACTAAGGTGAGGACACTTACAAGTCATTTGTCATTCAGGCCTAGGTAGTCCTCATAGACTTTAACAATAAGAGAATATTAATGGAAGCAAGGGGCTTACACCAGACAGGGACAGATGCAGCATTTATTAATGCTGCTTTTCCCTGCCCCCTGGGTCCAGAATTGAGAGTATAGCTGCTAGTGAAACTGTCTGTGCAGGAGGGTCCTGCCACAGTTGGCAGAAGACAGCCAAACTTGCCCCAGTGGTTTGGAAATAGGACACGCACGCGCGCGCACACACACACACACACACACACTTCTGTTATTAATAGTGGCTTACTAATGCTTATGTAAATCAAGCAATTATTTTATGTAAGAGAAATAGATAGGTGAAATAGTCCTGTATACAGTGAATCTGTTTGACTTGAATGTCCCCTGATATTTAATGGTTCTTACAGGAATCAGGGAGATGTCTCTGAATCATGTGAGGCGGGGGCTGGAAGGTAGGGGAAGAAGAACTTCCTGTCATTGAGAAACATTATAGGACACTTTATCCTTATTCTCAGGTCCTTTTTTCCTATATGCTTTCTTGAGGTATGCCCCACTCTTACCTGTTAAGAAGAGGTTTGACAAGCTCAAACTTTAGCCCATATCTATCCAAATTTGAATTATATGAGTTAGAATTTTGCTTTCATACCCCAAATGAACATACACAAACTCAAAATAATCTTTCAGGAACCATAACTGGAAGAGTTATGTTCTAAATTCAAATTTCAAAAATGTGCCATGATGATAGGAGGGGGAATGAAGACAAAAGAAGTGGCTTCACATTGTAAATAGAATTTGCTTGCACATCACCATTGGCCTCTTCTGTTGGACACGAAGAAAGTAAAGGGAAGGCAGGGAGAGACAGAATGGCACTATACTGTGTCTTCTGTAGCCTTAGCTGTTCATTTAGATATTCAGACTTCCAAACTTGAGTATATTATGCATGAAAACTTACCCCAAGAAATGACTCTAAATGTCTTAAAGATTAGTCATGCCTCCCTGCTACTTTCTCAGTAGTCTTTAACTATTGTGATAGTTCTTATGGTGGGAAAGACACATGATCCTTGTGAAGAAAGTACTTAAAAACTCTTGTATTCAAAATATGTTTAAAATATTTAGATATACCAAACCCCTTGGTAAGAAGGTTTTGAAACCCAGCTATAATCAAAATGGAGCTATAAAATGAACAGTTTGGTTAAATAAATACTTTAGTGTTAATTAGCTTTTCATTAGAGAGGAAGAAGACCAGAGAGTAAGAAAAGCAGCAAGACTAGGAACAGTAAGCCATGGCAGCCAGCAGTGATTAGTAAAGTAATCATTCCTTCATTGGACAATATCTCAGGGTTAGGTAGAGTAGAGAAAGAAAAGAACCACATGTACTTTCAACTTTTCATGAATAACTTAATTCTGGAATTTGATACATCTGTATAAGCAGGATATTTGGTTGCTTTGAATTAAAAATAGAGTTGTAAATAGATATCATTTGATTCAGTATCTTTCATTAGGCATGTTCAAAAATGTATAAAGAGATATAAATTAAGAATTTTAACACCCAGTCAAGCAGTAAAGCACAGTAGTTAATAATGTGGAGCAAATTACTCTGTGCCTCAGTTTTCTCTTTTGAAAAATACAGCTATTAACCTAATAGAGTGTGAAATTTAAATGTTACTGCATGTAAAGTTTATAGAACAGCCTTCAGCATGTAGTAAATACTTCATAATTGTTAGCTCTTGATATTGTAATTACAATAGATGTGTGGGTGGCTCTTCCTGCCAGTTGGTACACATATAATGCCTAATTTATGGGATTATGTTAGTACAATGTCTGGCATATAAGTTTGTATGCAGTAAATACATCTTCTTATTGCTATTACTCTAAAGCTGCAGTCTCCAATGCCTGGGCCACAGAGCTCCCCCCACCATCCATGGAAAAATTATCTTCCATGAAACTGAGGTTGGGGGGCACACAGCAGGAGATGAGCTGTGAGAGCAAGCGAAGCTTCCTCTGTATTTATAGCCTCTCCCCATCGCTCTCATCACCACCTATGCTCCACCTCCCCCACCCTACTCCATGCATATAAAAATTGTCTTCCATGAAACCTGTCCCTGGTGCCAAAAAGGTTGGGAACCACTGCATAGAGAGCTGCTTTGTAATACCTTTTTAGCATGTTGTGAATTATTGTTTGTCCTGGAAAGTGACAGAATTGCAATTCAAGTTTTTCATTCAAACAGAACTCCATCTTGATTTGTCAAAATTAATGAGACTTTATGGTGCCAGACAGGTCCCTAATTTAGAAAGAATAACCTAAATTTGACTTCTAAATTAGGAAAATATAAGATGTCTTAAAAAGATTAAAGAGTTTTGGAGAGGGAGAAATTCCATAGGAAACATCTTGTTTCCAGTGTGAGTTAATTTTTCTAGTATAAGAATATTTCCTTTTGATAATGTTATTCTTAAACCATCAAATTTTCATACAGATCTCCGTGAATTTTTTACTGTTGTCCTTCAAAGTTTCGTTTTCTTTCAAAACTTGAAATTCTATGAAATTGATTCCTTTGTCTGATCTTTTTTCATAGGCCATTGAAAAGTATTGCCGAGTCAGTGGTGGATTTTCTGGGGTCAAGGATGTATATTCCTCTACTCCTACACATGATGATGTACAGCAAAGCTTCTTTCTTGCTGAAACATTAAAGTAAGTAGATAACCTTTAAAAATTCTTTAATCGTAGCTTGGTTTGATCACTAGATGATGGATATGACTATGTGATATGTTACACATATTACATTTATTTTATTACAAATATCTTTTTATGTAATTGGGTCTGTAAATTTTTAGCTACATCTCAAGAAGAATGAGTTAGACTACAAGGTAGATAGTTTATCAATTAAGTGTTTAGTACCTTTAAAATCACCTGGAAGGCTTCTCAAAATACAGATAACTGGGCCCAATACCCATAGAGCTTCAGTAGATCTGGGGTGGGGCCTAAGAATTTGCATTTCTGACAAACTCCCAGGTGATACTGACACCCGAGCTCCCTGTTCTAGCCAATGAAATCTGTTAAGAATAATCATGAAGTTTTGATGGTGCTAAATTGTATATGCCTGTAGCCATGATCCTCCCAGTGAGGTTTCTCGTAAAGATACACATAAAGGGAATGATGGAAAAATAAATAGACAACGTTATTATTTAGGATTATACTCAAAACCCTAGGTAGAGCTCTCTGTAAACTGACCTGGAAGAAGGTGGAGACTGTAAACGTGTCTACTTTCCCAACAACCTACAAAGTAAATATCTTTTCATACTGTCTCTTAAATTTATTATTAGTTTCTTATGTATCTGTACCTGAATGCTTCATAAATACTTCATTTGTTCAACAGTGTTTATTACCAGGCACTGTTCAAGTCACTTGGATATATTAGTATACAAAAAAGACAAAAAGTCTTACCCTCCTGGATTTTACATTCTAGTATACTTATAGTTTACATTCTGGTATATTACAATTGAAACATACATGTCTCAAACTAAGTTTCTTATCCTAAGTGCCCATTTTATTCCAGTTTTTCTTTATTATCCCTAGTACTGTTATTTTCCCATCTTTTCAGCTTTATACATTAGTCATTTCTGTCTCCTCCTTCTAATATATCACTAAGTCTTTCTGCTGCTTTCTGTTATATCCCTTTCTTGCATTACTCCCTCCTTTCCAGTCTACAGTTGACCCTAATCCAGACCCTCATAACTGCTAAGATGGTTTAGAATATCTACCTGGTAACTCAGTTTCCTACCTCTGGGCATTCCATGTTCTCATTTATCCTGTGTGATTAGGCTTGAGAGGGTAAGATAGTTGAAAGAACACTGGACTAGAAGATAAATCAACAGGAACTTTAGTTATACACTTACTACATTCTAGCTGAATGAACATGTCAAAATAAAATTTCTTATTATTTCTTTCAATTTACATAACTGTAATCTGTGGAATTTGACCCAGATTTTGTAGAATCTCTCCCCCCCACCTTTTTTAATTTCAAGACTTCAGAAAAACTGGGAGATAGTACAGTGAGTATTTGTATGTTCTTCACCAGGTTTTGCTACATTCCCCTCTCCCTCTCCCTCTCCCTCTCCCTCTCCCTCTCCCTCTCCCTCTCCCTCTCCCTCTCCCTCTCCCTCTCCCTCCCCGTCTCTCCCTCTCTTTCCTTCTCTCTCCATCTCTCTCCCTCTCTCTCTGTCTCTTTTTCCCCATACATACACACACACACACACACACACACATATATATATATATATACAGTTATACTTATTTAAATTTTTTTTTTTGGTGAACAATTTGAGAGTCACCAACATTATGATATTCTGCAGTAGCTTTCAAGAAAAGGGCATTATCTTACACAATCTCAATTCACTTATCATACTTGGGAACCTTAATATTCATACAATACTGTTGTCTAACATATAGTCCCATTTTCAAATTTCTCCAATTGTTCCAATAATGGACTTTATAAGTATTTTTTCTATTTCAATGCATGATTTAGTATGGAATCATTTGTTGCATTTGGTTGTCATGCTCTTTAGTTTCCTTCAATCTAGAACAAAGTTTCCCTGCTCTTCTTTTGTCTTTTATGAAATTAACATTTTTTAAATACTGAGGCTAGTTGCTTTGAAGAATGTTCTTCAATTTAGATTTTTCTGATTGCTTTCTCATAATCAGATTGAGGTTAAACATTTTTGGTATGAATGATATATTCTTATCATTGCACCCTATAAAGAGGTACATGATAACAGTTTAGCCCATTAATGGTGATTTTAAGTTTGATCCTAGGTTAAATTTGATAAATCTGCCTGTTGTCAAATAAACAATCTTTTTCTTTTTTGTAGTTAACTTATCTGTGAAGTGATAACTTTGAGACTGTGTGAATATTCTTTTTCTTGTAGATTCCATTTTTAAACCAAACTAATCTGCATTCAAATGTTTGCATATATATAAAGTTTGTTCCTTTGCATTTAATTGTCTGTTTTGTATTTCTCTGCTTCTGGCAGGAATGCCTTTAACCTTTCTATCAATTAATGCTGCTCTCTTGTTTCCAAATTCAGTTTAAATCTTACCTCTTGCCAACTGGCTTTCATAATTAATTCTGAAGTGCCTCATCCTGTAGACTTTGAGCACTTAAGCCCCTGGCATAGGGCTAGAAATAGATGGTAGTTTGCCTAATCTCCTTCCATGGTCTATATGGAATATAACCAGTCAGTCTTGGTGCTTTTCCCTGCCAAATTCTGGGAGAATCCTTCTCAAGACAGCAATACGTTAGGTAACCAGTCATTTACATGTGTGTGTGTGCGCGCGCTACAATATTCTTTTTCAGAAAAACATAAACATTTGGATCAATAAAAGCGAGAAAGATCAAACGAAGAAACATACAGATAATTATAACAACACCTAGGCTAAGAAAATTGATCACAGTTGAGCATACATTCAGCATTGAGCTTCCTGGCAGCTAAAGCAAAAGGAATCATTCTGTACAATGTCATTGTCATATTTGAGAGTCGAGGGAGCTATTACTTTGACAAATGAGACAGATTTTTTGCTACTGCTAAATTATGACTTAAATTGCATAATTCATTATAAAAATATTGGCCTATTAAGCAAACCATATGAAATTACCCTTTTAAAAAGCTGGAATCATTTGAATATTGACAATTTCATATGATTCAACCTAATACATAATAATAATGGTAAATATTTTCTAACAGTGATGATACAGAAGATGCAAAAACACTCTTAGTATGACATACTCTTTATAAAAAGCTGATGGCATAATATTAAAGAGCAATTGAATGAAATCATTCCTGTAAAGATCTAAGTTAATACAGTTGTAGGTTTATAGTTTTCTTATTCTAAAGATAGAACTTAAAACTTTATAGAGGGTTAGTTCAAAGAGGCTTTTATCATAAGCTAACTGTTAATTTGTATATTCTGTCAAGTGGTTGAAATTTATTGTGAATTCATTAAAGGGCAGCAGTCCACGTATTTTGACTACCAGAGATGGAACCAACTGGCACGACCATGGTGTAACATTCAATGAAAAGGCCTATATTCCTGACCATTTACCTTTTACATGTTTCGTGGCTGCTATATTATAGATTAGCTATAGCTATAGATATACTTCTTTCCCCAGAAGAAAAGGGGCTAGGTCCTCTTTTTCTTTTGTTTCCCTCAATGGTTCCTAATTTGTTTATTCACTGAGCATATATACTGATGGCATAATAAAAACTGTGTAGTGAGGAAGGTCAAAGATAGATTCCTTCAAAGCCTCTTTCTTTAAAATGTTATTATACTCTAGAATAGAAAATAAAACACATGCAATATAGACAATAAATTTTAAATATATTAAGTACGTGAGAGAAATATTAATAAATGCAAAAGTCTTTTAGAGAAGGAGTTTGCTTAACCTGAAAAACATAAAGGAATACTTCATAGAAGTGGTGGCATTTAAACCAGACTTAATGGGCAAAATAGTATGAATTGGTGTTCAGGGCAGTGGCTATAAGGCAGACGATGGAATATTAAGAATGAGATAAGAGAGCTCTAAAGGTGGAATTGGCAAGCCTTAATATCTTATTAGATACAGGGACATTCACTAAGAATGAAGAATCAGAGATAATATTCAAGTTTCCAGTTCCCAACCTGACTACAGTTTCTAATCAGCATTTTAGTGCCTTACTTTTAAATATTAATAAACAGTATTGACCTAGAAATGTTTATCAAACTATAGATAAGATTTATGCATGTTTGTGTGTGAATGTTATACATTTATTTTTTAAACTTTATTTTAAAAATAAAATATGAATATAACAAGATAATTTAAGAAACTATCCCAGAACTGAAGGACATGAGTTTCCAGCTTGGAAGAAACCATCAAGATCCCAGCACAGCAGATGAAAACAGACCCACACCATGTACAACACCATGGAATTTCTGAACCCTGGGATAAAGGAAAGACCTAACAGCTTCCAAAGAGAGGGAGAATAAAAGACTTGTAGATCTGGGTTCAGAGTGGCTTCAGACTTCTCAAGTATAGTCATTTAAGCAGGAAGCAGTGGAGCAGTTCATTCAAAAGTATGAGAGAAAATTAATTCCAACCTAGAATTCTAAGCTTTTAGCCATGCAAGATTTCAAAAATCAACTTCCACATCCTCTTTCTCAGTAAGTTTTTGGAGGATATGCTCCTTCAAAACTGGATATAAACCAAAAGGGAAGATGTGAATACAGGGAACAAGTGAAAAGAAGATTAAGAGGATAATCCATCAACGCTGAATAGGACAGAGGCTCTGGGAGAGATTTCTTCAAGGTTAAATTTATAGAAATGTTTATATCTAAATATTTTGAGAAGAAATTAGACAGTTGGTAAAGATTTTAGGCGCATTATTAGTGATATTATAATAAATACAGTCAGCCTGCCTTTCAGTTGAGGGGAGGAATTATGCAAGAAAGGAAAAGCCATGAATAAGTTTCAGTTAACATATGAAATTGCTTAAAGACACTTGTTTGGAGTCTTGATTGTTTTTTTAAGAGTGGGCAAATGATATTTTCTGTGACATTTCTCCAATCGTGAAAAAGAGAAATATGTTCTTTGATAACGGGTTTGCTTCCTCCTAGAATTGTCTGTTCATTGGTTTTAGTGAAATTGCAATTGATCAAAAGTCCCTTAGGGGAAAAGAATTCTAAGGAACCTAGCAGATAGAACACCAAGACTCCTAGGAGCAGTTTTCTAATAGCAGCCCCTGATTTGTTTAACGAATATCTCCCATTTGGATTCTCTTTAGTTCTGTCACTTTGCATTATACCATTTGCTATCATAAATCAATTCCTCTTAACAAAAACTTTGAAGGAGGGGTGTATTATTTTATATGCGTACCTGAGTGTCTATAGCCATTCACCTAGATCTGTCATTGAATTTGATTTTCCTTGAATCTCAGCTCAATTCTGTTGCACATTTATTTGAAGGTCTGATAAATTTAGAAAAGTATACACGTTGAGGATGCATTTCAACCAGTTTTTCTGAGTTCATATATATCAGACATTAGACAGCCAAGAGAAACCACAGGTTAATTAGAAACATAGTCTTTTAAATAAATTTGTTATTAAAGGAAAGAGAAATAGCATAAAATTAAGATGGAATTTACCATCTCAATGTGTCTGCTTTCATTGGTATCAAAGTCTCTGTGGCAATAATTATGTCTGTGTGCCAATGCGTCTTGCTTGTGTGCTTTTTCCTCCCTATCTCTTAAAATTCAAACTTTGAGTATAATGGCAAAATTCTAGAGCGCTATATAAGAATATGACAATAACCTTAAATAATCAGAGCTATGGAAAAGAATTTATGTACAAAGATGTTTATTGCTATTAATAAAATAAGAGTTACCTGTTCAATAATAGTTGAATGGTTCAATATATTATAGCACATCCATAATAGATATTATGAAGCCAACAGCAAATGCATTTTTATAGACTCGTCACAGTATAATATTAAGTAGGCTATTAAATGCACAGATGCATATGTAACACATAAATGAACATGTCTCAATTATTAAACAATTCTTGCCATATCCTTTTGGAAGATTTCTGGGCATATGCAAACATGAAATACATATTTATAATGTATATCCATTTAATAGCCTTTTATTTGTTCCCCATAGGTAGTATTATATATACCTATTGTTCTGAAACTTGCATTTTTCATCGTTTTATCTAGAAAAGGTATATTGGAACATATAAATCCACTGAGGAATGTATCATCTCTTAAATCAGTACCCTATATATAAACTGGTTCTAGTTTTTTGCTCTTATAAAGAATGTTGTGGTGAGTGTCCTTTTATATACACCTCTGTTCCCTATGTGAATATAAACTTCTAGATTCCTAGAAGTAAAATAGATGGCTGGATCAAAGGGCATGTGCATTTGAATTATGATAACTTTCATTAAGCAAAATAAGCTGAGAGACCTAATTCTTCGCAAAACTTCTCCCAGATAGAAAGCTCTGAAAGTTCAGGAAAGAAAAAATGTGTTTTAAAAAAATTAATTCATCAGCCAGGCATGGTGGCTCATATCTGTAATCCTAGCACTCTGGGAGGCCGAGGTGGGAGGATCGCTTGAGGTCAGGAGTTTGAGACCAGCCTGAGGGAGAGTGTGCCCCCATCTCTACTATTAATAAAAACAGAAAAAATTAGCCGTGTGTGGTTGCACCTGTAGTCCCAGCTACTTAGGAGGCTGAGGCAGGAGGATCACTTGAGCCCAGGACTTTGAGGTTGCAGTAAGCCACGATGATGCCACTGCACTCTACCCAGGGTCACAGAGTGGGACTCTTATCTCAATAATAATAATAATAATAATTCATTAGGAATGGTTCAAATCAAGGAGGGTATCCTGAGAAGTACAGAAGCTTTTAGGTAGTACCTGATAGCGTGAAGTAAAATTTGAATGAACAGGCTTTTTAAAAAAAATTGATCTTGAACTAAGTGATTTAGAGTAAACTCAGACAATAGAATAAATCACTCAAAAACTTTTTTTATAAGTTAAGAACATAGATAAAAAATTAAACAATCAGAGGATCTTAGGAAATTAATGAGGATAAAAGTTTCAGCATTTGCTCATCCTTTTAACTATTACTTTATAGAATCATTAATTCTACATTTTTGCTCTTTATTTGGATCTGAGCTCTTTACTAAGTAAATGGTGATCAAAATACAGAGATGATACAGTAATGTATGAAACAATGTATCCAACAAATGTTTATTAAGTGCCTGGTATGTGCCAGCTGTTTTTCATGTGCTAGGGATATAGCAGTGAATATAACAGATAACAGTCCTAACATCAAGGAACTTACATCCTCAAAAAATCTCATTTGCCCTCTCCCTAACTTATAATTGATATGTGTTTCAAGTGCCTGCCTGTGAAAATACGCCCTTGTGTATCATCTGTACCCTTCATTATTCTCTCCCCTTACCCTGCTTTATTTTTCTTCATAGCACTATCACCACCTGACATACGTGTGTGTTTTTTATGTCTTCTACGAGTAGAATGTAAACTTCATAACTCTGACCTCCCCAGCACCTAGCATATGAGGCACTCAGTAAATAGGTGTTGAATTTGTTGAATAAATCTTTAGTCTTTATTATGTAAGAAAAAAAATGTTTGCTATTTGTAGCTCTACTCTGATGGCTCTTAAGCAGTAGTTTTTAATTATATCATTCTATAATATATAAAATTTCAGAGTGCTCACTTACTCATTTTTCCCTACTTTTCCCCACTTTACTTTTCCCCATAGCGTCTTCTAACATAGCATGTAATTTCCTTAAGCATTCACCAATCAGAATATAAACTCCATCAAGAGCTTACAATATTTTTGTATATTTTGGTAATTATTGTATCCTCAGGATCTACAGGGGAGCCACACATACAGTACTTGTTTCATTATTAAATATTGAATAAAGGATTGAATCATTTGGTTCTAAGAGAGACAGCTAAAAAATAGCAATTTTGTAAGATTTTATAAAAACAGAAGTAGGAAGGAGAAGAAAATAATAGACCTACTGTATTTCCTGGTTGTGGCTCAGGGATTGATCTCAGAATTCAGTTAGCACTAGGAAGTACTGATAATGAGTCAAGGAATTGTTAAAGCAAGAAGAAAGGTCCCAAAGCAGAGTGTGAAAACTTGGGCAGTCAGAGCCAGATCTGTTTTCAGTGGTGTCAAAGGTTCGGATGCCCATATGAAATAGAAAAGCAGAAATGGTACCAACTAACTTGTACTTCTGGTTGGAAGTTACACAGAGTTGGTGACCTAGAGAAGTGGTTCTCAAACTTGAGCATGCATCAGAATCACATGGAAGACTTCTTAAAACAGAATGATGGCTCCATTGCCAGAGTTTCTGATTTAATAGGCCCAGAGTGAGGCCTTAGAATTTGCATTTCTACCCAGGTGATGTTGATGCTGCTATTCTGGGGGAATGACATTTTGAGAACCACTGACATCTGTGACTCAGTGAAACATTTATGGAAGCAATTAGGGATCAAGAAATTAACTATACTGACAAGGAAGCTAGCATATTATGAAGTCAGGTGAACAGATCATTGCTTAACAGCTCTATTTATGTAATCTAGTCTTTTCAGATAGGTATACTGAAGGACCAGAACTATGGTCACTACATTTTTTAATCCCCCATAGGACCTGTCATGTTGCAATCCAAATATTAGGCACTGGGAAACACAGTGAATTTCACTTGTACTATATAATATAAGCATTTTTTAAGTTTCAAAACAGTATACTTTGAAATATCCTTGCCAATTTCTTTTGCTACAGTAGAGGGCGCTATAACCCAAATTGTATTTGTACGGCAGTAACACCCAATAAGGTTAATTTCTGTTTCCATCCTTGTCCATTACTCTTTTTTGTTTTTTAACTTTTTTAAAATCATCTTTATTGAAGTATTTTAAGTGTACAGTTCATTGCATTTTGGCAAATGTGTAGGCCTGGGTAACTACCACCCTATTAATATATGGAACATTTCCATCCTAGTTTTGCAGTCAGTTCCACCCCATCCCCAAACTGCTGTCCACTTTCTGTCTCTGTAGAACTCTAAAACTGCTTATTCCAGAATTTTATATAGTTTGGATCATACAATATTGGGGAAGGGGAAAAGGAGAGTTGTTGGTAGAGTCTCAGTTTTGCAAGATGAAGATGAATAGGTGAATATACTTAACACCAATGAACTGTACACTTAAAAGCAGTTAAGCTGGGTGTGACTGTAGTCCCAGCTACTCAAGAAGCTAAGGCTGGAGGATTACTTGAGGCCAGCCTGGGCAATATAGCAAGATCTTGTCTCTTAAAAAAATGGTAAATTATGTTATGTGTTTTTTACCACAGTAAATTTTGTTTAGTGTCTGGTTTCTTTTCCAGCATAATATTTTTTATGTTAAGAATGTTTTTTAAAGGAATCAGAAAAATAAAAGGAATTGTTTATTTGTCATTTGATTACACTTAAGTATCTTGCTCTTAATTTTTTCTTTCTAATAATTTTTTAATTCTTCCCTTAAAAGTAATTTCATCTAATTTTCTATTATAAATAACTAATCATTATGAAATAATTTGCTATTATTAAATAAAATCCTAAATATCTTTAATATGGTATTTCTTAAAAAAGCAGAAATATAGAACCTAAGGGTTGTGGCAACAGACAACAGTCGTTTTCTCAAAACTGGAATAGATATTGTTGCCTGCAGTTTATTGTCCTTTGTCCTGGTTTTAAAAAAATTCCATTGAGACTTCTAGAACTACTTTTGCAAACAGTGTTACTAAGCAAGTTTTTCTTGATATTTAGGTTGGTTTGCTAATTAGCTATTTTTTAAAGGGAGAATATTGTAGTATTATAAATAATGCTAATAATACTTGAATAGTGTAATAGATTTGTGATACTGCAAATATATCAACTTGTAGCATCTAGGAGGTAAGTATATATGAGTTTCACTATAAAATCTTTTAATATTACTGTTTGAAGGTTTTATAATACAGTATTGGGAAAAGGGGGGAATGCTAGTAAGTTATTATACAAGATAGGTATTGTTACTAATGCTGTTATATTCTTGAATAGTTCTAGTTATCTTTTTTACTGCTGCTGTTGTCTTCATTTGCCTGTGATGTCATTCTTAGTATAAGCAAATGACTGCATAGTTAGCTAGCTATCAGACTGGTAAAAGCTAATTCCCCAGTGAACAAGGTTTTGAAGTAAATTTAAAGACGGTTCTAATAGTTTTGCCAACAAAGCATCAAAAGTAGTATGACTTTTAAGTTTACAAGCAAAAGTGTCTAAGTGATATATTTGGGAGAAAGATGAGACTCAAATGGGATCATTGGGGGTGAGGATTCTTAGATAAGGGAAATGTTGGTAAAAAGGGAAGACTGAGAAAGCAAAGCCACTATTCCCTTCAGTTTGTTTATGTTTTATCTTGTCTGTAACTGGATCATGAAGTTAACCTCCTACCATGAGAGGACTGTTTTTCCAGCTGGATAAGAAAAGTAGCATCAAATCCCCTATTCTCTATTATTCTCTGCTCACTTGCTCCTGGAGGCAAGTTAAGTCGAATCAATAAGTATTTGTTAAGCACCTGCTTTCTCAGAACTGTGCTGTTTGAGAATTAAAGCATATGAAACTTATATACTACCCATGAGGAACTTGCAATCTAGTTAAGAAATCTAGGCATGGACAAATTCAATAAAAGTACAAAGTATGTATACAGTTGGCCCTCCATATCCATGGGTTCCATATCTGTGGATTCGACCAAGCATAGATTGAAAATATTTTTTAAAAATTGCCTCTGTACTGAACATGTACATACCTTTTTTTTTGTCCTTATGCCCTAAACAAGATGGTATAACAATAATTTACATAGCACTTGCATTGTATTAGGTATTATGCGTAATCTGGAGATGATTTAAAGTATATGAGAAGATGTGTGTTGGTTATATGCAAATACTATGCCATTTTATATCAGGTACTTGAGCATATAAGGATTTGAGTATCTCTGAGAGGTCCTGGAACCAATCCTTCATGGGTGCTGAGAGACGACTATACTCAGTGCTAAATAGAATATAAATGTTTTGGGAATCCAGAGAAGGGAACATTGGTGAGGGATAGAGTAGTCATGAAGAAAGACTAAAATGATGCTCAGTGGTATGTAAAATGTTAATAGCTAAGGTAATACAGAAAGTCATTTTGTGAAAAAGGGATCCAACTTGAGAAGATATCTTTTTTAAAAAAAAGTAAGAAAAATAGACTGACTCAAGTATATTCACTAGGAGAAGTAGTAGAAAATAGAATTCTAGAATCAAAATCAGGGAAGCAACAACATGGATGATACTTAAGGACTAAGGACATTAAGTTAAGTGAAATAAGCCAGTCACAAAAAAGAATAATTCTGTATGTTTCCACTTATATGAGGTATCTAAAATGGTCAGATTTATAGAAACAAAAAGTAGAATGGTGGCTACGAGCGACTTGAAGCACAGGGAGGAAGATGGGTGTTTAAATGGTATAGAGGTTCAGTTTTGCAAGATGAACACTGTGAATATATTGCACACTTTAAAATGGTAAAGATGGTAAATTTTATGTTATGTGTTTTTTACCACAATAAAAAAAATTAGGGATGCAATGCATGCTAAAAAGGAAATCACAAAATAAAGTGCAAAGCACCCACCCACACTTTAATTACAACCTCCTCTCCTTGAACTCCTTCCCAATCCAACTTTTCCCTTGTTTAAAATTATTGTTTTCTTACTCTGCAGTATTTCCCTCCATCATTTCTAAAATTTTAATATTGATTGCAAAATCACATCTGTAGCAGAACCTTTATATAAATAAGACCTAGTGATCATGAAGAGTCAGAAAGGATTTCCAAGAACAAGTTCTTGCTGGACTAACTCTAATGTTCTTTTTGAATTGGGTTAATAATAATAGACATGAGGGTAGGGAATTTCATAAACATTTACATGGCATTCGGCAAATTGTTTGACAAAGTCTGTCAAATTGGACGGGTAAAACTTCTGCTTACTACAAAGGCAGAACCAGATTCACCTTTCCACTTGAATTAAACAGATAAAAAATATATATATGAAATAATGGTTTTCAAAATGCCAGGTAGGAGGCAGTGAAGGACAGTGATCCCTGAGAGATGGGAAACAAATGAGGTGAGCCTGGTGATTGCCCCAGCTGACTGCCTCGATAGGGTTTCCAGGACATGACAAAGGGAAAGGAGCCTGAGACAAGGCCCAGAAGATTTCTTGAAGAGTTGGAGCTGTGAGTATGGGGAAACTAAGATAGCTAGAGTTTCCAGAACAGTACGAGAGAGGAGAGAGCTGCACAGAGAAAGAACCCAGGGAACCTACCTGATGTAAGGGAAAGAATTGTCCAAGGGGATTAAAGGGAACTTTTTGGCATTCACACAGGGCCAGGAACAGTGCCTGTTACTAGAAACCTGACTGGAAAAATTCATAATTCAGGGGTACTGGGTAGAGTACTCACGAAGGTCCTGCCTCAGTTTTGGGGAATAATCTTCTGCTTTTGGATCCTCATAATAATGAAAACAAGATTTGAAAGGATCAAACTGTTTCTAAGTAACCTAACTACATTCCTGAAAAAAACTCAAGTTTCTAGGATTATAAAAATATTCAGTACCCGACAAGGTAAAATTCAGGCATCCACTTAAACGTCTGGCATCCAGTTAAAGATGACTATGTATGCAAAGAGGCCATAAAATATAACCAATAATGAGAAGAATCAGTTGAAACCAACTTAGAACTAGTACAGATATTACAGTTAGAAGACAATGACATAATAACTATGTTCTATATATTCAAAAAGTTAAGTGGAGACATGGAAGATCCAAAAACCCAAATCACATTTCTTAAAACAAAAACTATGATGTCTGAGTTGAAAAAGTAGACCAGCTGAGATTACTTGGCACAGTAGCCATTGCAGAAGTTAAAATTAGTGAACTTGAAGACTTACAATAGAAACTATCCAAAATGAAATAAGAGCAAAAAAAAAAAAAGGAAAAAAATAAAAAGAACATCAGTGAGCTGTGTGACAACTTAAGATGGCTTAAAATATATGAACTTGGAATCTTCAAAGAAGAGGACAGAGAGGGTGGGCAAAAAAATACTCGAAATAATGGCCAAAATCTTTGCAAACTTGATGTAAACTATACACCCATAGATCCAAGAAGTGTAACAAACCCCAAGCAAAAGAAACATGAAAACTTCACCAAGGTATGTTATAATCCAATTGCTCAAAACCAGTGATAAAGGAAAAAAAATCTTAAAAGCAGTTAGAGGAAAAAGACAAGTTAGATAAAGGGGGGCAAATATAAGTATGACAGCGGAGTAATAACCATGGAATTTTAAAACTCTTTTATGATATAGGAATTTGAAGAGCTTAAAGTAATTTTACAAAGGATCTTTATGTCATGGCATCTCATGAATTTGGTAAAAACAAAAATATTTACCACCTAGGATTGACTCAGACTGCTGAAGAATCAAGAATTTATTATGAAACAACAACAAAAACTTTTATAAAGCTCATCAGATTGCCCAATGAAAATGCATAATTTAAAAAAAAAAAACATGTCAACATGAACTGCCTGAGAGTAAAAGAAAACCTTATTATTTAGCAGCAAATACCCTTTGGCAATGAGTACTGGAGAAAAGATAAAACTATTTGTACTTTTCACATTGTTATTGGAAAATCACTATTCAAATCACTTTTACAAGTATATATTCACTAATGAAAACATGTTACTAAAGAGGATGAAGTATATTGTAAATTATGTATGTTTTCTTACATGATGAAATATAGCAGCTGGCCCACATTTTCTATAAGATGAAACCATTCTGTAAAAAGTAAAAATATTAGCACAGGAAAGCAAAATTGGTAAAAAGTAAAACAATGAAGAAGAAAATTTAAAAAAGAATGGCAGAGTTATTATCGGAAACAAGACCAGTATCACTCATGAGCATAGGTATAACTAAACAAGATTTTGGCAAATCAAATTCAACAACATATTAAATAGATAATACATCATGTCCAGGTGGATTTATCCCAGGTGTGGAGGGTCGATTTAACATTTGAAAATCAATCAGTGAACAAATCAATCAGTCAACAAAGAAAAACCATATGAGCATCTCAATAGATGCAGAAAAATTCTTTGGCAAAATCTAGCATTCATTTCTGATAAAAATTCTCAGCAAACTAGGAATAGAAGGAAACTTCCTTAACCTGATAAAAGGCATATATGAAAAACCCACAGTTAACATCACATTGAAAAACTGAATATCTTTCCTCTAAGATCAGGAACAAGACAAAGATGTCTGCTTTCTTCACTTCTATTTAACATTGTACTAGAGGTTCTAGCCAGTGCAGTCAGATAAGAAAAAGGAAGAAAAAGACTTCCAGACTAGAAAGGAAGAAGTAAAACTATCTTTTTTCATAGAGAATATGATCATGTAGAAAATCCTGTGGAATTTACCAAAAGTTACTAGAACTAATAAGTGAATTGAGCAGAGTTACAGATATAAGATTATTATCTTAAAATCAATCGTATGTGAGCAATGAACAAAGAAACTGCAATTAAAAATCACAATAACATAGAGACATGGAATATTTAGGGATAAATCTTGACAAAATGTGAAATACCTGTACAGTGAAAATTAAAATCATTGCTGAGAGAATTTAAAGAAGACCTAAATAAATGGAGAAATACACTTTGTTCATGATTCTGAAGACTTGATGACTTTAAGTCTCCCCAAATTGATATATAGATTATATGTGATCTCAGTGAAAATCCTAGCAACCATTTTTTTTGTAGAAATTGATAAGCTATTTATAAATTTCATATGGAAATGCAAAGGACCTAGAATAACCAAAACAAGTTTGAAGAAGAACAAAGTTGCAAGCCTAATACTGATTTGAAAACTTACAACTGGAATTATCAAAACAATGTGATTATGGTGTGGTGATAGAATAGAGAGTACATGGAGTGGGTGAACCCATACATGTATGGACAACTGATTTTTGACAAAAGTACAAAGGCAATTCAATGAGGAAGATGTCTGTTTAAACAGAAAGTGCTGGAACAGTTGGGTTTCTATATTCATATACAAAAATCAACTCAAAATTGGCCATAGACTAGATTTAAAAAATATAACTTTTAGAAGAAAACATAGGAGAAAAATCTTTGTGACCTTAGGTTAGGCAAAGATTTCTTAGATATGACACCAAAAGCATAATCTAAAAAAGAACAAATTGATCAATTGATCTCAAAATTTAAAACATCTGTTCTTGGAAAGAGAGTGTTAAGAGAATGAAAAGACAAGCCATGGACTAGGATAAAATCTTTGCAAAGCATTTATCTGATAAAGGACTTGTATCTAGAATATATGAAGAATTCTCAAAACTCTACAGTAATATAACATGCAATCCAACTAAAAACCAGGGAGAAGATCTGAACAGACACTTCACCAAAGACGATATAATGATGACGAATAAGCACGTAAAAAGATGCTCAGCATCAGTAATGCAAATTAAAACTACACATTTATTAGAAAATAGACTCACACCTGAAGTGAAGTCACCATTTCTTTTCTGATGTTAAACTTCTTTTGTGGAGATGTAAGGCATGGAATATCTTATAAACAAACCTGAAGAGAAAGCCAAGAAAATCATGAAGATCCTAAGTACTGGGTATTATGGTTTGAATGTGTCCCTTCTGAAATTCGGATGTTGCCAGTGTGATAGTATTAGCAAGTGAGATCTTTAAGAGGTGATTAGGCCACGAGGGCTCCTCACTTATGAATGGGACTAGGCACCCTTATTAACACCTTAAGGACCGCTCACGAGTTTTCTCGTTTTTCACTGTAGTTATAATGATTTAAATAACGTGCAGTTTGCCCAAACACGTGCGGTCCCTGGCATATGTCTTAGAGATTTCTATGCGGTACGAAAGGTGTTAAAAGGTTTGATAGAGGGAGTTTGTCCTGCTTGCCCTTCCATCTTCCACCATATGAGGACATAGTGTTCCTTCCCTCTGGACAATGCAGCCCCCACTGGACAACCAAGCCTGCCCACATCTTGATCATGGACTTACCCAGCTTCCATAACTGTGAGAAATAAATTCCTGTTCTTTATAAATTGCCTATTGTCAGGTATTTTATTATAGCAACACAAAGCAGACTAAGATACTGGGGGAGAAAAATAAAAGTAAATCTCCTGCCAGTCTAGAAAACTCTGTCCACAAATGTAGCAGAGAAAGAAAACAGTTTTATCATTGAATGAACACTAAACCAGACCACAATTCACATTACAGGCAATCCACTAATGAGATTGCAAAGACAGAAAGAAATCTCACCTTTCTATATAACCAGGCAGGTACTATCCATTGCATACATGTCCTGAAGATAAATGATAACATGTTCTTTTATAAGAATACTTGACACCACCATTTGTTATACATAATTCATTCTGAATTTGCACAGTAATTGGGGTGGCCATTTATCCAAAGGAAAAAATAAAACTTCTGTCTTTATGACAAGGACAACTTGGACAAAGGTATCCAAGTTAATATCCCACACTGACTGGGTGATAGGGATGCTATCTTCTTGATATTTATATTTCAAAGACATGGCTCTTGGGCCTTTAAGAAAAACATACCTGTGTTACAAAGCTGGCTAGAGTCTTACTAGGTTTTTAGGAGATTTACATATGTATCAAAGAGGCAATTACAAGTTTTCTCTTTTCTCAAAGCAAGATCCAAGAAAAAGGAGAGAGGAAAAGGTCTCTCCCTTTTGGCACCCAGAAAAAATTTAATATTTTTTATATTCAACTTTACGAAACTCAGAGCTGAATTAACCAACCTTTGTTACAGTCTACCTCTGGGCTTTTTGTTATACAAGGTAACCCCAGTTGTTTATGTAGTTGAGGGAGTCTGTATTCTATAGGCAAAATCATCCTAACTTATTTAACCCCTAAAGGCAGAGAAAAATGAATTCTCCCCACTTCCCTTAGATCTGAAGACAAAGAAAGCCTAAACCATTGTAGCATACCAGAAATGCCTTCTTCCTCCAGTTATTATAAAAATGATGTACATTTTCCATTTGAATCCATTATATATACACATTTGTTTCAGTATTTTTCTTCTTACCCTTTTACCCCCAAAAAACAAATTAAAGATTTGAGAAAGAAAGAAGGGCAGAGAAGGACAAATCTTTTGGAGAGGTTAATAATTGTATTCTTTATTGTATCATCTTTTAGAATATAATTTCCACTGAATATCTTCAGTTTAATTTGATAGGTTTTTTTAATCAGTCCATTCCAAAAAATATGACTTAGACATTAGAACTATAAATGAAATGGAAGATTTAAGTAAATTGTCTTTCAAACAATGTAAGTTTTTCTTATGAGTTATATGTAGTCCCAATGCAAGCCTTTTTAGAGTTGTAACATCTATCTGTAACACACTGGAATATTGCCATTGCATTGGTAGTTGTGAAAAAGAATAAAAAAGTCCTCAAGGCTATTAAAGGACTAAGTAAGGTCACCTTGGTGTGGGTAGTTCTTGTAGTCTTATCATTTCTCTATAGACCCTCATGTTTCTCCTTAGATTTGGTTGACTTTTCTTTCTGTAAAACTTTCCTATTTTTGGTGATAACCGAAACTTACATTGAGATAACTTCTGGTACTACCACCTCCTCTGAATGTCTTGGTGGTTAGATAAGAGAAAGATAAAATATGCTTGTGAACAACATTTAAAAATAGCTCTAAAGAGTAAGCAAGGACAAATAACGTCTGGTAAAACTGAGGTACTTAAAATCACCTTTTTATATTACCTACAGGCTTTTGTCAAGGTTATTTGTCATCTCTTATCTAACTTTGAACTATAATTACAAAAATATCCTTGCTAGAGAAAAAAAATCTAGTAGTCTTATAGTTAATTTAGATTGTAGACTTTTCTCAACTTCCACAGCAAAGATCACACTTCTCTAATTGTTTTATTTTTAAGGTGCAAGTCAAGTATCTTAAATTTAAATCAATAATGGTGTATTAAGTCATAGAATGTGTAATTCAAGGTTAAAAAGAGTTGTGTAGCTGTATTTGGTTTTAAACATTGATTTTGTCATGAATTTTTGCATTCATAACAAAACATATATATTTAAACATATAAAGTCTAGTGTCAGCCCTGTGTTCTAGGGATTATTTGATTCTACAAGAAGTGATCAGTCTTGTTCCAAACCCCCAGGACCAAGCAGCAATGTTTGATGGCCAGGGGTATTCTAGAGGGTAGGTATGGAAGTTGTATTAGTTTCCTAAGGCAAATTACTACCGATTTGGTGGCTTAAAATGATAAAAATTTATTCTTTCAGGGTTCTGGAGACCAGAATCCCTAAATTAGGTCTTTCCAAGACATTCCTTGGCTTATAGCAACATAACTTCAATCTTTGCCTCCATCTTCACTCGCCCACCTTCCCTGTGTGTCTCTAGGTCTAAATCTCCCTTTCCTTTCTCTTATAAAGACATCAGTTGTTAGATTTAGGATCCACCTTAAATCCAGTATAATTTTATCTCAAGATCCTTAACTATTTGTGGCATTTGTAACTGCAAAGACCCTATTTCCAAATATGATCACATTCTTAAAATCCAGGTGGACATGAATTTGAGATGGGGGTCTTATTTAACCCACTACAGTATTATTTAAGATTCTTTTGTTTAAGAGATGATTTAAAAATAATAACGATATCACTTTCTGATACCTAAAACTTTCACATATATTATCTTACTAACTTTCAAAACATTTGTTTACATGAGGTACTTCCATAGCTTCCCCAATGGAAAGGAATCATATTGTAGGAAACTCTTGCATTTTCTCTGTCTAATCTTTCACTCGCTTCTCCCACAAGTGATGAGATTAGTACATCTCTGACATCCTTTGGCCCACAATTAACCAGAGGCAGGGAAACTGTATAGAGTTGCACAGAACATAGCTCTCCTGGACATGTACGCACCCAAGACACCAAGTGCTTGTGCTTCTGGTATCCATATGGTAAGCAGACCAAGCAGAGTCTCTTGCTATGTCCAGTTAAGTTTGTGTTTTTAATTCCAACTTTTCCTGCAAGCTGGTGAATAAATCAGAGTCAAGCAGGTCTCAAAGTTTAGGATTAAAGAGTAAGGTAGGCAGCCCTGTTACCCTCCATTCCAGCTTTACTAATTATAAAGTTGATACATAATCTCCATTTACCTCAGTGCTATATGTTTTTGCTTTCTCATCCAGAACTATATCAGTAATCAGAAAAGATATTAACATGCTTATTTTAAAAATAAATTCTTCACTGAGGCCATGTAAGGCCCAGCTAGTTATTACTAAGATCAAGAGTTAGAACCCAGATTGTCTTAACTCTATATAGTTGGTTTTTAAATTCACTTTGATGAACCCCTCATACAATTCAGATTGGAATTTTTCTGACATTATAGGTAAGAATCATTGTGTGTATTGACCTATCATTTTTTAATTTCCAAGTGACTACCATGGCTTGCAGTGCTCATGGAGAGGTCAGGATCCTTGCCTTCATATGAACAGTTCTATTACCTATGAAGAGTGATTATAGATTCACAGAAGTTTTAATAATTTATTAATGTTTCTGAAACCTTTATTTAACAGTTTGCCACACCTGCTCCAAGAACTGAAAAACTACAACTACTAATATACTGAAAGGAGGAGTATAAAAGTCTTTGCTGTGTCCGAATAGTATACTTTGCCGATTTCCTTCATTGTTTATTATAATAATAAATATGAATTAATTTCTAGTTCATTGTGAGCTTTATAAGTTGCCAGAACATGTGATTAATATTATGAGTGATTTTTAAAAGAATGAAAAATTATGAAATGGTTTGTTTTATGCCATTTTACAGCATTGTTGTTTTATGTGCTTCAGAAAAAAATATGTAGAATTTTTTTAGAAAACTATTTTATTTCATCAGATCTAGTTCATCTTACTGGTATTCTTAAGCACTAGTCTGAGACATATTGTCTTTGTGTTTTAGATAATTTGGGTGACTAAGGTTCATTTCTGTGATGTTTTTTTATCAAAGCTACTTAAAATAGGTTATTGATTTTCTCTACCATTATAACTGAGCTCACTTGATCTCTTTAATTCTAATTGAAGCTCATTTCTCCTCTTTTTATTTTCAGATATTTGTATCTGCTGTTCTCTGGTGATGACCTTTTACCTTTAGACCACTGGGTGTTTAATACAGAGGCTCACCCTCTGCCTGTGTTACATTTAGCCAACACCACACTTTCAGGTAATCCTGCTGTTCGATGAAAGCAGCTCCAGAAGGACGATTCTCACCTGTGTTTTGTTTACATGGACCACTATAGAATTAGTCTGGAGAGGCAGCTTTTGAAAACCTGGACCTCTAAGTCAACGTGGCAGGGTGAAACTATTCCCCGAAAGACTTTTCAACTTGTAGATATATCAACTTTGAAATTATTCCATTTTATACCTGACCAAAACATGTTCTGGTATGTGCTTTGATTCTTAATGAGGTGGTCACATGAAAAATGATTCCTATTACAACTGTATTGTTTTTAGAGTCTTGGAGGCTAGACTTCCTAAGAGCAAGCCAAGAATATAGAGCACCTTGCAGGAGTTAAAGATGGCTTTTGGAACCAGTTATATATTTGTTTCCTCCTACAGTGGAGCAGCTTTCAAATCAAATATTTACACATTGTTTATCCTTTTTTTCTTCATTTTAATAATGGAATGAACTAAGATAAATAAGAACAAAAGAATAGTATGTAACTGCATCAGTGACGAGAAGACTTGAAAAAGGAACAGAAGTACTTGTCCCTGTCTGAATTTTCAACTTCCCCGTTGGATGACCAGACTGGCAACCATTTCACATCCCAATCTATTTCATTGAAATTTCTTGGTTAAATTTAATTTTCTCTGGGGGCATGATCTCACAAAGAATATTTTTCAAGTCTTTGTATCCATATGGAATCGCTGAAACTGCTATTTATCATAACCACTACTTATGAGCCTGGGTTTGGGATTTTGTGCATGTAGTGCAGTCTCGTGTTGGTAGCATGACAAAAAGTGGGGAAAATGCCACAGTTTGTTGCCTTGAAACCTGTTCTAAAAGAAATCCTGGTTTTGTTGGTAGATTATTTTTCTGAACCAACAAATCTACCAAGTAAAGTTCATCCACTTAAATGTCATAATAAAATTAATAGAGTCACTCAACTTAATTTATTTATGTGGCTTGGCAAAACTATACTATTATGCAGCTCTGAATTTGCCTTGATAAGCTAAATTACTTTCACAACTTAAAGCAAAAACAAAACAGTGAAACTTTCTTAAATATTCTATCTGGAATGGAGCTACAGGATTCTTTATTATCTCATCAGATAAGTGAGCTATTCATAGATATTTTATGTTTTTTATTTTCTCTAAGAATATTTATAGAAATCCAAAGAATTAATGAGAATAGCTTCAAAATAATTTTGAGTGATCAAAGTGTAGTATAATTAATCATATTACACTAAAATTGGGATATATTTAAGGGACTTTCTCTTACCATAAGTAGGTTTTACATTCATATTTCTTTTTAAAGAAATACTAGTTCTTTATATTTTGTCAGGAAGAACTTAAATTTTATCAAGAACTATAATGTAAGATAAACATCTAGTGCTTATAAATTTTTTGTCCCTAGAATTTATGTGACAGTGCAAGACAATTTTTTCTATTTTCATTTACTATAGACAACTTCCATTGACATTAATAAAAGTTAGAAACAGTACAATTAGTCTCATATTTACTCTGAATTTGAAAATTTCATGAAACAAAGTTTGTACAAGAAGCCCACTGTAGAATTCTGAAAACCTGTTTCCTTATTTGATAACTGTTCTTTTTAACTTTCTATTAGCTTGTATATTTAAGTTGGGGAAAGATGTAATAAATTAATATAATTAAATATTTTCTAAAATTGGTCATCTTATACCACAAATGATGAAACAGTCCTTACAGATCAGCCAATGATCTATAAATGAAAGCCACTCCCAAATTAAGTCCTTAAGAAAATTAAATTTTAGCACATATTTTAAAATTATAATATCTTTTACTACTTGAACATTTAAAAATTTTAAATGCTAATGATAGATGACTATAACTTTAGAAAAGGGAAAGTGTTTGGTTTTCAAAAAAAAGTTAGGCTTCCACCTAAAAATAGCATAAGCCCACTTATGAATCACCAAAAAAAAGCAAAAAATTTGAGTTGGCAAAGTCCCAGAGCAGCTGTGCATATGGCAATGAACTCTCCCTACTTTGTTTAGAAGAATGCAGAGTAAAGGGACCTGGGTTCCCCAGGAACTTCTCAAGGGATGAGGAGAACAGAACCCCTATCCCCAACTGCTCTGTTTGTGTTACTCAGATGACCAGAGCTTAAGAGAAGGCAAAGTATACAAGCAGGAACAGTTCTGGTACAGGCAAAGAACTTGAGAGGGACAGTGGAAGAGTCTTCTTCATGACCCCACTTTCTTTGTGATAATAAAACTAAACCTTATAACAATGGTTCCATTTTTTTCTTCTCTGAATACCAAAGGCAGTTAAAGTCAACTACAAATGACTTGCCAGTGTCATTTTATTTTTGTTATAGATTTTTAAATTATTCCTCC
>VBSM01000729.1:12314418-12335163 GCA_008086735.1 Cheirogaleus medius | reverse complement strand
ACTTGGTAGATTTTAACCAAGCAGTTTGAAATTTTGATCATCATCCTCTCATCTCCACTCTTCATTGCCAAAGTCTTTGTCAATCCTCCAGATTTGCTGAAGAAAGATTGTGCTTGCCATTCTTGTTATAATGCAGTTTCTCTTTAAGCCTGGATTTCTTTGAATGAGCACATGAGTAAATGAGAGAATGAATGAACAAACATTTGTGAAGTACCTAATACATGCCAAGCATTGTGCCTGGCACTTTCAAGCATTAGAACATTTTATGTGATTCCAATGGTTTTTTCTGTATGAGAGTAGTTCGTATCATTTTAAATGTTGTCCAATATGAATCGTGTTATAAAATCCTTAATTTTATATTTCATATAAATTAAAGAGGAAAAGAAAAGGTTTATAATATATTTTAAACAATGTGTTACTATATAATACTACTATAATTATAGTTAATAACTAAAGTCTCTTGGAAAATGTCAAATATTTGATTTCTGATGCAACTTTGACTAAAATATTTACTTTAGAAATAAAAACATTCTTATTTTGCTATATCATTTTAATTACATAATTAAAAATCAATGTTTTATAGAAGTGTTGGTTATTTTATATTAAAAAAGTTTTTGTCACATAATTCATGAGTAAAACTTGTAAGTTGTCTTTGGTATGGGTCCTACTGATGGTCCCAGGCTGTTAAATATAAAGAAAAATATACTAAAATATTTCTAAGTTCCAAATAACAGTTCCTAGTAATAATATTCTTAGTTCTTATTTTCATTTAGGTTTCTTACACTCAAATTGGCTAGCCCTTATATTATCCACTCTTTATATAGATGTATACATAAATACAGTTATACACAGAGAGATTTTTAATACTGTTTGTTAATTAACAAACACAGTTGGTAACTGATTTTTGCTTCACAAATTATAAGCAGAATATTTGAGTAATCACATATGATATGGAGATACTTTAATCCACTTATTTTGGTTCAAGAACATTGGTGAAGATGATTTTTTATTTGGCTCATTCAGATCATTATGGAGATGCTCTTTTTGATCTATAATCAGTCAGCAAGCTTTTCTGAAAAGGGCAAGATAATAAATATTTCAGGCTATGTGAGCTATACATTTTCTCTTATTACTCAATTCTACTGTTAGAGTGTGAAAGCAGCTATTGACAATACGTAAATGAATGGGTGTAGCTGTAGCCCAGTAAAATTTATATATAAAAACAGATAGAGGGCTGAATTTGTCCCACAGGTCATAGTCGTTGACCCTAATCCCAAGTTTAATTTGTATAAGACCCTCTAACCTTTGATCCGTATCTTTTCTGTTTTTCGATTTACATAATTCATTTTAAAGCAAAAAGATGTTCATATGTATGATTGTATGTATTTGTATAACCTAAAGCTATATATTTTGTTGTCTTGGAAGAAAGTAGATACACTTTTCCTGGAGTCTGTTCAAGTTTCAGGATGATATGACTATCATGAAAGATAGTGTGTGTTGGGGGAGGTGGATATGTTCTCGCCCATTATCCTCGCCTTGTCATGTGATGCTGTAATTCCAGATTCCTCATGTAAAAGGAAGGTCTGTGTGGTGTCAAATATTATATTCTCTCCATGTTCTGTCTGCCCATTGACACTTGGACCAGGACTCTGGATTGCTGGAGCTGCAGAAATTCATCCACTTGGGTACTTTTAGAGCTCTGTGACAAGAATATGAAAGAATTTCTGATCTTTGTGCTGCAGAACCCAATCTTCTGAAAAATTCTAAGCAAAAGAAAATGAGTTATATGCCTCATTTGCCATTTGGCAGCCACTATTCCTATTGCCTACAGGCAGCCACTGTAGAAGGGTACTGTCCCTGTTACTTCTAGAACATCCTAAGGCTGAGGAGTACAGACAAACGATATGTCCAAAAGGAGAGTTCCCTTTCTCTTTTCTTTCATAATTCTCCTCAATTCCTTTAAAAGTCAATAGCATTATTTCAGAATGTCAGTATGCATCATTTTTCAATTAAAACATACCTCAACCTTACACTTTCACTGTTTAACAACTAATCCGTTTCAAACTTGATTTTAGCCCAGCAATTACAGAGCTCATAAAATTGCCCATGAAATTACATAACAGCGTATTACTAGCATATATATTGCACTGTACCAGTCATTCTGACAGATAATAAATTTTTCACTAAGAAGTTTATCAAATATTTCACTATTTTTGGAAAATCTAGAGGAGGGGAAGCCTATATTCAGAATGATAGAGGAGACAGAGATTGTCTCTTCCACGTTATATGAGCTGTCTTTCTAGGTCCAACATACTATAAGGTTGCCTCAGCTCAGTGTGAGTATAAGTGTGAGTACTCAAGCACATATACCCACATACATACATATTAATGTGCAGAAGATTTTAAACATACCTGCAAATGTCTTTCAGCTGTATGAATTCCACAGAAGTCTGCTGCAAGTTGTATACTAGAAAACCTCATGAGATACAAGCTCAGCTCTTTTTTGGGAAAAAATATTTTTTTAGAAAATTTAGGATTTTTTGCTGAATTAATTAAGTAAAATATCCCAGATTTTAATTACTGGATTTGGAAGTTGAAATGCCATTCTTCAATCTTACTGGTCTCAAATTCACTGATAAAAATTTTTCCCTAAACTAATATGTGGGGTAAAATATAACCTCCTAAATTGGTACCCGCTGGCTGCTCCTGAACTGGTTTCTAGTCATGTCCTCCATTATGTGATTTTTACAAATTAAAGGTAATATTGTATATTAAAGTTCAAATAAAGATGTTCTTTAAGTGAAATATCTTTGTTTATTCTTCATTTTTACCCACTGATGTCAAACAGTTTAATCTCTTCCTGTCTACAAAAGAGCAACTTTGGCTTTTACGGTAACTGGTAGTCTTCAGTCTCTCATTCAGAGTTTTCCTTTTGGATCAGCTAATCTCTACATTTCTTGATGTTGTAGAAACTGAAGAGCATGCTTAAAGAGTAATTTTTATTGCAACTGATATTAAGAAAACAAGCTATAGACTTAGGTTTATAGACTTAAAGACTGTGCATGTTATCTCTAAGATCTAGTATAGTCCTGCCTCTGAGATGATCAAGCTTAAAAATTGCCTCAATCACTGCACCTCATTCTGTCACATTAAAATCGGACCTGACCCTTTTTAAATGATTCTTGGTCAAAAAAAGGCCTAAAAGCTTGAGCAGTGGGATCAGCTGGACTATAGATAGTGGTTGGCTCCATCAGTACTGTAAAAGCACAGGATATTTTAAACCCTATATCCCTGGAGCATCCAATAAGGTAGAAGTAAAGCCTTCTGAAATAACAGCCAATTTACATCCTTGAGGGTCTAATTCTTCCTGCCACAGTGGATTTCAACTTGATCAAAATTTTATTCATACATTCATTTAGAGACAGGGTCTTGCTCTGTCTCCCAGGCTGAAGTGTAGTGACAGGATCATAGCTCACTGTAAACTCAAAACTCCTGGGCTTAAGTGATCTTCCTACCTCAGCCTCCCAAGTAGCTAGGACTATAGGTGTGCACCATGTCTGGTTAATTTTTTGTAGAGATGAAGTCTTACTATGTTGCCTAGCCTGGTCTCAAACTCCAAGCCTCAAGCAATCCTCCCACCTTATCCTCCCAAAGTGCTGGGGTATTATAGACATGAGCTATCACACCAAGCCATCAATATTTTAGACTAAGAAATTACATTGTGGTTGTATCAAAATTAATTTTGTACTTATATTTTCAGAAGCAACTAAAACAGGACTGGATAAAATTATAAATGAAAAAATAAGGAGCTCCGAATGACTATAATTTGATAAAATTTGGGCTTCTCTTTGTCTGCCAAATATCTGAAATTTCCATCATTTCATTGCATTGCAAAGGAACTGACAATATGCAAATAGCAATGTTAAGAATGTCAGATAGTGCGTGAGCTTGCACTTTTACTTGATTGACCTAACACAAATTTTTATTTTTTTATTGTGGTAAAATATATATAACATAAAATTTGCTATTTTAACCATTTTTAAGTGTACAACTCAGTAGCATTAATAATTACATTAACAATGATGTGCAACTATCACCCCTATTTCCAAAACTTTTTCATCATTCTAAACAGAAACTCTGTAACCTTTAAGCAATAACTCCTTGTTGCTCCCCTTCCTCCCCCAACCCCTGGTAATCTCTAACCTACTTTCTAAGACAAATTTCTTAACTCTACTAAATCTCAATTTCCTTGCCTCTAAAAGGGGGATAATATAGGATTTTTAGGAGAATTAAATGAGAAAAATCCATGTACCTAGTCTGAATTAAGCTTTCAACTTTAGTTTTTTGTTAGCAGCAGCAGATTGGAGTAATCATTTCTAAAGGGATAGAAAAAAATAAAGAGGGAAAGAGCAATTAGAACAGGGCAATGAAGAGCCAAGAAAATCATCTAGTTCTACCTCTTTATATACATAAGAAAACTGAAACCCAAAGGAAAATAGAAGGAAGACATCAGATGAACTTTAAGATGGTCTTCTGGTGTTATCATTCATAATTGTGTGAAATAAGACATAGTTTTTGTTGTTATATAAAAAAGTTTAATGACATGCAAAGACAATGATAATTCATGTGAACTAAGAAGTTTAAAAAGTATTAATATATAGAAGTCACTTTTTGTTAGATACACAGCAAGAATGTATACTGAAAGTTAATAGCAGTTATCTTTGGTAAGGATATAATACAATTAATTTTTTGCTATTTCCTAGTTTAACTTTTCTGAAAAAATTAAGCTATAATTGAGGTACAATTTACATAAATAGTCCCATTTTAAGTATATAATTCAATGATTTTTATAAAATTTATAAAGCTCTGCAACCATCCCACAATCCACAAAGATCTCATATAATCCATTTGCAGTCAATCTCCCATTTCCAACCCAGCTCCTGGCAACCACTGATTTGCTTTCTGTTATGGATTTGCCTTTTCTGGACATTTCATATTAATGGAATCATACAGTGCCTGGTCTTTTGCATCTGGCTGCTTTAACCTAGCATAATATTTTGTTTTCAAAACACTTCTTTTTAGTGCTGAAAATATTGTATAGATGTACCATATTTTGTTTATACATTCACCAATTGATAGACATTTGGATTGTTTCCACTTTTTGGCTATTATGAATAACGCTATTATGAATATTCGCATACAACTCTTTATGTGGACATATATTTTCATTTCTCTTGTGTATATACCTAGGAGTAGAATTATGAGTCATATGGTAAAGTCATGTATAATTTTTTCAGAAATTACCCCACTTTCTTCCTGAGTGTTTTTTACATTCCCACTAGTAGGGTATGAGGGTAAGGATACCAGATTCCCTGACATCCCCACCAACATTTGTTATTGTCTGTCTTTTTTATTATGTCCGTTTTAATGGATGTGAAGTTGTATTTTAATTGTTTTAGTTTGCATGTCTCTCATGACTCATGATGTTGACCATTGTGCTATTCGCCATGCATGTCTAAAACGTCTATTCCAATATTTTGCCCATGTTAAAAGTTAGGTTGATTGCCTTACTCAGTTGTAAGAATTCTTTGTATATCCTGTATTTATTTTCTCTAAAATTGTGGTTTTTCTTTTCAGTTTTTTTTTTAATATCTTTTGAAGTTCAAAGGATTTTAACTTTGATGAAGTGCAGTTTATCTATGTTTTCTTTTATGGATTGTGCTTTCTTGCCTAATCCAAGGTCACCAAGAGTTTAGACCTATGTTTTCTTCTAAACGTTTTATGGTTTTAGCTCTTACGTTTAGATCTATGATCCATTTCGAGTTAATTTCTTATGTATGTGAAGGGTTTAACAACATTTTTGTGTGTAAATATCCAGTTATCTCAGTATTATTCATTGAAAAGATTATCCTTTCCCTGTTAATTGTTTTGGTACCTTTGTGAAATAACAATTGCTCATGAATGTAAGATTTTAATTTCTGGAGTCTGAATTTTGTTCCATTGATGTATGTCTTTCCTTATTTCAGCACCATACTATGTTATTATAATAACTGTAGCTTTAGAGCAGTGGTTCTTGACCAAGGGATGATTTTGCCCTTTCTTCCTCCAAGGACGTTTGGCAGTGTCCGAAGACATTTTTGATTGTCGTGACTGGCAGTAGGAGGGGTTGCTTCTGGCATCTAGTTGGGTAGAAGTCGGGGACTTTTTTTTTCCCCCTGAAAATAACCCACTCTTTCCTGTTTCTTTGCATATCTTACAATTTTTTTGTTGAAAACTGGACATTTTAGGTAACATTATTGTAGCAATTTTGGATTCTAATCTGATCTCTCTAACCCAGGGAAGGTGGTAGTTGTTGCTATTGCTGTTCTGTTGTTTTTTTCTTTGTTTAGTAATTTACCAATTCTGTGGAGACTGTCTTCCCCTATGGTGTGCAGCCACTTTTTAAGCCTGGCTTTCTAGGAGTCAGCCCTGCGTCAGCATAGCTTAGTGGTTAGCCAATGAGAGGTTATACTCAAATATCTTTAGCTAGTAAGGGCTTCTATCCTTTGCTAGTGGGTCTGTATGTAGGTTGGAGACCACATTCAAAGTTCAGGCGGTTTACAACTCTTCCCCAGCTTTTACTTTGCTCAAGGCCCTATTTTCTGCCTCATCCATGGCCTCATGCTCAATCAGTAATGTATGGAAGTACCTAGGGCTCTCTCTGGTCTTTCTTGAATGTGTGTTCAACCTTGTTCTTGTGTGCAACCCTCCAAGCCACCGGAGATATGTGGCAAAGTACACTATGGCTGTCTTATTCCAGGGGTCTCCCTGTTAAATTTCTGGCTTGTCTGCCAAAACCTCAGGCTAGCTGCATTGGCCTTTCCCATTCATTTGCTACTGAGATTGCTTCTGTTTCTAACAATGCCCAGGGACATCAGGCAGTCTCTTCACAGCTTGTCTTGCCCCGATTGAAGTGCCGTGCTGATGGAGCTGGAAGGGGAGGGGAGCCAGCCCTGGACTAAAATGCCACAGACATACTCTTCTTACCTGAGGTTCAGGAGTTTTCTTTGAGTAAATACTTCTCAATTTTGTTGTATGCCTGTAATCAATTTCTAGAATCCTAAAATATTTTTTTTAATTTTGTCCATTTTATTCCTTTGGGGGAAAGGATTTGCTGAGCTCCTCACTCTGCCATTTGCTATTCCAGGAATGAATAAATAGATAAGCATAGGTAGGTAGATAAATAAATAGATGGTATATATAGATACCTTTACTGATATTCTTTATAAAATTCCTCTACAAATTTCAGCCTTCTTAAAGCTTTTCTGTCCACATCTGAAAGGCCTTTATTCACTTCCATCAAAATCCTCATCTTTCCAGTTCTTACACAACTAAAACTTTGATAGAACCTTCCCCAATTTCCCTTTCAGTGATTCTTCCATGTTTGTACATCCATGGTACTTGTTCAAAACTGTTACAACTCATCACATTCATTTGTGAATACACCTTTCCCTCCTACATTGTCAGCTACTTAAGAACATAGACAGTATCCTAGTGATCTTTTCATTCTTCTTAACAACTTATATATTTGTTGAATAAACACCCCAGTTCTCAGAAGCCAGTATTCTTTCCCCCAGACCACACTGCCCCACTGAAGGGTGATTATATCCTACTTCCCTTGACTCTGAGTTTTCTATCAGTAAAAACTTTACCAAACCCATAAACACTAAGAAAAGTCTAAACATTATGAAACAGATATGGCATGTAATGAGTCCTTTTTCTACAAATGTAGAAAAAATACATAGTGGTGTTGGTGCTCAGGATGTCAGGAAGTCCTAGTGGAAGAAACAAGGGTCCTTGATTAGTCAGGAGTCCGAAACTGTAGTCCCTTGATCTTCCCCTAACTGACTGATTGTATGATCTTAGGCAAGTTGTTCAGCTTCTCTGGACTTCAGTTTATTTTCTCTAAAAGAGGACTGGACTAGAAAATTTGTGATTCGTGAGGTAATTAATATAGTTATTACATTCCACATACATTTTTTGAACTTTGACCTACTGTTTGCCAGAATGCCTAATATGCTTCAAGTTTACAGAAATCAAAGTAAATTCTCTGCCCTCAAACATGGACTGGCATGCTTCGTATTGTGGCAAATGCTATAATAGAGGTATGCTTTCAAGATTATAGGGGTACAGTAGGATCCTAATCAAGATTTGGGAGGGGAGAGGATAACCAGGAAGGATTCTTGAAGTAATTGACACTGGAACTGAATTTTAAGAGGTAACGGAGTTTAAAGACAAAGGGAAAAGGAGCTACTTGGCAAAGCAAAGACACTGAAGGAGCAGGGGCTGGGGCATGAGATCAAAGCACAGGTAGGGAGACTGGCCTTGAAGTTGAGAAGGTACCTCCATTGCACTGAGAGCCATAAAACAATCCTCTCCTGGAGTCCTTTTCAGACCCTGAGACTACTTTGTCCTTGACCAAGGGGTGCCAATAAGGTGCCCAGATCCTCAGGAGTGGTTCTCCTTTCTGAAAGTTTGGGTTTAATCCTATTCCAATACCAAAGAATCTATGAGATAAATAACAAATGTTATTTAAGAAGCGGTTATGGGACTCCCCTGGGAATAGCTTCAAAAATACCCAACACTTCAGATGCATACAAAACGAATTAGCACAGGTACAGTGTGTGCACAGATCAGCAGTAAGCGTCCAGAAACGTATGCCACCAGGGGGCGGTAATCTTTCTTCAAATCTTCAGCTGGTTGAAGCTTAGAAGGCTAGAGATGCAGGGAAACGCCTTGCCTAAGTCTTTCAGTAGGCGGTGGTGTTGGCTGACCGGAGGTTACCTTCGCTCTGGGTGGCTCAGGCAAGCTTACCTCATCAAGGGCTTTCTGGGGCCTCCGCAGCCTCAGCACAGGATCCTACAGCCCCTGGGTTCGTGCCCCACTGAACCAAGTTGGTGATGAAGTGCTTTCCAAACAAGACAAATGCTGCGGGAAAAGACTTTTTTCCCTTTCCTGCAAAAGGCGACTGCTATTCCTTTAAAGGCTTTGCACTAATGGGTAAGAGTGATTAGAAGATGGAAAACATCATTTCATATCAGAAGATAGGCCTGGAAAAATTTTAGCTCCTGTAGAACAATAGGTATGTTGTGGAATAGTAGATTTAACGACAGAAATCAAATCGTGATTGCTCATAGTTACTTGCGCAACTCTGCTTAAGTCCTTTTGGAATTATTTTTCTTCAAACGTTTATTGGCTGTCCACTGTGTGCCAAGAACTATGCGAGGCCCTGCAGATACAGACCTTGCCGTGACACCTAACCTGTGGAGCTTCTGGGCTAGAAGAGGACAAATGAGCAAGCCAAAAATATGTTTTGCCAGTAAAGGTGTGTACCAAGCGCTGCTAGAGCACGGGGAAGGTAAAGACTGAGGATGGGTACAACGAGGGATTTATTCTTGAACATGTTAATTTTTAAATTCCTGTTGGACATCTACCTGGACACTGAGAGTAAGTAGTTAACCATGTGAACCTGGGGTTAGGAGAGGCCTGGGCTGGGGAGAGAGAAGTGTAGCCAGTCGTCAAGGCGCAGCCTGTAGCCTTGGTGAGCTCCCTTAGGGAGTTAGGCCACTTGGTGGAAATAGTGAAAAGAAGTCACCCAAGGGCTGAGCGCTGAGGCCCTCCAAGTTTTTTAGAGGTCTGCGGAATGAGGAGGAGGAAGGAAGGAGGGAGGAGGGAGTCTGGGAACTCTCCCACGGTAACAGGGAAGCCGGGCACACGGGAAGAGAGAGGGGCAGGGAAGGGCAACGGGAGGGAGTTCTCTTTGGATTGCTTCTGTCTTCTCAGTGAGATAGAAAGTAGGATTATTAGGAGTGGGAATGGGGAAGGAGGTGAGAAAAAAGATAGTTTCACAGGAAAGTGGGATCTAAAGGACTGGGGAAACTGCCTCAGTTTTATCTCCTGTCAGACTGGACTGATGTTACCTACAGACTACCTACCAACCCTGTCACTGAGGACAACTTGAAAGACCAAATGAAATTTTAAAAAGAAAAAAATCTTCTAAAAAACAATGAAGAACTAAAAGCTAGTGAAGGATCATCGGACCAAAATCTAGGAGCAAAGTGGACTTGCCCAGCATCCAGACTACCTTTGACCCCGGGGCATTTGCCAGTCAGAGAGGAATACCTGGGACACTGAGTTCCTCAGCTGTGGCTGGAGAGGAGCATGCAAGTCTGCCGCCCACCTGGATGACCAGTCCTTAGGTCTCACCTTCAACTCTACATACATTTATGGGACATTGTATGGAGAAGAACAAGGCGTTATTCTTGCCTTACACTCTGGTGGGCTTCATGAGGGGAGTCCCAGCCACTGTCCCCAAAGGCCTAAGTGTAAATGCACATGTGACCTGGGGATTGGAGGATTTGTTCCGTCTCATCCACCTTGGGAAACGGAAGGTGGTGTGGCAAAAGCAGAGGACCCCAGATGAGGAAGGAAAAGCAGAGGATGGGCTCAGGGTGGGATTCAGCATGCAGGCCTGAGACCACAGCGCAGCGTGCTCACCTCGGAGCAGGGAGTGAGCCCAGCGGCCCCTCCCAGCCCCGCAGGATCTCCTACCTGACACTACCTCAGAGGCCGTCCCCACAGGAATGGCTGCCTTCGGCACAGCACACCGGCCCCTCTGCGCTCTGGCCAAGTCTGCCGGTTTCTCCAGCCTCATCACGCGCCATTCCCTGCCTCACAGCTTACACTGGACCAGCACCAAAAGGGGCAACTCGGGTGGCTGATGGAGAAGGGAGATAAACCAGGTCACAAGAGCCAGCAGGACAAAGAACGTACACATGTGGGGTACACATGCGGGGTGGGGGGGGGTGTTGTGAATCAGGTACTGCATGTGTATAGGAGTGTGCAGGTATCAATGGGTGCATCACTCTGTGTGACCAGGGCTAGAGGTTATATGTGATGGGTGGATGTGCAGGGGTGGCCCCAACACTGTATGGAGTCCCACCCTGCTCGACTATGCAGCCGGGCTCAGCTGATGGGGGCCAGCAGAAACTGCTATACTCCTGGGCTTAGCTGAAGGCATTTCAAGCCAGAGGGGCAAGGCCAAAGGTGGCCACCTGACCCCTGGCCTGCAGCAGGGCCCAAAGCAGCACCTCCCTCCTTTTCCCAGTCCAGAAAGGCAGCATCACTGAGGAGGCAGCCAGATGGCTTTGGTTTGTGTCTGTCAGTGTTCTTTAGTGCGGGGAGCAGGAGCCACCTCTGGCTACTTAAGCAAAAGAAATATATGAGAAGGATATACAGGGGCTCAGACAATCTGCAGAAAGTTGAAGGCCCAGGCTTGGAGAATGGGTAGACACCAGGAGTTCAGGGGGCCAGGCCACAGAAACCCCTGGGCAGGACAGGCGGCCACCTGCAGACACAACCTCCATTGTCGGACCCACCCCAGACCTGTTCCTAGTGTCCCCTTGCTTTGCAGCTTCATGCAAAGTTTGAAATTTGTGTTTTAGGCGAACAGTGGGGAAGGGTCCAATTGTTCACTCCAGCTGCTCTGGTGAGGGAGCTTTGTGAGTCCACTGAGACTCACAAAGTAAGCAGATTCCCTAAAACTTGTGCTAGCAAACAACAACAAGAAAGATATTCTCTACAAAGTCAAACGCACGGGGTTCAAATCCCAGGTCTGTTGCATATTCGCTGTGCGATCTTGAGCCACAAATACAACATCTGTCTGTAAGCCTCAATTTTTTCATCTGAAAGATGGGATAATAATACACCTCTTGCAGGGTGGTTGTGACGATTAAATAGATTGTCCCACATGGCATAACTAGGCTATATTGGCTGAGGCTCAGACCACCCTTCCTTCCTTAACAGCTGGCTCGTTGGCGGGGAGGCCGGGGCAGAGCGTCTGGGTCTGGGACTTCACAGACTCACCACTCGGCCTGGCTTGGCTCAGCGCTTCCCAGTCCCCCACGGCTTTTAGGGATGGAGGGTAGTTGCCGCACGTGCTGTGAAGACTATAAATCCATCTACAACTCAGGCTCTTGTAATTCAGCTTAACAATAAAACCCTTGTATTCCAAGCCCTTCTAAAATGCCAGGCACTCTGCCAGTCACGCTGCAAACATGGTCTCGCGTAATCCTCACAACAGAACGTGAGGTGGGTACTAGCATGGCTCCCAGTTTCATTTCAGATGAGGAAACTGAGCCTGGGAGAAGCTATGCAGCTTCCCCCATGGTTATTTGAGACAAGAGCGTACGTTCCTAACTGCTAGGCAGCACCACCTCTAACCATGGCCGCTGAGTCTGCCTGTGGGCCAGCCTTGGCCACTTTAGCTTGCGACCTGACGCCAACCTTCCCTGAGCCAGTGCCCACTGGAAAGTTACAGGGATCCTGCACTTCCCTTCCGAGCCAGGTGAGCCTCTTCTTCCACAGCTTGGTCCAAGCTTGTTGCCAGAGCTAGGTGAGTCCAGCTGGAGCTCAGGGCTGCCCACAGGGGTCTGGAGCCAACCAGGATCCCAAAAGCCTGGCCAGCTGCCTCCGCGCTGGCTCACACGTACAATCAAGGAAGTCATGCCCGAAGGTGGCACTGCCCGGGGTGGGGACCAATGGCTGGGCTGTGGCTTCCAGCAGCCGTGCAGGACCCACTCTTGTCAGTGCCGTCCACAGCGCAGTTACTGAGGACCTCAGGACTGAGGAGAGAGCTAGGACTGCTGGAAGCCTCCCAGGCCATGTCAGGCATGTTCTCTCGAAAAGGGCACCCGTGTGGCGTGTGATGCAGTTGTGCTCAGTTCCCTCTGGGCACTCAGGGCCTCAGCTCTCTTCAGCCAGATACTGGGAAACGGCAGCCCTGTTTGTGGGGGACAGAGGGAAGCAGCTCACACCTGGCTCCAGCGGAGACGGCACATTTCATTTGACCCCTTGGATGGGACATTTCTAAGAAACACAAAATGCAACATTCTCAGTGTTTGGTACTTTTGCGCTTGGCAAACATCTGTGATTTCTAGGGTGCGTGGAGCTCCTTGCTTACTCTACCCTCTGCTGTTCCCACCACCCGCGTTCTGTCAGCCCAGCCCGGGCGGAGGGCCGGGAGGCCGGCTGTGCTCTCGGGGCTTTTCCCCTGTGCTGGGCGGCCGAGGCACCTGGCCTGGAGAATGCGGCGCCTTTATTCACCCGGAGCCCGGAGCCTGTTGCTCCTGAGCCTGAGCCGGCAACGTTTCTTGGAAAGCAAGAGCAGCGAGCAGAGTGCTCCTTGGCCTCTCCAAGAGCAAGAGGATGCCAGAAGAGACCGAGGTTGACAGTGGTTCCTGGTTTCCTTGCGAGGTCAAAGGATGCAGAGGCACGGCCACCGGCACACCTTGGCCACAGAGTGAGGCTTCCCGGAGCTCCCACCTTCTTGGACTTAGGAGCCACCAGCCTCCTCCTAAAGGAAACTAGGAATGTTGAATCATTTAGCTTGAAGGGAGTCCTAGAGACCATCTTTGGGGGAAATTTGCAAATTAGAAAACCAAAAGGGAGGGTCTTTTTTTTTAAAGTTCATGTAACCGTTGTTTACTTACAAAGCACGTTGGTAATCATTAGTGCTGAGTTCCTGGAGGCTTTACAAAGATTCGTTATATTTAGTCCCTACCATCAAGGAGCTCTTAGTACATTGTCATCTCTATTTTTCTCTCATGCTGCTTTGAGTCAGGAAAATTGCCCTGGAAAGGGCTTCATCCCATTTAGTCTTTTTGCCAATAATTAAAAAATCTGATTCGTGTTGGTGAAAGTGACTAACAATTAGGCTAAAGATATTTTGGACTGGAGTTAGTGTAGCCAGTACGGGTTTAATTCAACTCAACAAACATTGACTGAGTATCTGTTCTTTGGCAAGGACTGGGAAAGGCACCAGGCGTGCAGAGGTGAATGAGAGATGGTCCCTGTTCCCAAGAAGATCGCAGTCTAAACATACGCAAAATCCAAGGTGGGCCCCCTGCCAAACAAAAGGCCCACCGTGCTGTGGGCGGAGGATTGGGCATTAGGAAACCTTCATGGTAGCATCAGAAAATTAAAACAGCCCCCCAAACTCTGCAACCCCTTCTATCTATATGTCCTAGCTTTTTTCCCTTCTGAACCTAGTCTGTTGACTCATTCGTGTAATTCAGACATTCACCAAATATTCACTATGCCCCACAATGTCCCAGCACAGTGCTAGACACGGTGATTGGTGAGTTAGCAGGGTGGTTAGTAGGATGGGGATGGCTGACAGATGACAACAAATGAATAAACTAATATATGACAATATCAATGATAATAAGTGTTGTAAATCAAAGCAAAATAGGGTGAAGGGCCCAAACAGTGAGTGCGATGGGGAAGGCACATGTGCCCTGCTTAGTTAAATACAGTGTTGAGGAAGTCCTCTCTAAGGCGGAGTGACAGTGAGTCTGGGAGCTGTGGCCAAGAGTCCTCCCGGCAGAGAGGCTGTGTGGCCACAGACACTCCGGGGCGGAAATGTGTTTGATGGCCATGACGGGGAGGAAGCAGGAAGAGCAGAAGAATGTGAGTGGGCCAGGTCGTGAAGGGCCCAGGTAAGGAGTTTGGGTTTTATTCCTAAGGGTGGCTTGAAGCCAGTGGAGGCTTTGAACAGGGAGTCACGTGACCTGATTTGTGGTTTTGGAAGATTATTGTGGCTTTGGGGTTTAGAATAAACTTCCAGAGGTCAAGAAGAGAAGCAAAGAGAATTTGTGGAATATTTTCCATTTGAGAAATGAAAAACAGACTCGACCTTTCTGATACAGGAAAATAGCCGGAGGATTAAGTTTGGGGGAGGGGGGTTTCGGGGGTTCAACTTTGGACATGACAAGTTTAACATGCTCATTAGCTATCTGAGTGGCTATTTTGAGCAGGCAATTGGGATATTTGAATCTGAGGCTCGGGGAGTAGTCAAAATACCCACTGCCACCAGAAGGCAAATTAGATGAGGACTAATAAGAATTTCCTAAGATTCAATACACAGGGAATTACTAGAACATCCTTTGACAGAGTGACGTCAGTAGAATGATGAGGGTAACAGCCACATTGTAGGGGTGAAGGCAATCAGTATAGATTATTCTTTCAAAAGAACCAACTTTCAGCCTTGTTGATCCTATTTTCTTTGTTTTCTATTTCCTTAATTTCTACCCTTACCCGTTACTTCTTTCTACTTTCTTTGAGGTTTCTATTCTTTTTCTAACTTAGGATGGAGACTTACCTAATTAATTTTCAGCTTTTCTTCTTTTCTAATACAAATATTTAAGGCTTGTAAAAATTTGTTTGAAATGTTTCTTTCAAATGTTGACTTTGTTTCAATGTTTGAAAAAAATTTCAAACATCAAATATGCTGCATCCCACAAGCTTTGATATGTGGTGATTTCACTATCATTTGGTTCTAAGTGTTTTTAAATTTTCATCATGAATTCTTCTTTGACCCTGCCTCTTATCCCAAACAAGGATGCCATTACAAAGTTGAGTTTACTGCAGAAAACCATCAAAAATGACAGACATATTTGATTAACAAACAAATGGAAATTCTAGGAATGAAAAATATAACCACTGACATGAAAAACGTGGTCAGTGGATTAAACAAAAGATTAGACACATTGAAAGAGAATTTGTTCAGACTGCAGCAAAGAAATGTACGAATAAAGAAAAAAATGAAAGAGAAGTTAAGAGATAGCAAAGATATTAAAAAGTCAGAACTAAAATATTCTATTACCATGAGTCGGGGGCAGGGGAAGCCTGGAGCTAAATTCTAGGAGAGGAATGGAGATATAGTTCGACTTTTAAGACTTCAGGATAAATATGTATGGTAAACTTTGAGGTAACCACTAAAAGAATAGAAACAGCATGCAAACATTCCAAATCTTTAAGAAAGAAAACAATGAGGTGAAGGAAATAACTTGGTAATTTTTATAAAAGGCAAGAATGAGGACAGACAGGAATTTTCAGGTTCAGATAAAACAGTAATGTGCTATTTATGCGAGGCACAGCTAAATGATAAGAACATGGGAAAGTTAAGTGCCCCCCCCAAACACATCAAGGGATTTAACACTGAGAGAGACGTCCTCATCGGACGTGTGCTTTAGGGAAATGACATGCGGTGTGGGCTGCAGGAGAAAAGATGAGGCAAGAGAAAGACATAGGAGCTTTGCCACAGCCTGGGCCTGCGCTGCGGCTGTGGCAGTGACAGTGGGGACAGACAGGGTGGGCTGGGGAGGTGACAAGGCCTTCCCAGTTATCCCAAGGTAAAGTTAAAGGCTGTGCTCTTAAAGATAAAATGACAGCCACAGGCTTCCGGTCTCAAACAGGGAAATGGAAGCTCTTGTGCCCAAACCAGGTCTGAATTGTGAGCCCAACATCAAGGGCTTGGGAAGTGTGTGAGTCTGACCTCTGTCCACCCCCAGGTGACATCGTCTGTGCTCAGGTATCTGAGCCTTCTAAGCCTGCTGTTGAGGGAGGTGGTAGTCACCTTGAAAACCTGTCTCCGGAATTGTCATTTGAGGCTCAGCTCCCTCAAAAAATAAAGGGATGGCCCCATGCGGTGGCTCAAACCTGTAATCCTAGCACTCTGGGAGGCCCAGGCGGGAGGATCGCTCAAAGTCAGGAGTTCAAAACCAGCCTGAGCAAGAGTGAGACCCTGTCTCTACTGAAAATAGAAAGAAATTAATTGACCAACTAAAATATATAGAAAAAATTAGCCGGGCATGGTGGTGCCTGCCTGTAGTCCCAGCTACTTGGGAGGCTGAGGCAGGAGGATCGCTTGAGCCTAAGAGTTTGAGGTTGCTGTGAGCTAGGCTGACGCCACGGCACTCTAGCCCGGGCAACAGAGTGAGACTCTGTCTCAAAAAAATAAATAAATAAATGGAGAAGAGAAACACACACAATATCTGAAAACTACCAACCCTCATGTTATAGCAATAAAAATAATTTCTCCCACTCAAATAAAGCTTGGTTTCAAATGCTAGCTCTCACAAATGCACACCTCACCGTGTGAGGAAATGTTATTTTATTAGGGTGTACAGGTATTATTTTTCACATTTCTTATTACTGATGAGTAAATAGGGACCCAGAGAGTTGATGGGCTTGCCCAAGATCTCTCACCAGTGAGTGGCAGACCTGAGAGTGGAATCTGGTTGTCTGGCGGGGCCCAGTCACTCTTTGTGCTGTCACATGTGAGCTTGTTTTGGTGACATGAAGGAGTCGGCAAGAATAGAAACTGGCCAACTCCAGCCCATATTTCCATTCTCTCCCACCCACTAGTCTCCCTTCTTCCTTATGTAAAGAGGTTTGGCTTTTTCTTTTTTTTTTTTTTCTTTTTTTTTATTTCAGCATATTATGGGGGTACAAATACTACGGTTATATATATTGCCCATGCCCCCCTCCCCCTCGAGGCAGAGCCTCAAGCATGACCACCCCCCATACGTTGCACATCTCACTCATTATGTTTGTATATACCCATCCCCTCCTCCCCCCTCCCACCCGCCTGACACCCGACAAATAAATGTTATTCCTATATGGTTTGGTTTTTTCTAACACATAAGAAAACTTTCAAGATAGACATAAAACCCTGCATTTCGATTTTAATGGAATTTTCTCAAGTTCAAGCTGGAGGAGGCAGTTCCTGAGAAAAAGACCAACATCCAAGTAATAGTAGTTCCCGAAAGAGAAAATAAAAGCAGAAAAGAAATGAAGAAAACTTTCCCAGAACTAAAAAAAACATGAATTTCCACACTGAAAGGACTCTCTGAGTGCTCATCACAAAAGGTGAAGATAGACTACATATCTGAAACTGTGACATTTCTGAGCACTGGGAACAAAGAAAAAAAATCTGAAATGCTTCTAGAGAGGGGGGTGGGCAGGGAAGAGGAAAAGATCAGGAATCAATATGGATTTGGATTTCTCCAAAGTAACCCTGGAAGTAAAAACATATGGACCACTGCTTTCAATATTCTGTTGGAAATAGATTTCCAACTTAGAATTTTGTATTCAGCCAAATTATTAAGCATGAAGTTAACATAAAGACATTTTCAGACAAGCAAGGTCTTAAAAATTTTGCCACCTAATGACAGATGGCCAAGTTAAAAATCAGTATTTGGCTGAAGCCTGTTGTCGCCATTGAATGAATGAATGAAATTGAATGACAATCTGAGATACATGACTAACCCAGAAATTTTATTAATTACTTATTAATATAATTTTATTAGTAAGTTTTAGAGGTCAATGTTTAAAATTTGGTGTTATAATACAGGAATCATAATTTGTCAGCTCTTCAATCTGCCGAATTACTCCTGTGGTCATCATTTTTGTTATATAAATAGCATCTCACTTTCAACTGAGGTTAGTGAAGGAATAAATTATATTTTGTAGTGTCTCCTTGCCAGTACAGTATACCACTGATGGTGATGTTGCTCCCAAGTAATTAACCTTTTCTTTTCTCTGTAGTAACTAAGGTAATGCTTACATCCTTTTCCCCTCCTGCTTGAAGATTTGATTGCTGATGAGGATGCTATTTGGTTAAAGCAGACTCCCAAATGGAAGTTCTGTACTGTCTGAATATTTCAGAAGGAGACTTCAGAATTTTGTTCTAATGTAAATTGTGTATTTCTTTAAACCCTGGCTATACAGGTATGTAAATACAGTAATATAACTAGATTTCAGAATAACAAAATCTGTAAATTTCCATCTGTATTTAAGATTGCATTGCATGCACACCAATGTCAGCATCTTTTCTAAAGTAGAAATGAAAAGAGGATCTCTTCAACATATATAATTCGAGAAAAAATTGTCCTCTCAAGGTCCATCATTTTGGTTACTTCTCCAGCAGCTTCAAGCAAATAAAGTAATTTCTCTGCAATCAACCTTTAGTGTTAGCAGATCCCACTAACTTGCTATATCACCAGAAACATACAACATTAAAGCATGTTTTAAATCAAGCTATTTTTTAATATATGTTGGCTGATGTACCATCTTGTTTGACAATCAAGTAAATGACAAAACAATTCCAAAGTCATGTAGTTTCTCTTTGAAGAAGAATGATGAGAATGGCTCACTATCTTCTTGCTTTGGCCTGTAATTAAAATATACTGTTGTAATTACATTTTTAATGCACAACTTAAGGATGTGTGCAAAATGTTTTGCTTGTGATTTCTAAATCACCCATTACCTCCACCATGTTTATTCCATCGTCAATCTAAAGATCTGTTTTCTCACCATTCTCTTGGTGAAACTGCCCTCCCCTGCTCCCTCACCTCATTCCTTTGCAAGCATTCATCATTAATCTGTTGTAGTGACAATCTTTAAAAAACAAAATCTTCTACCTGTTCTTGCACATCCAAATGACCGATGTACAGGATACAGAAGTAGCACATTGAATGACATTATTAAAGTTTATACTTCCCGTAATGATGGGCTGACTTGTATTAGACCAGCCCTCCACCAAGAAAACTTACAAAAGCAAGACAAAATACAAAAATAAATTTGTTTGAAGACATTAGACAGCTAGATACAGAGTCAGATTAGGTGGCTGGACTTCAGTGGCCAGAATATCAAAGTAATATACACTGAGATGAACCCAGAATTCTGCTGTGCTTTTCCCTTGAGGCACTTGCCAATTTAGAAGCAGCACAGGGCTAAGAGGCTGGGCGGCAACAGAGGCTTAAAGGCTAGCAAGCTGAGCAGAGATTTTACCAGTCTAATAAGGCTATGGAAACAAAAGCTTGAATTTAGGGTTCACCAAGAAGAGGTCCTAGTAAACACCCTAGATTTCCCATTAGGACTCCTGAAAGCTATACTCCAGGAGTCATGGTAAGCCAAAAATGGATGGCATTCAAAAAAGACTGAAATCTAGTCTTGAACCAGTGCAATCACAAACTGGATTAGTTTGATCTGCTCCTTCTCGAACTCTACCAGAAAGCAACAGTAACTCCTCTCTGAAGGAATATAGTATCAACCAGAGATTCTAACCCTTTCTACAATTTTTTTATACACAATAGCCAGCATTCAGTACTAGGGAAGATAGAAAATAGAACCAAATAACTAGAAGTTAAGAGAAAAAACTTAGAATATAAACAGTCTCTCAGATGATCTAGATATTAGCATTATCTGAAATAAGTTTTACAATAATTGTGTTTATTATTTTTAAGAAAAGATGACAAGAGGAAGAGTTTCACCAGAGAATTAGAATATATTAAAACAAATCTAAAGGAAAGGATACAACTGAAAAAATAAAATAACTAAAATTAAGGATTACATAGATTGCTATAGCTGTAGATTATACATAGCAGAAGAGAGAATTGACCACTAGGAGGACGGACTAATTGAAAATATCCATGCTGAAGTGCAGAGAGGGGAAAAAAAAGATGGAAAATACAAAAAAGAATATAAGACATATGTGATACTGTGATAAGATCTAATATATAACAGTATGTAATTAGAGCCTCGGGGGGAAGAAAAGAAAGAGAATAAGGTAGAAGCAATATTTTAAGAGCTACTAGCCAAGAATTTTCCAAAACTGTGAAAAAAATTAGGACAATAGATTCAAAAGTTCTGTGAAATCCAAGTATCATAAATTCAGAGAAAATCACAATTTAGCACATCAGCATGAAAATGCTGAAAATCAAAGACAAGAAATCTTGGCCAGGCGAGGTGGCTCACGCCTGTAATCCTAGCACTCTGGGAGGGGCGGGTAGATCGCTCAAGGTCAGTAGTTCGAAACCAGCCTGAGTAAGAGCGAGACCCCCGTCTCTACTAAAAATAGAA
>VBSM01000729.1:12249929-12314304 GCA_008086735.1 Cheirogaleus medius | reverse complement strand
AAAAAAAAAAAAAAAAAAAAAAGACAAGAAATCCTAAAGGCAGTCAGAGGAAAATAGATGTCTTCAAGGGGTGACAATAAGACCGACAGCTGGGTTTACAACAAAAACAATAGAAGAGAGAAGATCATGGCATAATGTGTGTGAAATGCTACATGGAAAACAACTGAAAATCTAAATGATCTTTTAAAAATGAATATGAAATGAAGAGATTTTCCCGGGCAAAAAACTGAGAGAATTTGTTACTAGTGCTAAAATAAATACTTGTTTAGGAAGAAAAATGATCTCAAATGGAAGCATGAGAATGGAGGAATGGAGAGCAATGGACAAGGGCAAATATGTGGGTGAACCCGGTGACTACTGACGTATCAAACGGTAGTAATCGTTTCTCGTAGGGTTGAAAATATACGAGGAGTTAAAACATATGACAAATATAGCACAAAAAGCAGGAGGGTAAAGGGAATGAAAGTCTTAAAGGTCCTTACCCTACGTGAGACATGGTAAAAGCACTAATTTATGGTAGATTTTAATAAGTCAAGGACACAAGTTGTAAATTCTAAGGGTAATAATTAAAAGAAAAGTTAATGCACCGGGAGAAGAAATGGTTTTTAAAAGCTTGATTAATTGAATAGAACACAAGAAAGAAGAGAAAAAGCCATATATCAGGTGAGACAAATAAAATAGTGAGTGACAGACTTGAATCCAAACACCTCAGCAATTACGTAAAACATGAGTGAATTAAACATTACAATTAAAAAAGCAAAGGCTGTCAGGATTAAAAAATAGAAAACTCAGGTATATGCTGCTTACAAGAGATTCAGTTGAAATATAAGGATCAGAAGGGTTAAAATTAATAAAATGGCATTAGGTACACCATGGAAATACTAATCAAAAGAAAGCTGGTAAACTTTATTAATATCAGAAGCATTACTATCATATTACATTTATTGCATAGCAGAATATAATCAGGAGTATGTTTTTTTTTTTCTTATGGTTGATACCTGAAAGAGTATGTTTTTTAACATCTTTTTTTTCACTTGGAATTCATAGCTTGAACAACTCTCAACAATCACATTTAATTACTGAAAATGGATCACAGGCTATTGCAATTCTTCCAGTAAGTTGATTGTTTCCATTTTTAACCTCCAAGGACTCAAAAGTGTAAGAAACTATCTTCAAGCACTCTTTTGATGTCTGTTACTTTGATATTTGATCAATGAGAAGAAAATATGTTTTCTTTACCTCATGTTTTCCATAAATTTTTAAATGTATTACTTGTATTTTTATTATATCTAGGTTGAAGATGATTCATCATGGATGATGTTGTACATAGTTTTGGAGCTTTTTTCCTTGTCATGAAATCAAGAGGACAAAGTATATCCTCATAAGCCATGACAAGTTTTCTTGAAATACTTTTAGCCTAAAGGTAAATAAATAATAAAAAGTTAAACTTAGTTCCTAAAGTTTATTTTGTTAGTGTTATGAGAGCTAGTACATCAAACATTTCTATAATGATTTGAATTATGATATAATCTAATCTCTATTATTCTTTCTTGTATCATTTAGTTTTTGATTAGCATTTTGGCTCAAAAAGGGTATGAAGTTCTTCCTATATTTATTTAACTGACTCACTCTTTCTTAACCTTCATATCAACTGACAATCTATTTCCTATACATTCAGTTATTTAGATGTTTTCAATAATTGTTTTCATATGTAAAATTACCCATTAATTATTATAGATTTTAATTTTTTAGTAATGAAAATACATTTATATTCACTGATTGATAGACTTAAAACATATTAAGCCTACAAGGAGATTCTCACTCCAAAATATTAATACATCTAAAATGATTACTTACATTGGAAGGTAAATATTCTAACATTAGCAATAATTTGAATGACATGACTTATTCACATTACTGACATATTAACACTAATTTGATGTGATGGTAACCCTCAAGATCACATGATTATTGATTATCACAAATTCATGGATTCCAGCAATATGTCGAAGTATGCATTTGGCTTTTTGGACTTTTTAAGGCTGAGGCATAATACTAAGGCCAAAATTGAACTTTACTGCACCTTATGCATACTATGCACCATTTCTTAGAAGGGCTTCTATAAAACAAAAGTATAAACCAGGAAAGAAGAAAATACAGAATTGAGGAAACAGTTTCAACTTGAAAGAGAGGAAGAAAATCTCCAAATAATGGTGAAAGGAGATTTTAGGATGATATCTATGTACCAGGTATAGATGCCAATAGTCCAGAGTGGAGCAGATAAAGTGGATAGAGAGAGCTGCAAGAAGCCGAAAATGATAGAATACTCCATGTATTTGAATGATTGAGAGGAGTTTTAGATGGAGAGGTTGACAGTTGGTGGTGTATAAGTGATAAGTATCTGGAACATTGTATCAGACACAAACTCTATATGCCTCTTCTAGCTATTTCTGCAGCTGAGCCAACTAGCCATTCCCCCAGAGTTTGTCTCCTCCCACCACTCCCAGTTTTGGATAAAACACTTCAGGTTGGGAGATCTATTATAGCGTGGGCAGCCCAGGAAGGGACTGGATAATGCAATCTGGAAACACAAGGAAATAAATTCAATGGGATGAATTGTACCAAATGAGAAACCAGAGACAAAAGGAGCGAGGCAGATAAATCACTTTTCTTCTGTGGAGGACACCACGGCATGGTTTATCCCTGCAGCCCATCTGGAGAAGTCTCAGGGACCAAATGAACACACCTGCTGTGTCACTTAGTGGCTCTTTATGAAGCAGTAGCCAAGCGTGGCAACACGTCATTTTTCTTGTTTCACATTGTTCTCTGCCTCCCCTCCTTTCTCCTTCTCCTCATTGGTCTGGATTTGCATCGCCCAAATAGAGTACAAGCACTTGAATTTTTGCCTCAGACTCTACTTTTTAGAGGATCTGAACTAAGATTAAAACTAAAGCTAATAGTTAAACAAGAAACTTCAAGGGAAACCAAAAGTAGCACAAGAAAGAAAAATAGTAATAGCGTGGGACGTGGCTCAGTCCTTAATGGCATTTAGTAATACTGTTATAAATACTTAATATCCAACAACAATTGAGATACAGATACATCAGAAGGGTAGGCTGGGGGAAGAGATATTGGTAGCGCAGTAGTGGTGGTTACAGAGAACTAAATCCTCACCTTCTCTAGAAAGGTCAATTAGACTGAAAAATCCAAAAAAGTGAAAAGAAAAAAGGAAAAGAAAAGAAAACTAATGGAATTTAAATGATTAGCCTTTTGGAAAAGGGAAATAAGGAGTTGAAGACAACTTCTCTTTTTCGAGTCTTTTTAATTAATTAACTCTTCAATCATGTACATTCATAACATTGGTTTTTAAAAAGCACATTTCAAATGCCAGTTACTGATGAAAGCCTGTGGCTTTAGTCTTATAAGCTATACAATCAAATTAAGGTAGATGTTTAACTTTTGAAGAAACTTCGATTTTCTGAAGTGATTGTACCATTTTACACTCCCTCTAGCAATGTATGAGAGTTCCAGTTGCTCCACGTTCTCTCCAACATTTATTGTTGTCAATTTCTTTTTCTTTTAGCATTTGGTATTATCTTTTTCATTTTTGTCACTCCTGCTGGTATGTAGTGGTATCTCACTGTGGTTTTAATTTGCATTTTGCCTGATGACTAATAAGGTTGAATACTTTGTCATGGGCTTCATGGGCTTATTGGTCATTTGTCCTTCTTTGGTGTTCCTTTTCATTGGTTTATCTGTTTCATTATGTAGTTGTAGGAGTTTTCATGTATGCTTGGTACAAGTCCTTTTTTTTTTTTTGGACAGAGTCTCACTCTGTTGCCCCAGCTAGAGTGCCGTGGCGTTAGCCTAGCTCACAGCAACCTCAAACTCCTGGGCTCAAGCAATCCTTCTGCCTCAGCCTCCTGAGTAGCTGGGACTACAGGCATGTGCCACCATGCCTGGCTAATTTTTTCTATATATTTTTAGTTGGCCAATTAATTTCTTTCTATTTTTAGTAGAGACGGGGGTCTCGCTCTTGCTCAGGCTGGTTTTGAACTCCTGACCTTGAGCGATCCTCCCGCCTCAGCCTCCCAGGTACAAGTCCTTTTGTCAATTTTATGTGTTGCAAATATTTTCTCCCAGCCTGAGATTTAAGTATTTATTTTGTTGATGGTGTCTTTTTATTGAACAGAAGTTTTTTAAATTTTGCTGAAACCCAATATATCAGTTTTTTCTTTTATGATTGACATTTTGTGAATCCTCTCAAAGAAACCTTTTTTTACTCCAAGGTCATAAAGATAATCTTCGATGCTTTTGTCTAATAGCTTTTTAGCTTTTCCATTTAAGTCTGTGATCCACTTGTTGAAATGATTTTCGTTTCCTCATGTGTCAGTATTCTATGCTACATAACAAATAACCACAACTTAGCGACTTAAAACAACATATATTAATTATCTCACAGTTTCTGTGGGCCAGGAGTCCAGGTTGTCTGGGACCTCCACTCAGGGTGTCACAAGAATGGAGTGTCATCTGGGCTTCGTTCCTTTCTGGAGCTTGGGGTCACCTTTTAAGCTCACATGGTTGTTGGCAGAATTCAGTTGTGGTTGTAAAGCTGAGGACCCACTTCCTTGCTGGCTGTCAGCCGGGTGCTGCCCTCAGCTTCTAGAGGCCCCCGCAGCTCCTTGCCACATGGCCAACTCTCATAACATGGCAGCTTCCTTCTCTAAATACAGTGAGGAGCTCTCACTCCATCCGCTAAGATGGAGTCTCCTACAATGTAATCAGAGAGGTGACATCCATCACCCTTGCCATACCGTATTGGTTAGAAATAAGTCATAGATCCTGCCCATACTCAAGAGGAGAGGATTGCACAGGGTGTAGGACCAGGAGGCAGAGACCATAAGGGCCATTTAGAATTCTGCATTGGCCTGTGACCCAGCAATTTCCCTCCTAGGTATTCACCCAGGAGAAACGAAGACATATGTCCGCAAAAGACCTACGTGCAAATGGCCATCGCTGCTTTGTTCAAAATAGCCGAAAACCATAAACAGCCTGGATGTCCATCAATAGGAGAATAGAAAGCCAAACTGTGACATATTCATGCAGTGAAATACTACTCAGCCATAAGAAAGAGTGAACTGCTGATACACTACTTCAATGTGGACAAATCTCAAAAAATACGCTGAGAGAGAGAAGCTGACCACAAAAAAGTACTCGTTATATGAACTCAATTATTAATATATGCGGTTTGACAAGAGGTAAAACTAGCCCATGGTGATAGAAATCAGATCGATGGTGCTTTGGAGGTGGAATTAACTAGGGGGCCATGTGCGCAACCTTCTGGAGTGATGGGAATGTTCTGTGTCTTGATATGCCTTTATTAAAACTGGTAAGTTTGAGATGCACTGTATGTAAATTATGCCTCAATTAATACAAACTCAGGTCATTTCAGAGCAAGCAGGTATTGCCCATGGGATTTTGGCAGGGGTCCTTAAACTTCAATGTATACAGGAATCATTTGGGGTGCTTGTTAAAAGTGCGTATCCCTAGGCCTCACCCGGAGGATTCTGAGGCGGGTTGTCTGCCGTGGTGCCAGGGACCTGCATTTTCAATAAACAACTCAGGCGGTTCTGACACTTGTGGCCTCCGGGCCCCAACTCGGGGGAGTGCTAAGACGGTTGCTCTCGCTGCCTGGCTGGCTCCCTCCTTCATTCTCGTTCTGAGCATGGGCTTTTTGTGGCCTTCATGCCATGGCAGGGAGACCTCAGGACAAATTGCTCAAATCCAGCAAGAGAGGAGGAGGGACAGCGTGTTGCGCCTCTGCCTGGACCCTGGTCGGCACAAGTACCCCCCACTCCCGGACTTTTTATGCATTACAGAGGGAAACTCTGTCACCTGAAGACTTGTGGGTACCAGCGAAAGCTGCTGCGGCACATGCTGCCTGGGCAGAGCCGCGGGCAGGCTGGAGAAGGAGCAGCTGCCTCCTCCCCACTCGCTCACGACCACCCCAGCCCCGAGCTCAGGGGTGCAGGCTCAGCTCGGCTGCAGCTGGGCCCAGGAGCCCGACAGTCCTCAGAGTGGGGTGCTTGGCCTCAGATAAGGTTTTACTGTTGCTCCATGGTATACATGAGACTTTTCCAGATGATACTTCCTCAAAGGTAGAGCCACCTTTTCAGAAACTCATGGCAAACAGCAGTGGGTGGACAGGGGCTGTGGGGCCCTGTGCCCATCTGCGATGATGGCAAGGCTGGAAGCGTTCATGCGCCCAGGCAGGTGCTGTGTGAGTCAGACTCAGTGTGCACCCCTCGCCCCCAGGCCACTCTTCGCATCAGGTGCAACACTTCCACCTGCCCCCGGGGGATGGCTCTGCCTGCACCCTGCAGGTAGTAAGCTGCTTGCCAACTCTGGAAGCCAAGCCGCATCAGAAGCCAAAGGTGGGGGTGGAGCACCATGAAAGCAGCCTCTGTTGTGGGAGCTTCTCCTGTGCCAGCAAAGAAGCCTGCTGGTTTCTCGGGCCCAGGCCGGTGTCCAGGATGGTACTGCCCAGTGCACTGACCCGTGTGTGGAGGGGGAGGATTATGTTTGACTCAAAGAAGCCAACCACAGAACCGGAGAATGAACACTTGTGACACACCTACTAAGTGCCTGATGCCCTGCTGGGTGCTTTGTGTGCATTCTCTCTAAACCCTACAACGACCTGCAGAGTAGGCATCATTGTTCCATCTTGCAGATGAGAATCTGAGGTTCAGAGAGGTTAAGTAACTGGTGAAAAGGCACACAGGTGGGGGATCAAGGATCCATCCACCTTCAGTGCCCATGTTTCCCCCCTAACGTTCTGCTGGCCCCTTACCAGAAAGAGGCCCAAGGCGGGCCGCTGCTGGAGGTTGAGAGCTAGCGGTTGGTGCACAGGTTTCCAGGGAAGAAGGTTCAACAGTCTGTGTGCTCTCAGATCACTGCAACAAAACTGGGCTAGAGGATACTCAGCCGAACAGACACACCTGGAAAGTTCGGCAAATGGCTTTCACCTTCGTCGTCAGCATCATCATCATCATCATCATCGTTGTCATTATTGCTGCTATGCTGCACAGCTTGGCGACAGATGAAGCCCTTGCACATCCCCTCTTTTATTTGAATTTACAGCACTCTGGGAAGTAGGTGTTAGTATTCTGTCCATTGTTCAGGAGAACAGGATGAGACCCAGAGCAATCCTGTCCTCGGAGACCCGCCCCTGCTAGTGAGCCACTCTTGGGCCACACCGTTCTCGCTGCAGCCCCTCTCGGGTGGGGTGGGAGAGTGTGGAGCAGGCTCCCCATCCCGGTCAGTGGGGGCCCTGCCAAATATTTGTGGGTGTGAGTCCTCACCCAGGTGAGGGAGGAAGAGGCCAGGCCGAGTGGATTACTGAGCATTTGAACTCAGCCTCAGAACAGCAAATATTGATTCAAGAAGCTGCCCAAAGGAGCTGACATTTTTACAGTCAACAAATAAAGCCAGCCCTTCCCAGCCCCCCTTAGTCAAAGGCCCTTTCTCTGCAGCTGCCAGGGTACATTTCTGTCATCCGTGCCTGAGAAGAGGAGGAAGAGCTGGTGGGAAATGTCCACAGGGGCCTGGCTGACGTCACCACTTCACCTTTAGCGAGAACTGGGAGCCCCAGGCCCCAGGGGTGCAACCTCGGGAACCAGCCAGCCAGCCGACAAGTGCCAGAGTCCCCTGGGGCGGAGCAGAACCTGGCACCGGAGCCCCCAAAGACAACAGACACACCTGCCACACAGCTTCCTCTCGCAGTGGCTCTTGGCTACTTACACAGCTCTGGCTCCCTCATTGCTGGACGGGGGCCCGAGGCCCCAAGAGAGAGATGACTGTCCAAGGTCAACAGCCAGAAAATAGTGAGGCCGGCCCTGCTCTTCTGTTTCAAGGAAAAGGGAGGGTCGGCCTTCACTAAGCTGCTCAGCTGGTAGCCAGAACTCCTCATCTGCCAGACAGCTGTCCCTGCCCCTGGGCTCGGGAGCGTGACCGCAGCCTGCCATGCCCGCGCCTGCCTTCATGCTCCGCGCCAGCAGGTCCCTTCACCTGGAATCCCTCCCTACCCAAGCACGTTTAGAACACTTATCATCGTCCACCACCTTGCTCATCTGTCACCTCTTCAGGAACTCTTCCTCCCGCTCCCACCCTCATCACCGCCGCTGGGCAGGCGGAAACCACCGCTCCTTCCCGGTGCTCCCTGAGCACGGGCTTGCTACCTCTCTGTGGCACTTAGGCTATTTTACTTTGGGTGGATCATTCCCTGGGTACTTGTCTCTCAGTCCTTCTAGGCCAAGAGCTCCAGTGAGAGGTTGATTCATTCGTGTTACCCAGAGAGCCTAGAAAAGTGCCCAGCACTTGGCTGGTGCTCAGTCAATCCCGGGCTTGCGTAATTGAATTAGAACAATCCAAGACATGTGGCTGAGAAACCAGGGTTGCAAATTCAGCTGCATCTAGCCCAGGGAAGGCAGCTGACCACATCCCAGGCAGGTCATCCCGCAGGAGGGAGACTCGTGCAGTCCCCGGAACTCTGCTGTCAGTTCCTGCACTCATCCACCCGACGCTCTAGTCCTCCATCTACCTATTCCCCGGGGTTGAGCTTCTGCTCACCACCCTGGGTGGGTGCTGGGAAGGCAGAGGCCAGGGCCACGCAGCCCTGAACCCTGTCTGGAGCTTCTGGGCCATACCAGAGTATGTGGGGAAGGGACCTCAGAGGCCTCTTTGCTTCCAGGCTGGTCTGGGGGCCAGCCACTGTGTGCCACGGCTCTGGGGACTGCGGCTTCTGCCCTTCATGCAGTAGAGGGCAACTCTTCTCAGGACCGGCCCCAGGCACAGCTGTGAAGTAAGCCCTGGTATCATTCCTGCTGCTCACTAAAGGTCCTTCACCTTCCAGGCACGTGGCAGGATTGGATGTCCCGGCCCCTTGTGGTTGGGTGTGTCCACGGAGCCAGCTCTGGGCCGAAGTGCGCAGATCGCTTCTGAGCGGCATATACAACGGGTAAAGGATGCTTTTCTCCTGAGTCGCCAACTCCGCGCCACGAGATCATTCAGGGACCAGCAGGACGCAGCCCTGCTGCCCCCCACGGGGGGCCTACGTGTCCGGGTGTGTCCAAGGCAACCCCCAAGTGGCGCCATTCCTCAGGCAGCAGGGAGGGGAGCGAGGGCGTGCAGACCAGCAGCTTGTGTTTAGGGAGGTGACCCCGAGGTGTTTGTGTTCACATCTCTTAGCCTAAACTTTGTCATGTGGCCACATCTACCACAAAGGAGCCTGGGAAATGTCATTTCTAGTGGGGTAGGTGTGTGCCCGGCTTAAACTCAGCCAGTCTATTATTAAATCAAACAAGGGAGCATGGATGCTGGGAACAATGAGTGGTCTTCAACTTCCCCCTCACTTGTCTCGCTCTAAACAAGCTCCCAGTTCCCCCGGACAGACCCCAGCCACCAACACCCCTCCACTCAGGCCAGCTGGAGATGTAGGCCTTCCCCTCCTCTCTCCACCGGCCTTCCAGCTCCCGATGACCTTTGCGAAACAGTCTCTTCCCTGCGCTTCCTTTTCCTTATCTGTCAAAGAAGGGATTAGACAAGTTGATCATCAAAATTCCTTCCAGCACTGACCTTTGATGGCTGTGATTACGGGCAAGTCATTTAATCTCTCTGGGTTTCAATTTCTTCATGTAGAAAATAGAGATGAAAACATTGCTTATCTCAGAGGGTTGTTGTGAAATCATCCAGGGTTATGCCTGACATCTAAGAAATAATCAATGTTTGCTCTAATCAAAGTAATATGAGTTCCATTTGTCAGTTCCTTAGAAAGAGTCTGATGTGCTCATTCGTTCTGAGGCCTACGGCAAGGTCGGCAAGTACCTGGCCCCAGGGCAGTCATAATCCTCCCTTCTGTAGCAGACGTCACCATCAGACAGGGCAGTCTCCTTCTCAATGCAGTGCTCAGCCGCCCTCCTCTAGGAAGCCCTCCTGGCTCAACCCCCAGGCATGTTGCAAACAGGCAACCTATACAGACTCCCATCATGGCTCTTGCTCTATTCTATTATAATTTTCTTTTTATTTGGTAGTGCCCTAACTAGATTGTGAGTTCCATGAAACAAGGACTATGATCACTTTTCTATGGCCTAGCTCAGGGCCCACAATATTGTACATGTTCAGAAAGTGAATTCTAGATCCTGTGGCTGGCAAGTAGGGGCGATGTGTGGGGGAAGGGCAGTGGGCTATGGGGCCACCTAACAGAAGACCATGATCCCTGCCTCTGGAAGCTGCTGCAGGAGCTATGGGGCGGGGCTGGACCTCTCTGGCCACATTTCCCCTGCAGGAGAAATGCAGGGCTGACTGGGCACCTGCAAGTGAGCTGGGGCAGCTGGCATGTGGGGAGAGAAAAAGGCCAGCCGGCGTGGAGGCCCAAGACTGCGGGAGCTGCCCTTCTCCAGTGCCGCTGGGGGTCTGCCTGCACCTTGGGCTCCAGGCTGCAGGGCAGCTTCCAACTTAGCAACTAATGGACCTGGGAGAGCTCAGGCACCTGCTTTCTGCTCTTGCAGCCCGGTGCTCAGCATCACCTTGGTGACAGAGTGGAAACGGGTGGGGTGGGGGAGTTGCCATCTGCCTGCTCAGCCCAGAGAGGTGCTCACTGCTGGGCTCAGGCAGGCCATGGGGGTGGGGGGCAGGGCAGTGGCCACACTGTCTTTGGGGGGGATCCGGTGGAGCTGTAGGGAGTGCTCATAGACACAGGAGAGTCATAGCAGCTTAAGACCTTGTTTCCAGCGTCCTGTCTCATGGCCTGGGTCAGATGTGATCCATGCACACAGCGTGTGATATGAGCACACTGGGAAGGCCTCTGTGCCACATGCCTACTCTCTGGCCTGTCACAGGCCCTGAAATGCCAGAATCAGGATGAAGCCAGGAGGGTCACCTTGCTAAGAATACCTCCTGGCTACACAATCTATTATTGCAGCCATTTTCTAGATGAGGAACCTGAGACTCAGGGAAGATCAAGTGGCTTCCACAGATCACAGAACTTGGAAACCAAGCCATGTGCCTCTAAGTGTAGGGCTTTCCTCACTGTGCTGCAGCCCTCCGCAGGGATCCTCTGTTCTGAGGACTGCTAGATGCCATTCTCCTGCAGCAGACACAGAATCCGACAGGCAGGGGTCACTTGAGAATCACTAATATTTTTTAAATATTAAAAGTTTTCGGTCCATCAACTCAGGTGATCTAAACAGCACCCCTAGACCACCTACTGGGGATTAAGACAGGAGCAAGCCAGGACCCTGACCTCCAGGACCTTGTGGCTAGAGATGGACTCAAAACTACTGATGGTGGCACCTAAAAGCATTCAGTGAGGGGCTGGTGGGATCTCCACTGGCATCCTTGGATAAATAATAATACTAATAAGAGTAATAATTAATAATAATATAGCATGCACCTGTAGGGAGAGTATGTGCTTAACTACAGTGTGGGCTTTCCTTTCACCCCCACCCCTTCCATGTCTGCCACCAACTTTCTCCAACTTCAGACAGAGCCATCCAGTGCTTTTGGGAGGATTGGGATGTTCCAGCAAGAAAACAAAGGAAAGAAAATCACTGTGCAGATTTTTGACTTCCAAAGAGGTGTTTAAGGCCCTTTCAGAGGCAATAGTTGTAAAAATCATTGCTTTTGATTTACAATATCAAGGAGTATTGAGAGGAAAGTCGATTTTTTTCAAATCCAAATTGATTGCACTCATTTATTCAACAAGTATTTATTGAGAACCTGTTTTGTGTTCCATACTGTCCTGGGTACTAGGGCTGTTGTTTATCTACACATGCAGTGGGAAAAGAGAGCAGATAAGGAATTAGCTTGCCCCCAGGAGGCGTTGAAATTACCCAGCCTTGTGGGTTTGGGGTGAGGGTAAAGTTAAGGTGGGGTGTGTGGAAGGAAAAGGTGGAGTCCAGGGGGGCCTCCCCAACCAAGGGTCTCCAGGAGAAGAAGGGGTCAGCATGAGGGACACAGTCCAGCTCTGCCCAAGCACCTACAGGCTCCAGTGGGCGTGACATTGCCATGGAGTGTCTCCATAGTGCCTGGTGTCTGTGCCAAGAACTGGAGCAGCCTCTTGAGAGCCCACTGAGTCCTGGGCCACCAGGAAGAGGGGTGTCCCTCCACGCCTCCAAACTTGTCTCAGGACCTTTGACTCTACATGGCAACACCTCCTCTGTAAGGAACCAGGACACTCATAAGCCACACCTCTCCATCACCAAGGATAGGGCCCAGGATGGCCAGAGGGGCCATACTTGGGTGGAATTGAGGAGAAGCAGTCTGAATTTCCCTCTCAGCAAGGACAGTGTGGATCACATGTTCAGACTAAGACTGTCCAACTTATACCTATTACACTACCACACTACCAGGTGACCTGCTCACGGTGCTACCTACCTTTGTGACCTACTGTGTTTCCCCGAAAATAAGACCTACCCATAAAATAAGCCCTAGCAGGATTTCTAAGCATTTGAGCAATATAAGCCCTACCCCGAAAATAAGACCTAGTGGTGGGCGTGGCTGTGCAGCATATCTGCACAACCCATGCATTTCATCACGGAGCGGTAAAGAAGACGAGCAGCCCTTCTCATCTGCCCCACGAGAGCTCTATTGCTCGACATGAGAGATTGGGGCCAATGGTTCTAAAGGAAATAGAGTGGCAAGAAATTCAGGATGGAATTCGGGCTTTGGAGAGTTATGATGATGTTCCAGAAGAAGACAACTTAACTATATTTGAGTAAATGTAGATTGTTGTACCGTACTTAAACAAAATAACACATCCCCTGGAAATAAGCCCTAGGGTATCGGAGGAAAAATAAATATAAGGAGGAAAAATAAATATAAGACCCTGTCTTATTTTCGGGGAAACGTGGTAGGTACTGCCATTATTCCCATTACAGACAGAAAATTTAAAGTCCAAGTGTTTAACTTTTACCCAAGGTCATATGTTCCCAGGCATCAAAGCTGGGATTCAGCCCCACATCTAATTCCAGAGCTTGGAATCCTGCCACCACACCACATGAGCTGCTTCTCAGAAAGTTCCTCCCCAATGCACTGATGAACTGTAGTAGAGGAGGAGGAAATTTCTTGTAGGCAGAGGCAGGGTCCAAACCGTTCTTGTCTGGCCAGAATGACAGTAACTCTATCAAGATGATGTTTCACAGGGATAAATGTGAGATTATGATTTGGGTCCCCACTACAGAAAAAACTCAGTGCCAGCGGCATGGCTGAGTAGCAGCAGGCAGCCAGCATGCCCAGGATGTTCCTTTAGCAGCCACACAGGGCATGAGGGCCCAAAGGGACGTAAAGCCAAAATGGCATGTCTGACCCTTGGCCACACTGAAGCCTAGACGAGAAAAGAGAAGTCACTTTTGCTCAGCATTCATCAGTCCACTCAGAAAAGGTAGAAAAATTGGAGCCTATTCCAGAAAATAAAGTGTAGAAAGGACCTGAGCTCAGGCAGGCCTGGGTTTCACATCCCTCCACCACATACCTACATGTGACCTTCAGCACATCACTGAGCTCCCTGAGCTCCAGTTTTCTTGTCTGGTGAAAATGGGGTTAGGATTCCACTTAGCTGGTTGTAGGGATTAGAGCTAAATGATATATAAAAGAACTGGTCCGTGTAAGTGGTATTATTCAGGGGAATGTGATCAAGATGTTGAAAGCTGACTTGTGGAAAATCAGTCACCATAAAAAAGAATTAAGCTTGTTCCATATAGAACTATGACCAAAGAATGGTTAGAAGTAATGAAGAAGTAGGTATTGGTCAGACTTAGGGAGCAATTCCTGGCAGGCAGAGCTATCTGCAAAGGGCCTGGGCTGTACCAGAAACAGGGAAGCAGGCATGACCTGACAGCTGCTTGACCCTCGTAGGAATCTGGAGGGTCAATGGTGATGTTGGGCCGGAGCACCCAACAGCTCTTTCTCTTGAGGAACTTAACATAAGCTAGTCTAGAAATTAATCTAAAAATACTTTTTCTTTGTCTTCAAATCCAAGAGAAGGTGCTTGCACATAAATCTTATGTCCTCACAATAGATTAATAGAAATGGAAGTCCTGGATCAAAGGGCACCAGCACTTTTATGACTTGTGCTACATATTGCCAAATAGTTTTCCAGAGAGATTGTACGAATTAAAAATTCTGCCAGCAGTCGGCAAAGTACCCTATTCCTTGTGTCCTCAGCATGGAGAGTTGGCTTTATAATTTGTAGGGCAAGAAGGCACGACGTTGTGGAGATTAAACTTGTTTTGATTTAAGTGCAAGTTCTGGAGGCTGGCTGGTGGGTACATCACGGCTCTGCCTTCCCCCCACCCCCACCGACTTGTGACCTAGGTCATGCTCGTTGGCTTCAGTTTATTCATCTATAGGATGAGGACACATACATCATGGAATTATTGTGGGGCTTAAATTAGATAATTTAAGCTATGTGTAGCCTACTCAGTGCTTAATAAATGCATTATTTTCATTTCTTTAGTTAACAGTAAAGTTGAACCTTTAAAAATATTTCTTGTCTAAGAAAGATAAACTCCAACAAATAATGTGTTTATTTTTTGCTTACTTTTCTATTGGAGTAAAGGACCTTTTCTTACTGATGTTTCAATAAGTATTTATCTGTTAATTATATAATGTTAGGCCTTCTAATTTTTAATACTAGATACACATTAGAATCACCTGGGAGCTTTTAAACATTAAATCATCCCCAGTGCCTGCTGCCACTTTCTGGGTAGCACAGCTGCCACCGCAGCTGCCTGAGTAGTGCCACCACCGATGGACCTGGGCAGGGAGACACAGGAGAGCAGCAGTGTTACAGGCTCACAGAGCAACCACCCCTCTCCTGCCTGGTCAATCTTCCAGAGCAGGACTCAAGCACAACATCCAGGGACCTCTCCCTCTCTTTACCGATCAGTAGAGTTGCTCCTCTCCAGCAGAGGAGAACAGGCATACCACAAAGCTATCTGTTTAGATCTGAGAGAACAGATTTCAGAAGAGAAGGAACCAGAATAAGAACTCTGGCAATACAAAAAAATCAGGCTGTTTTGACACTTCCAAAGGATCACACTAACTCTCTAGCAAAGGACTCCAACCAAAAGGAAATTGTTAAAATGTCAGATATGGAATTCAAAATATGGCTCACAAGATCAATGAGATTGATGAGAAAGTTGAAAACCAACACAAAGAAACAAACAAACAAAAAAATTCAGGAAATGAGTGAAAAATTCACTAAAGAGATAGATAATCTAAGAAAAAATACAACAGAACTTCTGGAAATGAAAGAGTCATTTAGGGAATTTCAAAATACAGCAAAAAGCTTCAACAACAGATTAGACCAAGCAGAAGAAAGAATTTCAGAGCTTAAAGACAAGGATTTAGAATTAACCCAGTCAGTCAAAAATAAAGAAAAAAGAATGAAGAAGAACAAACAATCTCTCTGATAAATATGGGATTATGTAAAATAAACAAATGTAATATTCATATATTACATATATGAATATTCATATACACATATTCATATATTACATATCTTCTCCTGAGGGAGAAGAAGAAAAGGCAAAAACATAGAAAACCTCTGCGAGGTAATAATTGAGGAAAACTTCCCTAGTATTGCTAAAGGTTTAGACATCCAGATGTCAGAAAGTCATTGAACACTTGGAAGATTCATGGCAAATAGGCCATCACCAAGGCACATAGTCATCAGTCTGGCCAAAGTGAAAGTAAAGGAGAAAATCCTACAATCAGCAAGACAAAAGCATCAAGTAACTTACCAAGGAAAACCTATCAGACTAATGGCAGACTTCTCAGCAGAAACCTTACAAGACATAAGGGATTGGTGTCCCATTGTTATTTTTTTAAATTTTTACAAGTTCTATATCTTAATAACCTAAAGAGCAGGTAGCCCAGTATTTGGAAGTATTTGAAAAGAGTCATTGTGGGGTCCCATTTTTAGTCTTCTTAAATAGAATAACCATCAGCCAAGAATTTTATATCCTGCAAAACTAAGTTTTATAAATGAAGGAGAAAGAAAGTCTTTCCCAGAGAAGCAAACACTAAGGGAATTTGTCACTACTAGACCTTCCCTATAAGAAGTGCTTAACAGTACACTATACATGGAACAGAACAATTGATACCATACCCACCAGTGTAAAAACACCCCAAAATTAAAACTCACGGCTCTTATAATAGTAACACAAAGGAGAAAACAAAGCAACTGGTTAACAATCAATATCAAGACCAGAACAGTATCTCACATATCAATGCTAACATAGAATGTAAATGGTCTAAATACCCCACTTAAAAGATAGATTAGCTGAATGGATTTTTTAAAAACCCCAAAAATAGATGCTGTCTCCAAGAAACCCATTTAACTTGCAAAGATTCTCATAGACTCAAGGTAAAGGGGTGGAAAAGCATATTCTACACAAATGGAAAACAAAGGTGAGCAAGAGTATATCAGATAAAATAGACTTTAAATCAAGAATGGTAAAATAAAAAAGATAAAGGTGGTCATTATATTATATTAATATAGTGATAAAGGGGTAAATTCAACAATAATAAATAACAATCCTACATATATATGCCCCTAAAACAGAAGCTCCCAGATTCATAAAATAAATTCTACTAGATCTAAGGAAAGAAACAAACAGCAACATAATAATAGTTGGGGACTTCAAAACTCCACTGATAGAACTAGAAAGATCATCAAGGCAGAAAATCAACAAAGAAACATTGGATTTAAACAGGACTCTAGAACAAATGTAACTAACAGACATTTACAGAACATTCTACCCCAAAACTACAGAAGCCACATTCTTCTCATCAGCACATGGGACATTTTCCAAGAAACATCATATGTTAAACCACAAAAAAAGTCTCAGAAAATTTAGAAAAATCAAAATCATATCATTTATCTTCTCAGACCACAGTGGAACTAGAAGTCAATTCCAAGAGGAACTCTAAAAATGACACAAATACATGGAAATTAAATAAACTGCTGCTGAATGATCCTTGGGCCAATGATGAAATCAAGATACAAATCAAAAAATGTTTCAAACTGAACAAAGGTGATAAAAACTTCCACAAATCTCTGGTATACAGTGAAAGCAGTGCTAAGAGGGAAATTGACAGCACTAAATGCCTACATAAAAAGGACAGAAAGATCACAAATTAACAACCTAATGTTACACCTCAAGGAACTAGAAAAAGAAGAACAAACCAAACCCAGAGCTAGCAGAAGCAAACAAAATGAAAACCAAAACAAACAAACAAAACCAAAAAACAAACAAACACACAAAAATGCCCTTTATTTTTTTTTCTTGCCTGAATGCTCTGGTTATGACTTCGTGTGCTATGCTGAATAGAAGTAGTGACAGTGGGAGCCCTTGTCTTATTCCAGTTCTTATAGGGAATGCTTTCAACTTTCTCCCTTTCAGTATGATGTTGGCTATGGGATTGCCATACATGGCTTTTCTTATTTTGAGGTATGTTCCTTCTATGCCTAGTTTTTTGAGGGTTTTTATCATGAAGGGGTACTAGATTTTATCAAATGCTTTTTCTGCATGTATTGAAATGATCATATGGTTTTTGTTTTGCTTCTGCTTATGTGAAAAATCACATTTATTGATTTGCATATGTTGAACCACCTTCAGCAGTATCAATGAAACAAGCAACCACATCTCCATAATCTTCTGTCTATTCTTTTGCTAAATGGTTGTGAAAATAGTACCAGTCTCATAGGCCCATGTGAGGAGCAACTGAGACCACAGATGTGAAATGCTCAGTACACTTATAGCGTGTGTTCATCTTTAAAATATCCCTCCTCCCTCTCAGCCTGCACTTGATCAGTGTTTAGTAGATGGCAGTGACTACTAGTTTTAGCAGCAGAAGTGTAGGCTTGATCTCTATTTTTCTTCTATGCAGCTTTACCTGCCAGCATGAAGTCAGAACTAAAGAAAATGCCATGGATGTGGTAAAACTGTCCTTCCCTAATAGGGAAAAATAGGCAGGGACCTTGTGGCAAAAGTGGACAGAACTACAGTGTTGGAAGGTGGGGAAGAGACTGGTGACAGGACTGGTGTGTCCGGGGTCCCATATAGACGGGGTGATTTGTCAACCCTTCTTCATGCACAGTTAAAAATTCAAACAGGACAAAAGGCATAAGATGAAAAAATTGCTTCCTCTCCATTCCGACATCCCTCATTCATTCTTGCCTGTCCAGCTGGAAATTCTTTTATGCAGATATTAGCCTAAACTGGTCTCTCTGCCTTTTCTATCCCTATACCTGTGTCTACACCTCTTACTCTTTATTTATACAGAGGGTTATACTATATGTGATCTTTCTCATCTTTTTTTCACTAAATATCTTAGAGCTCCTTCCACACATGTAGTTGTAGCTCTGCCTCATTCTCTGTAGTGATTCGCAGGTATTCCATTGCATGAATGCTCTTTAATTTTTTTAACCTGACTTCTATCAGTGGACATTTAACTTTTTCCCAGAATTTTGTAACAATGCTTCACTATGTATCTTTGTATCATACATATAAAATAAATAAATAAAATCCATCTCTGTGGGTGAGGCCTGGGCATTAGAATTGTTAATACTCTTTGGGGCTATTGTTCCATGCAGCCAGGGTTAAGATACGGTGGTCTATTTTAACACTGTCATTTGCTTGTTAATTTTGTTTTTATGTAGCTTGAGGTTCAGAAATTTAAGTGTTTATGTGTGTAGCCATATTTATCTTCCTTTTCCTTTGATTTTTTTCAATATCCTTTATGTCTGGGAAGCTCTTTCCCCTTCAAATAGTCACGTTTTTTCTGGTTTCCCATGTCAGCTTCACCTCTCATTTGTTTGTGTGATCTTAGGAGGCTGTTGAACCCTTCTGCACTTCTGTTTCCTCAAAATGTGGTGGTGGGGGGGCAGTGGGCTAAATCAGACTTTCCCAAAGTCTTCCAAGATTATTTTTGGAAAAAAGGTCTCCTGGCCAAATAAGTTTGGAAAATGCACATTAATAATTCAAAAGTTCTGAGAAATAGTAAAGAAAGGCTACCCAGCAATTCCACGCCTGGGTGTATGCTCAAGAAAATTGAAAACAATATGTTCACACGAAACTTGGTATGAATGTTCATAATAGCATTGTTCATAATAGTCCAGAGGTAGATACAACCCAGATGTCCATCAACTGATGAATGGATAAACAAAATATCCATATAGTAGACTATTTAGCCGTAAAAAGGAATAAAGGAACTGATTCATGCTACATATGAACCAACCTTGAAAACAAATGAAAGAGGCTAGTCACATAGGATCACATAGCATAATCCCATTTATATGAAATGTCAGATTAGGTAAATCTATAGAGACAGAAAGTAGATTAGTGGCTGCCTGGGGCAGAGGGAATTAAGGGAAATGACTGCTAGTGTACACAGAGTTTCTTTTTGTGGCGGTAAAGATGTTCTATAATTAGATTTGTTGGTGGTTGCACAACTCTGTGAATACACCAAAACCACTGAAGGATGCATTTAAAAGGGTGAATTGTATGATGTGAATTATCTCTCATAAAGCTATTTGTAAAAGAAAAGAAAAGTTAAATTAGAACTTTGGAAGAGCTGCATGCTTTGTGTCTCTGGCTAACCCCAGGAACCTGAACAAGACTTTTTTTTTTTTTTAACATCTGCAAGCCTTAGTTTCCTCACCTGAAAAACATGGCCCATAACACCACTTTGCACCGTGCAGTTGAAAGGACACTTTCCTATCTGCTCCCTGCAGCATCTCCAAGAGGTTAAGGCATATGTGAAATCTGAGGCTCTGCGAGGGCGATTCACCTTGGTTCGCACAGCTGCCAACCGGTGTTGTGTGGATTTGAATGTGTGTCTGTGGGCTGGGCGCTTTGAATAATGTCTGCCCAGCCTGGGTCACTGAGCTGCTGAGAGGTTTGCGGCAATCCTGTCTGAGAACCTGCTCAGAGAACTGGAAGGTGCTTTGCCAATGTGATGTATCATTCTAGCCAGGGACAATGGGTGAGGTGTGATCCGGGAGAGTCACATCCACACCCAATTCCTCTGAGGCTGGAGCAGCATTTTTGTTTCAGCTTCTACCCCCTGGCCAGCCACCTAACCTCTCTGAGTTTTATGCTCCTTCTTGTTAAAATGGGGAGGCTCATGCTTATTTCACGGGAGCTGTTGGGAGCTAGTAATAGCAGCCCCTTTATTGAGTGCTTGCCAGGTGGCCTGCCTCCACTGGACACAGGACCTGTGGGGCCACATTTAAGGCTCACAGCAATCCTCTGAGGAAGATGTGGTCACCCCTGTCCGCAAAAGAGCACATGGAGGCCCAGGAGCTAGCAGGTTGATAGCCTGATTTTTTTTCATTTACCTTTATGCCCACTGTTAGTCTTTGAAGAGATGATTAAAGGCTGTGTAATATTCTGTCATAGGCATGACCTCCTTTCTCCATTTTCCTAGTGTTTGACATTTGTTCCTATTTTATTTGAAAACTCAAACAATGCCATGATAGACAAACTCACATAAAATTCTGTGCACCACTCTGCTTATTTCCTTGAGCTAGATTCCTGGAAGTGGAATTACTAGGGCAAAGGGTATGAACTCACATACTGCTTTTCCTATGCTATGCTAAGTGTCTTTACAGAAAAGAAAGGCTGAGCCATCTAGAGCCTGTGAGCAATGTTGGAGGTGCCGGTGGAAGAGGACAGGGAACCAGGTTTGGCTTCTGTTCTCTCTCTCACCTGTCTTGATGATCCCCTGAAGACTGACCCTACCGAATCTCACACTTATTAAAACTTATGGTAACTGATAACTCGAAACAGTCAATTCCAAGGGCCTATTCTGTGGGTCTGTGGAAGTCCTTGGTATCTTCCCACGGACTCCTCACTGGCAAAGTGGACAACACATCAAGGGGGAGTTAGTGGTCCTGCTGGAGGTCTGGGGCCAGAGACTTTTTGCTGAGACCTAATGTGTCATTTGTCACATGAGAATGCCAATCCCATATGTGACAAATACTGCCAGTAGTAATAAGTCCTGACACTTACTGTTTATTCAATAAATTATGTGTATTGATTAATATAATCCTGATAATAATACTATGAGGTGGATTTTATAATATTAATATGCCCATTTTAATAGTGGGAATGAGCAAACCAAGGCACAGAACTGTTAAGTAGCGTGTTGAGGTCACACAGTTAGTAAGCAGGTAGTGAACTTGAACTGTGTCCCGCCAGTCTGGGCCACACACCCACCCTCCACACTGTGCTGTTAGGCGGTCTGGCAGGTGGGCAGCAGGTACTCCTGGTCAACCAGTCTGGAGTTTCTGGTAAACTCCTGTGAGCACAGCACTCGACAGAAGCTTTGGCAAAAAGGCCACCTAAGGCACTCACCAGATGAGTCAAAGTATCAAAAGCAGATGACAAATGGTTTTCATCTGCTTTTCTTTGCATTCAGTAAAGGGTGACACCTCCTTGTACCTCCTCCCTGGGCTACCAAGAGTGGCATGGCCACCAAGATCCTCTGGGTCCTGTTCAGCCTCGCCCCTCCGACTGTCCTCCCCTCTCTGCGAGGCTGTGAGGAGCGTGGTGTGCCCATCACACACACTGCCCAGCTTGCTGGGCCTCGAGGTGCAGCGCTGAGTCCCGGGCCCTGCGTGGCAGGGAGCACTGTGCTAGCCCAGTGGGGGAGGGGGGTCAGCACGTGCTCCAAGGGCAGGGTGAAGGGAGGAAGGGCCGGATGTGCGTGTGGGTAGAGAAACGAAGGGTGCTTGGGGCCATGTTCCCACTAGCCCCCGGCAGACACTAAATTCCACGAGAGTTGGGGCCCTGCTGCTTTGTTCACTCTGGTGTCCCCAGAGCCTACCGTTATGTGACATGTGGTTGGTAGTGGACAAGTGTTAGAGGAATGAATGGCGGCAGGTGCCGTAGGATTGTCAAACACGTGAGTAAAGCATTCTGGTTTTTTGGAGTTAGGAAAATAGACATAGAGTCTGAGGAAGGGAAAGTCGGATGTAGAAGAAAACAGCACTGAAAGGAGGTGAGGTGAGGTGCTGAGTGTGGGGATCAGGAGTGACAAAGGGAAGCCTGGAGGCACCAGCATTTGCCTGCTGGAGAGATGGCAAGAGAACAGGCCAGGCGAAGGCACAGCATGGGCAGACCAGGGGGAAGGTGGCCTGGGTGGGGGCCGGCGGTGAGAGAAGAGGGTGGAGTCCCCTGGGATAGGGCACATCAGAGTCACCTGGAGGTCTTGTTGAAACACAGACTCCTGGGCCCCACCCCCAGAGTCTCTGGTTGAGTAGCACCTGCATTTCCCCCCAGTCTCACCGTCCTGCCTGTCCTGGGCGCCCCACGCTTCATCCCGGCTGAGCATCAAGCTGGGGCTTCCCCGTCAGCGCAGGAGGCTGCCTTTGTGGTGGGACCGATGAGGCCAGGGACTGCCCTGTGGTTTCCTGCCCACTGTCTGTTTTCCTCCGCAAGCGGGGTCCTTGTGAGAGCACGCGGGGAAATGAGATGTCAAGAGTGGCGTGAAGCAGACTCCAGGGAGGCGCCGCCCCACGAGGCAGACTCACTGAAACCGGGGGGCTGTCCTCCCCCTTCGAGTGCCCCAGTGGGTGGCGCTGTGCGAGGGCCAGGACAGGCTTTGGAGATGGAGACTCCCTCCAGGAGCAAGATCCTCAGAGGCGTTGGACAGAACGTCCGCATCCGCGTGCTCGGGACGAGAGAACCAAGATAGTTGCTGAGCCCCGAGAGGCCGGGTCTAACTCCTCGTCTTGCCACGCAGTGGGAAGCCCCCCGCCCAGCTGTGGGGCTGGGGAGCAGGTGACCTCACACCGAAGACCTGGGGAATCCTGGCGGGGCCCAGGAGGAGGAGCTCACAGGAGAATGGGCGGGGCGCGCAGGAGAATGGGCGGGGCGCGCAGGAGAATGGGCGGGGCGCACAGGAGAATGGGCGGGGCGCGCAGGAGAATGGGCGGGGCAGCCAGGGTCAGGAGTGGTGGGCACAATCCCGCCTCCCTCTGCAGCTTGGGAGCCAGCGGCCTAGTGCCCCAGGCAAGTTACCAACTCGGGGAAACCGTAACTGCCTCTATAAAACCAGGGCACTAACATTTCCAATTCTACAGGGTTGGTGTGCCAATAAAAGAGGATAAAATGTTTATGCGCCCACAGGTGCCGTTTCAGGGCCCAGGGATGTCCCTGTGTGTGGCTGTGTCCCGTCAAAAGCCACAGGTCTGGGGAGGGGCTGATGCCACCCCTCCTGCTGGCTGGGCCCAGGAAGCCAGGAGAAAGACACCGCAGGACAGGAGGGCAGCTCACAGGGCTGCCTTTGATCTGTGGGTTTCCGTGAAGGGAGGGCCTGGCCCACAGACTCTCTACACTCCGGTCGGCTGTACCATGAGAAGCCCAGCCCTGCAGACCCCGCCTGCCCTAACCCCGGTGGACCTTAGGATGCCCCGGGGTGTGGGTGTCATGTCAGGGATTCCATCATGCCGGTGGTTCTCAAACTTGAGTATGTATTGGAACCACCTGGAGGTCTTGTTAAAAACACAGATTTTGGAGCCCTACACCCAGAGTTTCTGATTCAGGAGGTCTGAGGTGGGGCCTAGGAATCTGCATTTCTAACCAGTTCCTGGGTGAGTCACACTTTGAGAACCAACTGTGTTAGGCTCATCTCTGCCAGGCATTCTCCCAGTTCCATGTGAAATGGTGCCAAGGCCTGATGTCACCAGTGAGGGAATCTAGGAGCCTCTGCTGGCTGGTGACCGTGTGTGGCTCCACGTGTGGACCCTCAACACCTGCTGTCGCTGCAGCAGCTGGTTTTGGTCATGGTTCTGTCCCATGGGCCCCTCCCCTTCTGACATTGCTCCCCAAACCATTTCTGCTTCCTTAGGCCTCCGCTTGGAAGAGGTGACCAAACCTGAGCTGAGCGTGGGCTTCTTGCCTGACCAAGAGGAAGGACCTTTCGCCTTTTCTCCTCCCTCAGCCTTTGCCAGGACATGGCTCCATCCACCTCCAGGCCTCTGCAGAGCTTCCTGCCTTGGCCGGGCCCACCACGCACCCCCACCCGGGGTTGCCTCCTTCTCACAGCCCTCTGTTCGCTGCGGTCTCTGAGCCTGCAGGGTCCCTGTCTGCCCTGGCCCGCCCCCACCCACTCCCTCTCAGAAGCCTCGGCCTTTGTCTTGCTGGGCTCTGTGTTTGTCCAGGGCACCTTATTGGGAGCTTTCCTCCAGCCCTGCGAAGGGGACAATAAGTCAAGGGACAGGGCCGAAGGCTCAGGAATGTGCTGGTCCTGGTGGGAAGCTTGCCTCCTGCGGCCCCAGCTGCAAAGTACACATGAAGCACTTACTGAACAAAGGAACAGGCAACACAGGAGCACAACAAATATTTGTTGATTAAGGGAGACGAATGCTACTTTCTGTGATGCACACTCAAAAACAATTCTTAGGACAAAGCACTATGATTCTGCAAGAGCCTTGCAGGTACATGGAAAACCCTTGATTGTTTGATCCCAAGTGGGGAAAGGGGATCCCCTAAGTAGGAAATGTCTGTGGCACAGTGATTTCCAGTGAGTTCCTTGGCAGCTAGTGTCCCAGGCTCACAGGTGCCGCACGTTCGAAAAGGGAGGCACCGGGGTAAACAATAAAGCTGGTCCCTGTACTGGGGGGACTTCTCCAAGCCAGGCGTGGGCAGGGCCTGCCTCGGGCCATTCCCAGGTTCTTAGATCCCGCCCCAGGGCTTGTGTCTGAGAGCCAGGGGGAGGGGGGAGTAGGGAGGCAGGACAGGAATGAAGGCAGTTTTAATTCTCTCACTGAGCCCTCTCAATTCAGAGGCTCCAGAATTTGCGCCCAGCAAGAAGATTTCCTTGCCTTCCAGGCATCCCCCAGCAAGACGGTAACAAGGCACCTCTTCCCTAGACTCCCACAGAGATGCTGGGGCCTTGGGGGTACCTGCTGAAGATCCTGAGTTAGCCTGATGACCCAGGGTCAGAGGTCTCCTTGCGCACACACCCCCCATGAGGATGTGTGAGCCTTGCAGCTTTAGGCCACTGGAAGTGCAGTCATGGTCAGCCCACCTAGGGACTCTTGAGCAAGAAGAGTGGGAATATGGGAATATGGGAATATGGGCAGCAGGCGGACGAGAGTTTGGTGGGTGGGAGGTGACCCCAGTACCCTCCACGCCTGCTCTCCTCCTGCCTGGACACAGGACAGGCTGTGCCCTGATCATCCAGGGGTGTGAGGGCAGAAGCCCAGAGTGGGATGAGAGTGAACAATCAGAGGGCGAGCTGGAAGCCAGCACTGCAGGGAAGGCAGTGCTGCCCAAGCCTCGCCTCCCTGCTTTGCCCTGTCTGAGGACCTACCTCCCCCAGGGACTCCGTCAGGGGTAAGGTGGCTGGCACACCTGGCGGGGAGGGCTGCACTCAGCTGGGTCTCCACGTGGGAGGTGAGCAGCGAGGGTAGGCGTCTGTGCCTGGCGTACGCAGCTGTGGCTCCTGGTCCTACCAGCTCAGGTTCCTCTTCTAGAGACATGTTTTCTGTGCACCTCTGGGCACAGACGTTTTCTGGGACACTTGCTGGATGTTATATCCTCCCCTTTATGGTCAAAGACTGCAGGAGGAAGGGGTCTACACCAGGCCTCCCTCTGGCCTCTTGCCCAGTGGGGGACACCTAGGGGACAGGGCCCAGCTCTGCTCCAGTGGAGCTGCAGGGGACAGAAGAGGAGGCAGTGATTTCACACTCGGGTTCCCTTGACTCCTGGGAGAAGCAGGTTCAAGTTGAGGCTGGGGTGGGGGCTGAGTTGGGTAGGATGTGGGGTGAGGGGTGATGATCCTAATTGCTCTGGAGAGAGCCCAGCTAGGGGAGGAGGGGGAGGGAGCAGAGTAGAGAGGGAGCTGAACTGGAGTCCCCTGAGTCCCCTGATAATGGCTCATGCCGGTCCAGGAACCCAAATGCCTTTGTCAATAGCCGTTCAATGGGAGCCTCTGGCCTGGAATGGAGCCTTTCTCCAAGTGGTCAGTGGGTGTATGGCTGTGGGCCTCTTTCTGTGTCCTCCTGGGCCACCCTCCATGGGTCCATGATAGCAGCCCCAGCCTGGAGACCGCTGGGTGCTTTGGCCGTCTCTGCCCCATCTGCCTGGCCAGGCCCTGCCCCTGTGTGTTCTCCCATCTGCCTCTGCAGCCCTCACCCCTCCTGGACCCATCCCAGTGCCCCCACCTCCTCCCTTCCTCCTCCACCCCAGCCTGCTCCCATGTTTGGAGTCTTGGCTGGCAGCCTTCATGCTTCCAGAAACCAGTGGGATGTCGAGGAAAGGTTGGTGCCAGAGGGGGTGGAGGGAATGGCTTGTGTCCACTGGTTGGAGTCCCCAGGCCTTTGATGGGAGACAGACACCTCGTTGGACAGGCATGGGTGGGCCGGTTGTTTAGAGACCCCTTGCCCTCCGCCATGGCAGTGCTGGCATGGAGGACCACATTTGTCTAACAACAACCACGGTTCCCGTTGCCTTGGCCTGTCACCTCAGGAAAACCATTTCAGGCCACCCTTCAATTCTTGGTGGCCCTCACTGCTTCAGCTGTGGCATCCCTGAGCCACAGCGTTCCTGGCAGATGGTTGGTGGTGAATGTCTACAAACCCAAGAGCCCACAGGAAGGGTTGCTATGCAGAGAAGCTGTCCCGGAGTCTTATAGTCAGACAACCCTCCCGCCAGGTAACTGGAGCACAGGTACTGTCCTGGCATGGCAGGCTCCTGGGATGGTCTGGGTCCCCTGATCCGATGTTGGGCCTGGTTCCTAGATTTCCATAAAGCTGTTCAGGTCGAATTATTGTGCAGAATAGAGGGGACAGTGTAATTCCTGCTAGGAACCTGGTCCTAGGTTTAGTCCCTCCCTCCTGCCTGACAGGACAGTGTCCTACAGGGTGATGGGCAAGGTGGGGTAAGTCCCCGTTGTCCAACGCCCTCCCTTTGGAGTCTAGGATTTGGGGCTCTGAGCCTGAGGTCCTGAGCAGTGCTCGCTCAAACCCCTAGTGCCTCAGTTCTCCGCCTCTGAATCGAGGGCAGCGATAGGACCTGCCCACCCTCTTCAGAGGTGCTGGGAGGCCAACATGGGTCACAGGGTCCCAAGCACTCCAGCATCACAGAGACGCTATGGGAAGGTTCCAGACTGTGAAATCTGAGGGCTAGCACTTAAAGAGATTAATAGATTCCTAGCTCAGCTGAAGGCCAGGACTGGAAGGCCACAGCAAGAGAGATAGGAAAGCACCTCAGCCAAGCTCCCCAGCTAGGATTCTGGGTCCCTGTTTTCAGGTTCTTGGAATTTGCCAGGGCCTCACTTCATCTGCACACGCAGGGAAGTCCCCACGCCCTGCAAACCCCATTCACCCGAGTGACTGCAGGTGGGCCTGTGTGCAGCAAGGCCCCTTCAGGTCCAGGGTTCGAGGAGCTGGGCAGTGGGACACTGAGCTGTGTGTGGGAATCGGGGCCCTGGCAGGTGATGCCAGCTTCTCGGCAGCTGAACGGGGAGGAACCGGGACAGCAAGGAGCCAGCTGGCTCTCGGCACCCAGACACCAGGGGCGGGACCTCTCAGAAATGTAAGCCTAAGCTCCTAACCCTCTGTCAAAGCCCTCAAACACCTTCCTGCCGTTGTTCTCAGAAGAGCAAGGCCAAGGCCCTGCCTGGTCCCGGGCTCCGGCTTGGCACTCCTCACTCCTTCCCACTGGCTCAGCCTAGACGCACTGCACTCCTCCCTCCTCTCCCTAACCCGCCTCCCTGGCTGGGCCGCAAAGTTTCATGACAACCTGGGTTTGCCTTTCAGAGTGTCCCCAGTGCCGAGCGCTGAGCAAGGGTCAGTCAGCATTTGTTGGTCAGATGGATGGAAGGATGGATGGGTGGATGAGTAGATGGATGGTTTTCACTCTGCATGTTTGCCACTCCCAGTGCTAAAATGAAATGCAGTCTCCAAGCCAAATGACCATTAACCGAACTCATAACCATTCGCTTTGGCAAACTCAGCCCTTAACCTTAGGGAGCACAGGGGGACAGCGCTGATATTACTCCTCCAAAGGCTGAGATCCTGGCCTCCTTGGCCTGGTTTAACCCTCCCACTTCCCCTCCGGGGCTCTCCAGCCTGGTAATTCAGGCCTTTTGGAGGCACACAGACCATTTATGCTGCAGGCAGGGGAGTGGATGGGACCCTTTGAAGGGCCTCGAGTTTGCCATTTTCTTGCTGTGTGACCTTGGGCAGTCACTTGACTTTTGCCAGGCTTGGTTCCCTCATCTGCCCTGACACCCTTCCAAGGCTGGCGTTGCAGTGGAATGTGGTCACGTGTGGACACTTGCAAGTGGTGAGAAGCAGGCGTACCACACAGCCGTGAGGGCTGCCACTGTGCTCGTGCCGCTGAGGGGTTGCAGGTCATGCTCTGGCCGGAAGTGAAGCCCCCGCTGCTGTCTGTTTTGTGCTCTTTTCAGCCCCTGGCTCCCACCCTCTCCTGGGACCACTGTCCTTTCTTTGGGCTGACCCTATTTTGTCCCCAGGCCCCACCAAGCTTGCTGACCTTGGGCCTGGGGAAAACATTGCTTGTCTGCCTGGAGCCCCAGACCCATCCCTTGGCTTCTGGCCCAGACAACCCTTTTGTAGCCACCGGGGCCCACTCACCCCATCCCCTCCAGTGAGCGTCTCTCCTCACAGCGGCCCCTCCTTCCTTTGCCTCTGCTCTGAGGGTGCTGCCCGTGGGGTCAGAGTGCCTTGGTCTGGATCTTGATTCTGCACACTAGCCATGGGCCCTGCCCCAACCTTGCTGTGACTCAGGGACCCAGTGCCCCTTGCAGGTTGCTGTGAAGACAGTGATGACATATGTGAAGTGCTGCTCAAGAAATGTGGGGTTTCCCTCCTCTGAAAGCCCACCTTCTCCTCCCAGCTCCGCTCCACAGTTTCCAAAGTTGTGTGGCCTAGAACTCCGGTGACAGACACAGATACTGGCATTGGAGGCCTCTGCCAGTCAACCTTGTGTAATCTCCTCTGAGCAGCCCAGTAGTCTTTTCCTACCCTCTTTCCTTGCTCTTGAAGACAGAAGAGGCTGACAGGGCCCAGGCTTGGGGCCACCGGGCCCAGGCCAGGCTGGAGCCTGCAGTGTGAGGGGAGGGGGAGCCCAGTATCCTTGAGGGTGTGGAACTGGACACAACTAGCAAGTAAAGTGGGTCTGGGGTCACCAACAGTGTCTGCTCAACTGTCCCTCCCTACGGCGCCCAGGAACACATGAGCCCAGAGACAGGGTGATCACAGCCTAAAGCCTCAGCAAGCTTTGCGGGCCCCGCTCCTCTAGCTTGGGGGACAGCTGCTGCCACAGACAGCCTCGAATCCCTTCGGCCTGTTGCAGTTTGAATCCACACCACTTAATTTCACCCACCAGGGACCAAGCACCTCGGTGCCAGGCACGAGGGAGGCCCCGGGGATGCAGAGGTGAGTGACGCACAGTCCCCGCCCTCCATGGGCTTCCAATGCGGCTGGGGAGCCAGCTGCCAACAAGCTCCACCTAAGCCAGTGGGGCTCAACCCAGTGGAAGTTTGTAAGAAGACTGACGCCTGGACCCACCCAGAACACGGAACTGGAATCTGTGAGCCCACTGTGGCCAGCTCACACGTGCACACGCATGCACGTGCACACACAGGCGTCTGCTCTGCCCTCTGTGCAGTGGCCGGCGTGCGGCACTTTGAACCCTGCGCAAACCCCCAGGCACACTCCTGCCTCCACGCTCCTGTTGTCTGGGGCACTCTTTTACAAAGTCAGGTGTATCGAGGTATTATTAGATTTATACACATACAATTCACCATTTTAAGTGTACAGTTTGATGAGTTTGGACAAATGTATATAATCATTTAACTACCACCACAGTTAAGATACAGGATGTTTCTGCTACCCGAAAAGTCCCCTCAGCTGTCCACACACTGGCTCCTCCTGTCCTCAAGATTCTCTATATCACCACGGGCATTCACTCCCCGCGGCCCTCCCGCCACCCAGGACGTAAACCCGGCAGGCAGTGAGTGTTGTGTTTGTTCACTGTGGCATCCCCGGTGCTCGGTGGCGGAGTGCAGAGCTCCAAGTCTCAGAGACAGAGAACAGAGGGGGGGACGGAGGACAGGACTATGGAAATACCGAGGGGCGCAGGGGCCGCCCTCCATGCGGGGGACAAGCATGGGGGACAGTGAGTGGAGGACGGGGAAAGGAGGTCGTCTGGGAACCAGAGGCCACCTGTCAGGCGGGCTGTGAGCGCAGGGGCTGCTGGGAAGGGAGTGGGTCAGGCCTGCTGGGCTGGGAGCCCCGGTGCCCTTATTTCCCAAAGCCGACTGTCTGGGTGCACCTTGGGGCGGGCAGCCTGGAGCAGTGGCTGGGAGGGAAGGGCACTCGGTGAGGGCAGACAGCTGGCGGCCGCAGCGGTGGGAGAAGGCGTGTGGTGGGCGGCTGTGCTGAGGTGGGTCGGCAAGGCCAGGGCAGCTGCCGCCCACCTGCCAGTGCTGCCCTGGCAGGGGGTCCTGATGGGGTCCGGCCTGGGGTGGGGCAGTGTGGGTGTTCTTTGGAGAGGGACTTTCGGCCCTGGTGACATTCCTAGCTTGAAAGCTCCCTTACTGTGCTCTTTTTCCACGTCTAGACCCGCAGGATAGGTAGGGGGCGTGCCTGGCTGTGTCTCCCCCAGGGCCATTCCCCGGCAGCTCCCAGCCTCAGCTCCAGCCACGCTCTGCTTCTTCACTCTTCCTATCTGCACTCTGCTGGGTCGCCTCTCACTCAGGAGCACCTGTGGGTGACTTCTGCACCCCCATGGGAGCTTCCTTCCGACTCACCCCTTCCCGAGCGTGGGCATGTCCTGGTGCCTTCACAAGGCCATGTGGTGTTTGGAACCTTGCTTGGTGTCCATCTTAGACGTCCAGCCTAAGACAGACGGCTCGGGCTGGGAGATTACATTTGCTTTGCCAGGAAGCCATAAGAAATTAGTCAAAAGGTGTTGTTGTCACCCACTTCAGCATATTTTAGCCGAGGCTTCACCCAGTGCCAAGCTCTGTGATAGGAGCTGGGGACGTGGAAACGGGCAAGACACGCTCCCTGCCCTGAGTACAGCAAGGGCAGGTGGCATGTGGCTCAATAAAGCACAACATGGAGAGACATGTAAATGCAGTGGGCACTGTGGACACCACAAGGTGTGACTGATTGTGGGAGAGAGTGTTCAGGGAAAGCCTCTTGGAGGAGGTGACATTTGAGCTGGGTGTTGAAGAGTAAGTAGGAGTTCACTCATGGTGATTTAGTAGGGAAGGTTGGTGGGCATTTCAGGCTCAAGGGGTAGCTTCTGAATGGATCTGGAAGGATTGCAGGAGCATGATGGGTTCAGAGCTATGATCACTGATAATGGCCTTGCTGGAGTGACCAAGAGCAGCTTCAGAGAGCAGGGCATTCACGTTGGAGAACAGTTTGGGCAACTCTGCACTGATTGCTTTGCAGGCTCGAACCATGTCTCACTGGCATTCCCTGGAGTTCTGCTCTGCACTGTCCTGTCCCTTTGTCCTTCTCTTTTCCTTGAACTCCCCTGCCTTTCTCGGAGTCTGAACCTTCTGTGAGGCTGGTACTGGGTGCAGGCACTTACTGGGTGCAAGGCACTATGGGACTTTCTCAGCTACACGCAGGACCTGAAGAGCTGAGGGGCAGGGCCGGGATCCCAGGAGGCAGTCAATACTCAGGGGATTGGTGGGGACCTGTCTGTGGGTGGCAGGTCCCCAGCCACAAAGATAAGCTGAGGAAGGAGGGCAGGTACCCTCCCTGCTCACTGATCAAGAAGTGGGGCTTGGCACAGGGCTCCCCTGAGAGGGCAGCTGGGGAACCAGGAGGGTGACTTGTCGGCACTAGGACCAGGAATGAGGGCAGAGCCCGTGGGGCAAGCCCGGGTAGGGTGAAGGTGTCAGTTCGGGATGCCTGGCCTGGGGCACAGCAAGGGGCTCAGAGCACGGTGTGGGCGCTGGGAGCCCCGCAGTGGAGCCGGGTGGTTGCAGGGCGTTGTTCCTCTGACATAGTTGGCCAAGACCTGGTAAGGCTGGAGCCCACAGGCAGGAGGGAAAACAAGCTCAATCACCTCCGGGCAGGGAGTGGATCACACTTTGGGTTGTTTCCGCAAAAGGGTGTTGATGACTTGGCAGGTGCGCCCAGCCCAGTGTTTCACATTAGTACCAGATACTCATTTGGAGTTTTCCATGTGCCAGGCACTGTGCTATGTGTTTTGAAAACCTTGTCTCACTTAATCGTCACACCAACTCTGCGTGGGAGGTGGCGTTATCATCGCTGTTTTAGAGACAAGAAAGCAAGGCACGGGGAAGTCTCTGAACACGACCAAGGCCGAGCAGCTGTAAGTGTGGAGCAAGCAGGGCTGAGTCCCTGACCTCTGCAAGGCACAGCCGCCTGTTCCCAGGGCTCCTTTTCCTGTCGTGGATGGGTGGGGAGGACGGGGCTGCTCAGAGCTGAGCTGGCAGGTTCTGCTCTCTCCTGACCCCCAGCTAAGTGGAACCGGGACCTGGATGTCTGTAAATTGGGTTGGCCCTCCTGGGGCTGAGAAGCCACCGGAGCTGAGTCACAGAGGATTTCCTTGGGATTAACAATCCTCTGAGGTCCATGGTACCTGGTTGTGGTTGAGGCAGGCGGCTCTTCCAGCCAGGCATTAATCTTAGTGAAATACTTGGTATTTCCAGTCATTCTGGCTGAAATTAAACTTAAATCAAGTCCAAAAAAGCAAAGCCAGGAGAATGTGAGCAAAGCCGCCAAAGAAACCAGGCATCCGGCCTGCTCTGGCCCCAAATGCTGGGCTCGGGAGCTGTGGGCAGGAGGGGGCAGAGCGCCCCACCACATGTCCAGCCTTCCTCCCACCCTCGGCCCTCCAGATGACAGGCGTCTGGGCCAGGTGAGCTGCCAGAGCAAGATGGCCTGGGGTCAGGGGGTCTGGGGTAGAATCCTTGCTCTGCTGCTGTGAGTCCCTCTGTCATGGTCACATATCATATTTGGTCATCATAAGGAGCAGCGTCACTTTCCAGGTAGGAGCACAGGCGCTAGATCCAGGGAGCCTAACCCCGCCCCCACCACCCACTGTGTGACCACTAACCAGGGACCCCTCTGGGCCCCAGCTTTCTCCTTTGAAAAACAAGGACAATAACAGGCACCTCACTGGGGTTGAAAGTATTACATGGGTTAATACAAATAAAGAGCTAACAACTGGGTGGGCACTGTGTGTTGGCCATTATTATTCTGGATCTCGGTGTCCTCGCCTGCAAGACCACTCAGGGCCCTCTTCATGTCAGTGTCCTCTGGCTACGGGTTCAGCCCGAGGCTCCACGGTGAACAAGGCCCTGCGCTCAGGAGGGCATTTGCCCTCTAGAGGAGGCACTGGCTGGACAGCCGGCATTACGGGTCCCACAAGCCGCTCCCTACCCAGTGGCTATGCATGGAAGCCGTGTGTGTATATTTGTGCATATGTGTGTGAATATGTGGGTGTGTTTCTGGGTGTGTGCGTATATGCGTATGTGTTTACGTATACAGCTGACTCTTGAACAATACAGGGGTTGGAGCGCCAACCCCGTATGTAGTCAAAAATCCCCGTGTAACTTTTGACTCCCCCTAAGTTTAACTACCCATAGCCTAGTGTTGACTAGAAGGCTTACCAATATCATAAACAGTTGATTGACACATATTTTGTATATGTGTTATACACTGTATTCTTACAATAAAGTGAGCTAGAGAAATGAGAATGTTAAGAAAATCGTAAGGAAGAGAAAAAATATTTACTATTCATTAAGTGGAAGTGGATCATCATAAAGGTCTTCATCTTCATCATCTTTGTTGAGTAGGCTGAGGAGAAGCTGGTCTTGCTCTCTCAGGGGTGGCAGAAAATCTGAGTTTAAGTGGACCCATGTAATCCAAACCTGTGTTGTTCAAAGGTCAACTATATATGTGTTTGTGTGGATGTGTATACACATGTGCCTATAAGTGTGTTTGTATGTGTGCCTGTGTGCATATGTATACACACACGTGTATACATGTATCAGTGTGTATATGGATATGTATGCATGTGCATATACATTTGTATGTGTGCATGCATGTATGTATAAGTGTGTGTTTGTGTACATGTGAGTTTACATGGATATATGTGTTACATTTGTGTGTATATGTGTGAGTGCTTGTGTACACATGTATGACTGTGTATGTGATGTGTGCATGTAGGAGTGTGTACACATGTGTGTCTGTGTGTGTGTACACATTCGGGTTCTCTGTTGGAGGCAGAGGGGAATGTGCCCCACCTCATCCCATGCCTAGGCATGCACCTGTCTCAGTGGGCAGCAGAAGTAACATTGTTTCCCCAAACCCAAGAAAGAGGGATGGGAAAGATGAGGGTGGCAGGTAAGGAGAGGCACAAAAGTGTCTGAGCCAAAGAAATCAGCAGAAATCAGCAGGATTTGAAGTGGAGGAACTAAAGAATGAAAGGCTAGTTGCTCTGCAGGACACTGTACTCTAAGCTCTGGGGCTCTTATGTCACAGACAAGGAAAGAAAAGCTCAGAGAGGTTGAGGAACCTGCCTCAAGTTGTGAGTGGTCGAGCCGGGACTCAAGCACTTGTCTGTCTGAGCTGCAGGCCTGGGCTCCTCCGCCACCCCAGGCTGCCTCTTGGGGAAAGGAAGAGAGATGGGGACAGGGATGGTCACCAGGCCCTCACTCTGCACAGCTCCACGCGTGGGAGGTGCATCAGTCCCTGTTGTTTGGGAGGGCACTCAGCTCCAGAGCTGGGAGTTGTCAGTGTCAGGCGTGGAAGAGGGAAACTCCAAAGTGCTGGAGGACAGGGCCCCAGGCCTGGGGTGGGGCAGGAACTGCTGAGCAGAAGGGAGCCAGGGCAGGCAGGCAGGCTCCAGGAGGGCAGTGGGTGGAAGAAAAGAGCCTTGGCCTCAACACCAGGGGTTTTATATTTTAGCTCTGTTCCAAGATGTATGTTTTTGGGCAAGTCAAGTCACCTTTCTGAGCCTCAATTTGCACGTCTGCCAAATGGAGCCATTATCCCTGCCCAGGCCCAATCCTACCTCTTAATAAGAAGCAGTTTAGTGTTGGGGTTCAGAGTGCAGCCTTTGGTGCCTCTGGAGTGAGCCCCAACCCCGACCCTCAGCAGCTATGTGATTTTGGGCAAAAGTCACTTAACCGCTCAGTCTCAGTTTTCTCGTGTGTGAAATGGGATAGCAGTAGTCTCTACCTCATAGGGTTACTGTGATGGTTGATTCAAATAATGCCTCTAAAAAACTCAGGAGAAAAATGCATGGCACAAAGAAAGGGGCTAGTAAATACTAGTTCCTATTGATATTGCTATTATTTCATAGCACTGTTGTAAGAATAAAATGAATTCACACAGAGGAGACTGCTGAACTGTAGAAAGGTAGGTTGGAAGGGAGGTAGACTGCATCGCTGTTTGCAGTGACTCATGCCCTCCTTCCTTTTGAGAGGGACATGCGTCCTCACCCCACTGTCTTTGGGCTTGACCACGTGACATGCGTCAGCCCACAGAATGTGAAAGGATGTGACATGTGCCAGGTCTCGGCAGAAGCTTTCACATCACCACGCTTGCTTTGCCCTCTGGGATGAGAATGGCTTGGCCCAGGCAGGGCAGCTCCTACAGCCTGGGTTTTGGAAAGGCCATGGGAGCCACAGCCGACAGCCTCAGCAAGAAATGAACATTTGCTGTTGGAAACTGCTAAGACTGTGGGGCTGCTTGTTACCACAGCCAGACTGACACATGCAGACAGCACGAAGGAGAAAGGTCTCCAAGGAGGAGACTGTGACTTACTGGGGAGGAGCAGAACTGTGTCTTGGCAGCTGAGGTCAAGGAGAGGACTGGAGTGGACAAAACGCACCCCCCAACACACATGGACGCCCTTGACGTTGTCTGCCCTTTGTTTCCATAAGTCACTATGATGTCCAGGAGGTTCCCGGAGCCAGCTCGGGTTCCCACAGGGTCTCCTCTTCCCACCTCTACCCCAAGAGCTCCTCCCCTGCTCCTGGCCCTCATCCCTGGGTCCTTCTCATTGAGAAAGGCCAAGAAGCCCTTTGCGTTGGCTTCTGCTCTGTTTGCTCTGACTTGTGCCATCCTGCTGTGGATGAGAAGGAAGCTCGCCAGCGTCACCCCCACCACAGACCCAAGGAAACATTTCCCGGCCTCCGGTTGGCTGTGGTTCCCTCCCCGTGGGTCTTCTTTCCAGAGCCAGGTCTGTAAGCTTGGGGAGCAGATGGTTTGTTTCACACCCTGTCCAGCCCAGAGGAGGTTTTCCTCAGCGGGCACACAAGAGGGAGGGGCCGAGGGCTGTGCCTTGGTGCTGCCCCTGGCCCGTGGTCCTCGCGAGTGGCCACAGAGGCTCTGGCTGGCGGATGCGCCATGGTGCACTTTGGAAGAGGGCTGGGAAAGTTTCCACTTGGAGCGCTTTCCTCCAGGAGGCGAAGCACACATCTGGCCGCACAGCTCCCTCGTCCCCTGCCAGCCGCCCCACGTGGGGATTCCAGGCATTTGTTCCATCGTTTCCCCATTTTCTTTCCATACCATCTAGCTGAGCTTTGGCTGCTGCACTCATCCCTCCCAACCAGGGAGCCATTCGCAGCCTCTCTTTCCTCGTGTCTGCTCCTGGCCCCGACAGGAATTTTCCTGTGGCTTTCTGTGCTCTCGGATCCTGTAATTTACCACCCAGCGCTTGCGGGCGCTCACTGCCCTGGAGACTTGCCGGGAGAATTTTGGTCCGTGTGGTGGCTCTGGTAATTGTCACAGAAAGCCCTGGAGAAGCTGCCTCTGCAGCCATCAGCGGCTGACCCCACCCAGCTCGTGGCAGGGTGCAAGTTGTTGTCACTGTGCTCGGTGCTTTCAGGGTGCAGGGACCGGAGGTGCTGGACATGTGGAGTAGGGTGAGCTCTGGCAGCCTCAACGGGTCCCCTTGGCAGCTGGCACCCTGCCATCCCTGCTCTCCTGGTGTCTTCATCGTGCTGTCACTCTGCTTCTCTCAGGCCCTGCCTCCACGGCTGCCCCCATCCATCTCTCTCCCCTCTTCTCTCTGTCTCCTTTGCTTCCTTCTGCTCATGAAGCCCAGTGCTTTGTGGCTTCTGCTGACCGCCATCTCTAGTGGGCTGGCTTAGCTCTGTTCCCCTCCCCCGACCGGAGCCCTCTCTGTGTGGCTGCTGTAGAGACTCTCTGAGGTGACGCGGTTGGGCAGTTGCTTCTCTCTGGCATCCAGTCCTGGCTGGAAAGAGTCCTGGGTCAGGCCACCTCACAGCTCTCCGGCAACCTCATGGCTAGCCCATAGACGGCTCTCTTTGAGTCAGGTGCTGAGCTGCAGACCAACTGGTTATTTATGGCCAGAGTCACAGGGTCACTTGACCCCAGCATGAGGGATAAGGAACTGTCTGTGGCTGCTCTGCTTGGAACGGGGTGTGGGTGGGGTGGGCACCCATAGGCTCTCCAGCCATCTAACAGCACCCACTGCATCAGGCCCTGGTCCCCAGCTTGCAAGTCAAGCATGCCATTATCTGCCCCATTTAAGACTAGCCCCTTTCTCCTGTTGCTCAACACACACCACCCTCCCATGGCCTCTTGTGGCTACCCGGTCACCCCTATGCAGAGTCCATCCACCTCCCACTCAACCCTCCGAGCTCCTCCTCAAAGTTTCCTTCAATCCCGCCTCCCTTCCAGGCTGCCTGTCATTCCTGCTGCGGCTGTCCTTGCACATGGCTTGTCCTGTGCCATTTTCCATGTGTCATCCCCACACTGCTCCTCAGTGGGGCTGAGCTTGGGAAGGGCCACCCGGGGGTGTCAGTCCAGCCTCTACAGACACAGAGAGGAGTGAGACAGCAGCTCTGCATCTGGCGGAGAGATCAGACAGAAACCCAGGAATAGCTCAAGAATAACAGCAGTATTTGTGCAATCAGATTATGTCACTGCTGTGCTTACAACCTACCAGTGATTTCCATTTGTACCGGGAGTCACACTGAGCCCTCCGTGTGGCTGGCAAGCGCCTGCATGGCCCAGCTCTGCTGACTCCTTCAACCTTCTCTGAAGCACACTCCCTGGTCCACCCTACTCCCTGCCCCTGGCTTTTAGTTCCTCAAAGACACCAAACTCTGCCTCTTCAGCTAATCAACAAGCTCCATCCAACAGAGTTAGGGCTTTTTGGTTTCCGTGATGCCTGAAATGATGCTTAGGACATGCTGGCATTCAATTAATATTTTTGAGAATCTGAGCGAGCACCTTAGACATTGATGTGGATGGCGGTGAGCAGCCATCAGGTATCCATGAGGCGCAGGGAGGAGGCTGGCCTGGCCACACTGAAGGGGTCAGAAGGCAGTGGTGGGAGACCAGACTGCAGGGGGCCTTGGGTCAGACTGCAAGGCTTCGAATGCCAAGTCTGGCTCTGACCCTGCACCTTGCATTGAGGGCTAGAAAGTCTTGTTGAGGAAGGAGCAGGAGTGATTTAGGAGGAGACCCTGGGCAGCCACCGGCAGGGCAGATGGAAGCACTGGAAGTATTCTAGGCCTGGCTAAGGAGTCACGTGGACTAGGGCAGGGCCGATGGTAACGGACGTGCGGAAGCCTGGAGAGGAACCAGCAGGACTTGCACGTGGAGCGCAGAAGGAACCAAGTTCAGGGAGATGGGACTTAGAGCCTCGGGGTCTGTGATGGTTAATTTTATGTGTCAACTTGGCTGGGCTAAGGGAAACCCAAATAGCAGGTAGAACATTCCTGGGTGTGTCTGTGAGGGTGTTTCCAGAAGAGATTTGCATTTGAATCAGCACACTGGATGAAGAAGTCACCCTCACCAACGTGGGCAGGCAGTATCCAGTCCACTGCAGGCCTGGATAGAACCAAGTAGCAGAGCACAGTGAATTCCTTTGCTCTCTTCTTGATCGGGGACATCCATCTCCTCTACCCTCGGACGTCAGAACTCCTGATTCTTGGGCCTTCAGACTCCAGGATTTATCCCAGCAGCCCCTGGTTCTCAGGCCTTCAGACTCACACGGAATAACACCTCTGCTTTGCCGGGGCTCCAGCTTGCACACTGTGGGACTTCTTGGCCTCCATGATCACGTGAGCCAATTCCTATAATGAATAGACTCATGTATCACCTATTGGTTATGTTTCTCTGGGGAGTCCAGCCTAATACAGGGTCTCTCCAAGGGTGCCACACTCTGGTCTTTAGGAGGCAGAAAAATGGTAAGCCCTTGGGGCCTGGGCAAGACGTGGAACTGGGGCAGATTATCAGACCAGGGACACAGGATGGTGGCCACGTCAGTGTGGTGTGGCCTTTACCATCCAACAGCCCTGGCTCACTTCTCAGCTCTGTCAGTTCCTAGCTGGCTAAACTTGGCCCATCACTGAACACCTCTGCACCCCAGTTTCCTTGTCTGTCATATGGGAATAATAACGGTCTTCGTTGTGATAAGTCCCTAAGATAATGCTAGTGGAAGGCACAGCATAATGCCCAACAAAGAGTCCCCAGTTAAATATTAACAACTTATTTGCAATTAATAATATTAATAGAATAACAATACGTTACACAAACCGGAGGCCTAGAAGGACTCACGCTTGGAGGTTTACGCACAAGAGCTCAACTGCAGAAAGAAGGTTCCCAAGAGTATGAGCTGGGGCTTGGGCACACGTGGCCTGTGTCTGGGTTTGGTGGGGGCCGAGGCAGCCGAAGGTGTGGCTGAAGAGCTGGGTGGACCAAGCAGGCAGGTGGTGATCTCCACTCGGCTGTGAGGAGCTGGGAGCAGTGAGGACGGAATTGGCATGGGCCGCTGCTGCCAGGGCCTATGATCCGATTCAATGTCCCCACGCTCCCTGGTGATGCTTCAGACAGAACATGTGATGGGAGGCAGCAGGGGAAGCCACTGCCCACAGTGTGGTCTCAGGTTTGGCTGAAGATTCTAGTCACCTTGGTGCTCCCTGTCAGCAGGCTGGGACAGGCATGCATGACTGAGGTGGCAGTTTTTATCAGCAAGAAATGTTTTCCAGGCTCTGCTATATGTGGGACAGTCCTTATGCCTCTGCTGAGCGTCCCTGCTTCGTCTGCTTTCTAGAACGCAGGGCTCACCTTGCAGTGGGCACCAGATCACCATGGTGTTGCGCTAGTGTGAGGCCAGCGTTCGGAAAGGGAGTTAACAGTTCTGACTCAGAGCCAAGAGCAAGCCTGGGCCCTGCTGCTTCTAAGCAGTGGGCTCTTGGGCCATTCCTGAGCCTCCCTGGGCTGTTTGTGTATCTGAAAAATGGAGATAATTCTTGTTAAGTCCTTAGTTTGAAAGTTCAGTAAATGCTAGCTAGTTGTTTAAATTCATGAAAGCTGTTGCACAGGAGATCACATTTCACCCTCACAATAAAGCTGCGATACGGATGGGCAGTCTCTACTATCTCCATTTTTCAGAGGGAGTGAGGTTCAGTGAGGTCATGTGGTGGGCTGCCTGGCGCACAGCCCAGGTCTCTCCACCCACAAGCTCGCGCTCCGTTCCCTTTGCCAGGGACTCCCAAAGAATCCCTCTGGCCGCTTAAGATTCCAGCTTAGAAGGTGCGAGGTGGGTTCAAGAAGTGATCTTTTTAACAATCACCCCAGCTGGCAACCTGGGAGCATTTCTAGAGTTGGTGTTGGATGGGCAGAGGCTCTGCCCACCGCGGTGGCTCCCAGCCGAGGCTGTTACACCCAAGTCCCTCTGGGAAAAATGAACAAAACAGGTTGCACTGCGTAAACAGCAGAAACTTCTCCAAGAAGAGGTCTGCTTTTCTCTAGGCCTCTGTGTTAAGCTCCAAGAAAGTAGGAGGGAAAGGGAGTGCCGGAGCTGCCCAGGAGGTGTTCGGGGGACGTCCCCACCCTTGAACAGGTGCTGCTCTTCCAGAGTGGCCGGCTCTGGAGCCACACGGCCTGGGCTGGAATCCTGCTCTCCGGCTTACTAGCCCTGTGGCTTTGATAAGTCATGTAATCTCACTTTCCTCACTTTTCCCAGAGGAAACAATAGATCCTACCTCCAGGAAACAGCCCTTGGTACACCTCCCAGGTACAGCAGCCACTCAATAATCGTCAGCTGTTATGGTGAATATCACCACCTGAATAGCAGCCTCACCTCGTTTCCAGCTGCTACTTCTCCCGTCTATGGCCAGACTCAGGCAGGAGAAAAAACAGGCACAAGGATGAGTGTGGAGAGGAGACAAACCCAACAGAAAATTTGGGCCAGCTTTGCTCAAAAGGCCCTGTCATCCCTCCCGACACCCAAAGCCTGTCCTCAAGCCAGTGTGACAAGGGGCCCACTGAGGCAGGCCAGGCAAATGGATAAGCCGCCTTCTCAGGCCAGGCCCCCACTTCCTGACTGTCATTGACACGTGCCACCTTGGAAACGATGGCCAGTACGAACCCAGCCCTGCTCCGCTGGACATGAACATGCACCTCAGGGTGGGCGTGGTGTGCGGTGCAGACACGTGGCTGCTCGGCCTCCCCAGAGCTGTGTCTGTCTCCTCTACATGATGCCAGAGAAGCTGGGACTCTGTCAGCGCAGTGGCAAAAGGCACAGGTCGGGCCACTGTTTGGTAGCTTGTCACCAAACAAGTGGGTACCCGGAGGAGCTGTCCACTCTTCACCTTACAGTCCTGCTGTCAGGAAGACTCGGCCAGTGTTTTTGGTGCTGGAAACTATGTCTTCATCTTGGACTTTCTCCATTGCCACCAACCCTGCTCTGCTTGGATGGCTGCCCTGGGGAATTTGTTCAGTGCAAAACAAATAAAAATGGATTTCATATTGGATCATTGCAGCAAGGATGGGTTCTAACTACCCTCTAGCCTGTTAAACTAGAACCAAGACCAAGTGTCATTCCATTGAACCATGAAGGCCAATCCCCCCACCCAGACACACAGACCATAGGCAAGAAAGGCCCCGGGACTGAGGGTAACCCCTCGCTGTGTGAATGGGAACCTCAAAACTCAAGAAGCAACTTGCCCAAGGTCACCCAGCAAGCTAGAGAGAGCCAAGACTGGCACGCACGTCTCTGAACCTCTCTCTGCTCGAGTCCCTCAGTTAGTTTTGTGTGGGACAGATATAATTCTTGGATGTTTTCCAGAGCTTTAAGCTTAATGAGGTAGAACCTAGTTTACCTTGAATTCTAATTATTAGAAATGCCTGTTTAGGGATTCTCAGCTACAAAGATAATCAATCATTATTCATAATAAAGACAACAGAGCTTTGGAAGATTTTTAAAGTAATTTCATAATCTCCAAAGACTAAATTATGTTTAGTGGAGTTTGGGAATTGCCAGATGCTCAGTATAAAGATGCCATCTTCAAACATTAACATGCATAAAATCAGCTGAGCAACTAATTTGTACCATTTGTCAGTGAGCCTGGGTATTGGACCACATAGAATACCCTGTTTCTCCAATGGCTGGATATCGGTTCTTGGAATACTACTTGAAAAACCAGAAGTCTGAGACCGAAGAGTACTCGTGGCAGCTGCATGGTTGTGTGTACAGCTGGATATCACGGTGGGGGCTGTGCCCCAGGCTGTTCCGCTTGGAGGTGAAGAGCGTGGACTGGGTAGACAGGGCTGCAGCTCGCCAGGGAGAGGCTTGTTCAGTTGAAAGAGAAAGAAGGAGGGTGTGAGTATGGCTGGGGTTGGGGCAGGTAGGGTTGACTTGTTTATCAATGAAGATTCTAAGTGGAACAGCCTAAGCTGGCATTTTTTTAGGACATGAGAATTAACATTCATTCCTGCAAAAAGTGTCCCTTGACAAGTACAGTCCTGCAAGTGAGTTTTCAGACTCTATCACTCATGCCACCCTTTCCAGGTTGTAATAATCATAATATCACTAATTATCACCATACACCGAGAGCAGCACCTCATATCACTTATTCTTCCTAGTGACTCAATGAGGTGGATATTCTTACTCCCATTTCTCAGAAGAGGAAACTGAGGCATCGAGAGATTAAAGAACTGCCAAAGCCCACATAGCCAGCAAGCAGCAGAGCTGAGCTGTGAAGCCAGGCCTACCTGACACGAAAAACTTCATCTTAGACTAGGGTTTTTAAAGTGTGGTCCTTGCTCATCTGGGTCAGAACTACCAGGTGTGCCGATCAAAATCAAAGAACCCTGGGTCCCACCTGAGAACTACAGAATAGGAGCCTCTGGGGTTGGGACATGGGAATGTGCCTTTAGAAAAAGTGCTCCCAGATGGTTCCAGTGGTCTCTAAGTTTGAAGAACAATGTCTTAAATAAAGGACTAGACTTAATGCCCATGGATGGGAGCCTCCTCTTGGCCATTCAAGTGAAGACCCAGGGGAAGGGCTTCCTCTCTGGGAGCCCAGTGCTGTGTCCAATCTGGAAGACAAATCTCTTCCCCAGGTAGCTGACACCAGGACTGATCTGACCCTGGGTACGACACCCTCCCTCCTTCCTGGGCAGTGTAGGTCTTCAGTCTAGATACGATACAATGGTCAGAGCCTCTTATGTCACACTCTTAGGGTGGAGCATCCCCTGGCTGCTGGGACTTTCAGCCATTCATGCTGTCCCACCCTCCACCCATCTCCCCCAATTAGCAAGAACGGAGAGGTGTCACCTCACCCAGGTTTATGCAAGTTGCCAACCTGATGGTTCAGAAACAGGTTTTCTAAACACGGAGCAGGAAACCTGCACCCCCAGAGCCCAGGCCACAACAGGCAGCCCACCCCCTGCTTTAGCTAATTTGGCACAGATCAGGGCCAAAGTGGTCACAAAACCTCCCCTGTTCAGTCTGCAAGCACCAGACCTGTGATTATTTTAGACTCTTTCATACAAAAACAAACCTTTTGGGAGACGGGCTATGACAGCTCACAGATTCTAGTGGCACAATTGTCCCTTTTGCTTTGGGAACATCACCAGCTTGATGGGAGAGGATCTTTGGCCTGGGATGGCTCTGCCCAAAATAAGACAGTAAGAAAGGAGGGAGGGAGAAGCCCTTGGAAAGAAGCTCAAGCCTAGTTACAGCTGTGTCACACTGCTGCTTGTAGATAAAGATGTGGCACTTCTGCCTTCTGTCCCTATAGCTGATGGCTCCATCCAGCTGTGAGCCCTCCGGCTCTTGGCTTCCCTTCTGCTGTGGGAAGATTCCCTGAGCTATACCTCGAGCACCTGTGCCTTAGTCTGCACCCTTGGATCCCACCGCCATGCCCTCAGCTGAGCACATTAGGCCTAGGGACACTCAACCAAGAAGTTTCCAGAGAGAAACTGCATGCTCAAATAAAGTTGCTGGTACCAACTTCCCCATCGGATTCTCTCTAGGAGAATTTGAATTTTAGATAGCAAAGGGGTTGAAAATCTGTGGTGGGGAGAAGACTTCAGAAAAGAAAATAGTCAAGTCTCATTAATCATCAGAAATCATTAACATGCTCCTGAGAGAGCAATGAGAAAAATGGGTTCCTAGAGCCGCACGGCACATTTAGTCCCCAAGTCAGGTCCTGGGCACCGAGAGGTCAGCTTTCCCTTGACTTTGCCCAGGGTCCCTATGAGACTCCTGTCTCCTCATTACCCCAGCAACTTTCAGAAACATCTTTATTAGCTGAAGCCAACTGCAAGAGCTTATTTTGTTGCAACCTAAGGTAGAGCTCTTTGCAGCTCTGTTCCTCATTGCAGTGGTGGCTGGTGGCCTCAGGTCCCCCAAAGAGGAAGAAAACAGATATTCACGAGGCACTGTGATGGGACAAACACTTCCATATGTCACATGGGTTATTTTATGTAAACCTCCTGATCACTCTGAGAGACAGGGAGGGTGACCCCTACTTTAGGGATGAGTAGTCACCTGAGGCCCCACAGAATGACTCTGTCTCTTAGACTCTCAGACCCATGCTCAGCCCTGCTCTTGTTATGCAGTGTGGATGATGGTGAGCGTGGACTCACCCTGTGTTTCTCTGATGCAATTTCTGCACCCAAAACAAAAGCAAAACAAAATCAACATCAATGTCTTCCCTGCGGGCCCTGGAGGCCGCCTGGCAGACAGCCCATGGCCTTTCTGAGGCAGAGCAGCCCTCACTGTGAGTGTGTGAGCAGGAACTAGTCGGAGCCCCTCACTTCTCAATGAGAGAGTCTCCGAATAGCCTCCTGTCTCAGCTCCTTTCTCTGCCAAGAGCTGCACACCAGGCTGGAAGCGGCCCTGAAGATCTTCTGGAACATTCCTTCCTTTTCGGGAGAGGAAACTAAGTCCCAGGGAGGGAAGTCTCTTGGATAGTACTAGCTGACATTTTTTGAGAACTTCCCGTTTGCCATACACCCACAGTATGTGAATTCGCTCACTTCATCCTCACAATATCCTGAGGAGAGAGGTACCCTCATTATCACCATCTTATTATCTTAAGATAAGGAAGTTGAGGCTGATCAGGGTCAAATAACTTGCCCAAGGGGACAGGCAGAATTGGGACTTGAACCCAACAAGTCTGACCTGGGAGCCTGTCCTTCCCATCACCACGGGACCTGCTGCATTTGCTCTGCTCAAGACCCGGAACACGAGGTGGCATAAATGACCGTCATGTGTGTGGGGGGCTGACCCTTTAGGGCTCCGTTTTCCTTGACACCTGAGAATCTTCAAATATCGAGGCAAAAGTTTCTATTGCTTTGTCACAACACAGTGAAACAGGGAGGGAACATTTATTTGGAAAGGAAAATAAAACCATTGTAGGAAATACCTATGTGGAAGGTAGAGTCGCGGGACTTTGGGTCAAGGAAGAAGACTTTGTGGGGAAGGTCGGCATCAGTGTGGATGATGTAGAATCAGGGTTGTCCTTAAATTGTCAGATTTGACGCTTTGTGTTGAGTCAACATGACAGTTCTATTTTTTGTCTATGCGACAGTATTTAAATTGAAAAAAATAATTATTTATATCAGATGCTCTTGGTTGCTAAGTGTCAGAGAATATAGTTAAATCGGCTAAAACACTTATGGGAAGCTGGGCTGTGGACTCCTGGAAGACGAGAGTCCGGGGCGTGTGGTCGTCTGGCTTGGTTGTTGTCCTTGAGTCTTTGGCTCTACCCGTGCCAGTGTGTAGACTTCAAAACTACACAACAGACACTGGCTTCTCTCATGGCAGCAAGACAACAGCAGTCATGCTAGGACTACCTCTACACGCCATCCTGTCCAGACAAAGACGAATGCTCTTTGCTTCTCTTCTTCCAACCATCGAGTACAGGTATGAAGTGCCTACTCACTCCTGAACGATCACAGGGCGAGGGGCTAGAATTACAGTGATGGACTTAGGCCAGTGAGGACCCTGTCCCGGGGCTGGGGTGTCAATCCTGTTCAAGCAGCGTGGTGGCTCCCCAGTTAGGGAAGGAGAAATAGATGCAGAGCACCAGCCTAGAATGCCCACTACATGCATTTTTCTATTTCCTTTTCACTTTTAAATAAGGAACACCAATTATTTTATGCCATACCTGGTGCTATTAATAGATTCCAGCCTTTCTCCATGAGTGGCTAAAATGCATTTGCTACAATCCCCAATGTCAATTAATTGCAAAGCAATTACTATTACTTACTCCCCATTTCACAGACTGAAAAAACTAGACCATATTGCAAGCATGTTTTATAATTCTTGACAAATAATTAAAATTATACTCTTCTACTGGAAAATGCAAAGCCTTAAATTTTCACTCTCTCTCACAAATGAGAGAATAAATATTACTTTTGCAGTCTTTAAACTGGCAAACTAGATACTCTCAATTCCCCTGGAGGATTTCAAACCCCAACCTGGTGTGCACTTGGCCCACGGGTCTTGGACCAGACCAGCAGGGCCATCCTGGCCATCAGCAAGCCCATGAGGCAACCAGGGGCAGGTAGCCCATAACCCACCTGGAACCATCCACCCAAGAGAAGGGGCCAGACGACCTCTCTGGGTTCTGAGCTTGGGCTCTGTGCTTTTCTAGTGTAGAATCTGCTTTAAATTCTCTCATGTTTTAGGCAAGGAAACTAGTGATAATCAATTTGACCCCATAATCTAATGGGATCCCCTTGCTCCCAACCTCCACAGGAAAAGAATAGTACAGTGGTTCTCAAACTTTTTGATCTTGGGACACCTTTATACTTTTACAAATTATTTAGAATACCAAGAGGGTTTTTTGATGTAAGTTATATCCATGGTTATTTACTATATTGGAAACTCATAAATGCACATAAGAAATGCACTGGGACAACCTTCTAACTCTGCTGGGTCTCAGGAGGCTGACCCCTGCGGACTGCACCAACCTGACTGCTGGTTGGGGTCTGCCAGTGGGAGATGCCGGCAGGAGATCAGAGGGCAAGAAGAGTAAGAACGAAGGTGTTTTTCCTCTCGCTCCCTCCCTGCTGGGCGCAGATTAATGGTGAGCACATTCTTCAGCCAAAGGCTGCAGCTCAGCCCTCTCCTAGCTACAGCCACTTACTTTGGGTTCTGGTAACTTCTTTCTTCTCATTCCTTCAGGCCTAGGGTGGAAATGGATCCCCACCTGTTGCCAACTCTATGGGGCTGCCCCATCCCTGGTTAAGGTTTCCCTGAACCTTGACCCTCATCAAGCTCTTCTCAATAACCTTGTTCCAATCCATTTCCATGGAGACCTTGACTGAGACAGGAACAGAATATGTGCGTGTGAGTGTGTCTAAATGCATACATACGTGGGTGTGGAAAGGTAAATACCAACATACTAATAGGATTGGTGCTGTGGGATTAGTCAGGATTTATTTCTTCCTTTTGCTTCTCTGCATTTCTGATTTTTTTTTTTTGCAATGCAGTGTGTATTTAGGTAAAAAAAATTATTTAAGAAATAAAGCAAAGGGTCACAGATTTTTAAAATCCAGTTGTTTCTATGTATGAGGATTAGGCTCAGGGGAGACTAGAAGGCCTCAGACCAGATCTTTTGGGGACAGATCTGGGCCTTGATCTGCTTTGGTATAAGGAAACTAATGACACTGGACAGTACCCCCTGGCTCAGATGTCATAAGGATTAATGAGATAAACAAGTCTGCAGCTAGGAATTTTTAACATGATTAAAAAGAAAATGGGAAGCCCATGATCATTCCTTGGCTTTGGAAAGGCCCTTTAACCTTGGCCACCCTGAGTGTTGCTGCTGGCCTGACTGTGCTATAGCCACACCAGGTGCAGAATAGGAGCAAGAGGGCAAGTCTACCACGAGGCAGGAGACTGGCTCAGCCTGGTGGTTTTCAAGCTTCAGTGTGTATAGAATCATCTGAGGACATGCAAGTTTAGATTCCAAGGCTCTACCTCCGGAGGTTCTGGTTCAGTAGGGTAGAGAGGGGCCCAGGAATCTGCATTTTAAAGAAGCTGGTCCTCCTTGCTCCCCGCACACATACACAATCCTGAGGGTTAGAGGCACTTCAGCTACAGAATTTTGGGTGCAAGTCCTGCTTCCTTTGGCTCCTCATCCCTAAGACTCAGTGAGGAGAGGAATGGGAGGGAGGGGAGGAGCATGAGAACCAGGCGGCTGAGAGGGGCAGGCAGAGTGGGCCTAAGCCAACCTGGTCATCACCCAGGAGGAAACCCACAGCAGGACACTGAACCCCGCCTGGGCGATTAGTGCTCCGGAAACCACGGGGACCCACTGGAGGCTTTTACTGATGCCGTGTTCTTTTCCATTTCTTCTCTGATTACATTGATCCTGTACTTTTGCTGATGTTGTGACAGTCTAATTATAGACTTCTCGGCTGCTGAGCAAACAGTCGTCCCCTCTCGGTAAATCCGCCTGTTACACAAGCGCCAGCTCTGGGACACTGTCATTATGTGCAGCCAACCCCATGAAGTGCTGTGGGCGGCACAGCCCCACACCCTTTAGCTCCTTCATGCTCACTGCTGGAGCTGGAGCACTGAAACCTAGCCAGGATAGGTCTTTTTTCTTTTGTTAACAGATGGGGAAACTGAGGCCCAGAGCAGCGAAGTGACTGATATCACACAGAGCCAGGAATGGAACCTGGGACTGGAGGGAGGGCTGGTTATCCAAGGCCTCTTTCTTTTTCTTTTCCATCAAACATTCACTGTGTGCCTATTCTAAGAATTTTGAAGACAAAAAGTGTCACCTGGCCAAGAGCAGAAAGTGTTGACAGGACAAGGCCAGCTAGAGTCTCCATCCTAGAAACTTCTCAAGAATCCATTTCCCTGGCCCTCAAATTCATAGGCTTCAGAATCTTGTCTGCATCTGTGTCCCAGAGCTAGTTGGATTAGAAATGCTGATTCGTTCAAGCAATGCTTGATGTGTAAGGCTGGAAGGGAGATGTATATGTTCTGGCTGTCCAGTGTGGGAACTGCCCTCCTCTGTTTGGAGAATCCTCTACCTTAAGAGGTACAGCCTACTTCCCAGAGTTAACGCTGAAAATATCAGATAGCCTGTCTCCCAGCCCTTGTTGCAGCCATGGCCACACCATCAGGGCTCTGCTGATTAGATGTATCCACCCACCCGGGATTTCAAATGAGAAACTAGTGATGGGTAGAAGCAGGGACACAGGAACACAAAGACTCCAAGTGTTTAGCGGGGTGGCAGTGGTGGTGGAGACAATTACATCGTTTCTAGAGGCAGCAGCGACAATATTTGCTGCCTATATCTATGGTGACTTTGTGGTGTCTTCCCTGGACAGTTTTGCAATATGATTTTTAGGCCTTGTTCCTGGTAGCAGAGCCAATTGGCTAAATTCTCCAGCTATTCTGCTGATCCTCCCCAATATCTTTTAACCACTTCGGTACCGCACTCGCCGGCCGCGAAACCTTGCCCACAGCCGGCACTCACAGTCCGCACGATAGTTTGTGCTGTGCATTGACGACGAATCCGTTTTGCTCTTGTGTGATGAGGAAAGCTTTAAAGCACTGAAAGCTTGTTTGACTTTACAGGCAACTTTACTTGTAATGTAAATCTGAATAGGTACGTTATTTTTACGTACGTTATTAAATCATTATGTTATTTTTAAATGTTCACAATTTTATTTTTATAAATGAAAAATTAGAAAACTCATATCACGGCTGTTGGCTAAAGCCACTGTACGCGTTCATCTGTGGCTGTCGACTATAGTTGACGCTGGTACCGAAGTGGTTAAATAAGTTCCGTTTTGGTTAAATCAGCCAGAGTCATTTTTGATTGCTTAGAAGTAAGAAACAGATGATAACAAGGACTGGAAGAACAATGTATGAACCCCGAGAACTACATGTGTTGGGTAAGTTGGATGTTCCAGGCAGTTGGGCGTCCTCTTCCTCTGGCAAGCTGTTGGGGAGCGGCAGGAGTCTCTTCCCCAACAGGAATGGACCCTAGTGCTGGGAGCTTCAGACATTGTGGCAGGCTGGTGAGAGAGACATACTGGGCCTAAATATAAGGCAGGTTCAGAGTGGACCCAGTGGTTGGCCTAGAGCTATAAAATGATCAATTAACAATTTACACTTTCATTGAATCCCTTTTCCCAGAAGAGAGATTTGAAAAACATTAATCCTCGGATAAGAAATCTGGAGCCCTAGAAGTGTAGGTAGCAGTAGGGAATTTACCCTCCTCTGCTCTCATCTGACTTGCTTGCCAAGCCATCCCAATAGCATAATGAGAAAGGGGGACATGGTTGGCAAACAGACGCATCTTGCAAATGGGGCAACTGCTTTCACGCGTATGCATCGCTTCATTTGATCTGCACACAACTCCGTGAAGCAAGTAGGCTCACTGCTGTTATCATTTCCATTTTTGGATTAGGAGGCTGAGACTCAAAGACGTTGAGCCATTTGTCCAAGGTTACACTTGGCTGTGACAGGGATATAGACATCTGACTCAACCCTATATCCTTTCTCCAGGGACTATCAGGGAGGTGGGCAAGAAAGAAGTACAGAGATACCTGGGCTGGAGGGAGGAAGGCAGCACTGCTTATCTTTGGCATCCTCTTTTCTCTGGCACTGTCACCATCACCACTTCCTCTTTCTAAACCCCATCCCAACCCCTTCACACTGCCCCGGCAGCAGTGCCTCACTGCCATGCTAGGTCTGAGCCTGCTGCCGTAGCCGTGCCCAAAGATGCAGCCCGCTTCCTGTTCCTGTTCCATCAAATTGGACCAGCCCTAGGTTCCACTCATTCTGGACTTTGCTCCAAATAAAACTTATACCATCTCGTTCCAAACCTAGTTCCCTCTATGCAATACCCGAGAAAAATAGTGGCCTGAAGAAGCCAGAGAGGAGAGAGGGATTTACTGGTGAGAGTTCTAGGCGGGAACTGGAAAGCCAGGTCATGTCTTTCCAGAGACTCACTAGTTTGTAGACAAGAGCACTGTGGTGGTTTTAAAATATACCTAAGAATGCTTTGATGTTCCTTTGTTTCTTGATCTGTATGCTAGTGACACAGGTTTGTTCAGTTTGTGAAATTCATTGAGCTGTGCACTTCTCTGTATGTATGTTAGTGATATATATTCATAAAAATGTTATGTAAACATCATTTTAAGAAAGAGAAGACATTTAGAGGAGGGCATTTAAATAAGCATTCATAATGGTGATCCACCTTAAGATAAAGTAATATAAAAACTCAAGACATAAGAAACTGCTCAAAGAAACCACTAAATCAGGGGATAATTAAGCACTATACAAAAGGTCTTTCTTGCCTTACAAAAGGACCATGGTAGAATTCCTTTGCTTCTCTGGAGTACTTAAAATAAGATTCTACTGAGACATAAAACTTTTTCAGAATCATTGCTACAAGTGAGGCACATCTGCATTTTAAAGACTATTTCATCTGTCTTTTTTCCCTCCATCAGTTTTCCTAGATACAAACTGGTGAATCACTCAGAATGCAAAGACGGTGATTTTGATTGGATGTACTCCAGTGGGGGCTGATTTGGCAAAAAGGAGGTCCAATAATCTCAGAAGAACAGTTTCAGTATCTGGTTCCATGTGCAATGGGTAGGACCTGGCGACTTCCTAAGACTCCTTCCAGCTCCAGGATGCCAGTTTTATGAGGTAGAAAGAACACAGTGTATTAAAAAAAAAAAAAAGGCTGAAACAAAATTCTAGAAAAGTCAATTAATGCCCCAGAAATAAAAAAGGGCCCAAGGAAAAATATATATGCGTGAATGAATAATGAATTTCTTTTCTGGCTCTTAGCTCTCCCCTCTTCCACACCATAGAATTGCCTAATTTTCTCTAGGAAGTTGAACATAATTTTACCTAAGAAGAGTGGAACTAAACCATGCTAGATCAAATTCTAGGTTAAGAATTTCTGCCCTATGTTCTACCTTGAGGCTACCTGTGCTAATGGTATCCATGAGGCAATGAAAAAAATAGAAAGGGTCCAAAGGCAGTTAGTTTTCTTGTGATTGGAGGTTTATGGAAGGATGGTTAAATTACTTGCCCAAGGCCTTACAGATAGTGAAAGCTAAAACAATCAAGTTCTTAGAAGAAAACGGAGATCATCTTTATGGCTTTAGGATAGGCAGAGATTTCTTAAAACAGGGCATAAAAAACACTAGTCATAAAAGATAAGATTAATAAATTGGACTTCCTTCAAATTAAGAAATTTCTGTTCATTAAAAGATAAGATTAAAACAATAAAAAGTAAGCCACAGATTGGGAAAAGATACTTGTAATACCTACATTGGAAAAAGGACTCATATCCCGAGCATGTAAAGAACTCTCATAGATCATTAAGACAGATAACTCCCCATAAATGGGCAAAAGACTTAAACAGACTCTTCACTAAAAGGGTATCAAAGTGTACAATAAGCATCTGAAAAGTTGCTCAACATTATTGATTATCAGAGAAATGCAAATTTAAATTACAACAAAAGTCTCACCCTTTTTTAAGTTAAAAAGACTGGCAATACCAATACTGGCAAAGATGTGGAGCAACCAGAAATCACCTATCACTGGTTGGAACATAAATTGTAGTAACTTTTAAAAACTGCTTGGCAGTGTATTTAAAGCTTAATATGTGTATAGTCTATGAACCAGGAATTCCAATCTTGTGTATTTACCCAACATAAATGAATGCTACACTCACCAAAAGACATATATAAGAATGTTTGCAGCAGCTCATTCATGAAAGGCAAAAGCTTGAAGCAACTCAAGTGTCCACCAACAGTAGAACGAGTACAGAAATCGTCGAATATTTGTATAATGAAGTAATACACCGTAGTGAAAAAAGAATGAACCACTGTTACATACAACAATATGGCTGAATCTCATAGACATACTGTTGAGTGAGAGAAGCTAGACACAAAAGTAGTGCACATACTATGATTTCATCCTTATCAAGTTCAAACATTGGTAAAACTAATCTATGGTGATAGCAGTCAGAATAGCGGCTACCCTGGTGGGATATTGAATGGGAAGGGGCATAAACAAGATGGAAAGGTTCTATATTTTGATCTGGATGGCAGTTATACGGTGTGTGCATACATAAAAATTCATCATTTTTCACACTTTAGATTTGGGCACTTTACTGAATGTTATACTTCAAAAAGTAAAAAAACAAAACAAAAGATCAGGCCATTTGTCCTGATTTTGTGTCTGACAATTGGGTCACTGTGGCTTTCCCTGTAAGCCCTCATACTGATGTCCTGTTCCATTAAAGTTCCTGGAGACTCCCCTCCCCCTCATGGGGAAGACGCATATTTGAGAACTCTTCACAGACTGGCAGACACTGAGAACCACACTTATTTCAATACCGCATCAGGGAAGTACTCTTTTTCTCCAGCACTTAGTAGAGAATCAATACGAGTTCAATAAATGTTTGTTGATAAATAACAATGGCTACCATTAGATACAAATAGCATTTGCCACACACTTTATAACAGGTACTGCACTAATTAATAACTTTCCAAGTATTTTCTTAAAAGTTATATAACCTTACACAGGAGCTTTATGGAGGGCTGGCTAAGATATTGGCCCAAGGCCGTTCAGTGTAAGTGGTGAACAGAGATCTCAGTTCAGGTTAGTCTGATTCAGAACCTGGGCTGGAAACCACTTGCTATGGAATGAATGGATGGCGTCCAAGGCCCGCCTGCATGTTATATAACATACCCGACTAAGCCCTGTGGCATTCCGAGTAGGGCTGGAGCTGTGGTGGCTGCCAACGCTGGCGACGGACTCCCGTAGGCTTTAGTCCCACTAACTGCACACAGGTGGTCACCCGCGCCGGAGAACCAACTGCCCTCTTTCCCCAAAGACCACGCCTTCACCTCCAGCTAATTTGCTTGGGGAATCAGAAAGGTTCCCAGGGCCCAGAAACCCTAGTTTTTTCCGACTTCAGCAACACACACCGGAGGTAGGCATGGGCGTTTCACTCCCCGTTCCTGGAGAGAGGAAGAACCAGCGCGAAAATTCCCGGAGAAGCAGAAGAAAAACAGGCCTGCGGGGGAGCAGGTTAGAGGTGGGGAAAACTTGGAGGGGTGGAGTTATGCGATACGAATGGCAGAAAAGCCTGTCAAGTGTAAAGGTGTGTTCCCGTAACTCCGCAGTTAAGCGGGTGCCGACGCAGCCCCTCTCTATTGCGCTTGCGCAATGCTACTGCCTTGTGCACCCCCGCCCCTGCCCGCGGCTCAAGATTTACTCGTCTCTGGGCAACCATTCACCCGAAGAGCCAATCAGAGTGCACCTTTCGCCCCGCCCCCCGCCGTCAGCGCCGGGGCGGAAGCATCCCGTGGGGACTGGCTCCGCCCCACCCCGCCCCTGGCTCCCCCGGGAGGGCAGGCTCTGGGGCGGGGGCGGGGGCGGGGGGCGGGGACGGGGCGCGGGGGCGTGGTTCTGCCGTATAAGAACGGAGGGGGCGGCGGCGGGACGGCTCACTTTGGTGCCGCTGCCTGGGGGCTGTAGTGACTGAGCCGCTCCTCCTGGGGGCTGCCCACGCCAAGGACCTTCCTCGGTCGCCTCCTCTTCCACCGCCCAGGTGAGTCCACAATCCCCTCCTCTACAGGTGTGAGGATGCGGCGGCGGCCCTAGTGAGCCGCGTGCCCTGCCCTCGAGGGTCTGTCCCGGCCAAGCGGTGCTCAAGTCTTTGCCAAGCCTGGTCGGGGGAACCCTCGCAGGGGAGGTACGGACAGGTGCCAGGACCCAGTGCTCCTTTCCCCTCCTGCTCTCGCGACGACTCCCGCCCTTTACACATCCGCCCCCGAGGGCCAGAAGAGACGCTCCTAGAGGGAGCTACAACTTTCCAGAGTCCTGAGCCCGGGCTTGGCAAACTTCAGCGAGTTCCTGCTCTGCGCATCCTGCGGGCTGCGCGCTGGCTGGGCGCAGGCGTGGCGTCGGAAGAGTGTGATGGGCGCCTTCAGCTCCTTCCCCGGATCAGACGGCGCCCCCGCCACCCCTTCCCTGCCTGCAGTCTCTCCCCTCGCGGGCGCGCTCACTTTCGCCGGCCGGCTGGCCGGGTGCGAATTCGAATTCGGCGGTTTCACAAGGCGCAGTTGGAGGCGCAGCGGTCAGGGGCCGGGGAGGGGAGGGGCGCTTCTAGGCTCATTGCCTAGGCCTGGGTTTTACGGAGAAGGGCGGAGATCCTTACCTTTTCATGGACTCGCACTCGACTGTGGACACCGTGAGGAGCAAAGTGACCCAAAAGAGTGACTTGTGCGCTACGCGTCTCGGAAACTTCCCGAGAATCCGGAGTCTGTGAAAAACCTGGTTCCTCCCCTTTTTGGAATGGAAGTTGCTTACCGCGTAGGTTAAAAGCCCTGAGTCAGTTGACTCGGATAGCGGCGCTGCTGGTGGCTGAGAGGCGCGGCTGCCCCAGGAGGTGTAGCCGTCCGGGGACTCCTTTCGCCTGGTCGCTAGGCAGGAGGGAGCTGTGTGGGAGGGGAGGCGGAGGAGGGTGACGAACCCGAAGAGTACATGTTGGCAGCCTGCACACCCAAGCGCAGGGACCGGCAGACGAGGAAACCAAACAACGCTACCTCGAAGTTAGAGAGGAGGACTGCAGAAATGCCCGGCGAGCTTTTCTGGAGGACCCAAGTCCTCAGGAAAACTGAATGTTGGGGCCGGGCCCGGCGGGAGGGACCATCTCAGCCCCCTCTCCCTCCCTCTTTTTGTCCGGAGCCGGGCTTCTGCAGGGCTCTGACCAGTTTCTTAAGTAGGAACCTGCTTCCTTTCTAACGTTTTCTGGTTTTTTGTATTTTTTTTTTATGGAGGTATAACATGCATACAATGAAGTGCTTAAAGTGCACTTCTACTAAGTTTTTATAAAGACTGTGTATGTAGGCGTTTGTATTTTGACAACTTGTTCTTCAGGGTACTTGGTAGGTGGGTTAGGAGACTACACCAGCCCAGGGAATAAGATGATTAAATCTTCCTAAAGTAGACTCCTGGCTGGCCCAGCTGCCCTCCAGCGGGATGAGGGTGGCCATTGTTGGCTACGCCAACCTTTCAGTCTGAATACCTTGGCCAGGAAGCAAGCCAGGAAGCAAGGCAGGCAGCTGGAAGGGTGGTAGGAGAGCATACCCGGAATCTACTATGTCTTAAATCGCCAGAGGTGTTACTGAGGGAGTGAGACCTGCCCCATTGGACCCTACAGTTGAAGGGGGTGGGGTGGGGTCTAAAGAATGCTGACTTTTCTCTTGGCTTTCAGGGAAGTGGTCTGAGCTGGAGTAGCAGGGGTTCTGTCCTCCGGCATTCTTGTTTGTGAAGATGGAAAACTTATTATCTCTGGAGTCAAGCTTAGTTGACTTCAGATAACTGAAACCTTGTTTCTTAAGGTATACTCACAGCTTTAGAGTACATATATTCTCAAGAGTTTTTAAAGGATTTTCGTATATTGTATATAATTGTTCAGGTAGTTGTGGGTTTTTAAAATTTCTCCGCCAGGAGGCCTCTAAATTGTTAACAAAACAAAGGTTCCTAATTTCGTAACTTTACTGAGTGTACCTAGAACTAATAGCTGCACTCTACGCCGAGTTTCTTCCACAATACTTACCTTGTATCTAGAGATTAAATCCTCTGAAGGAAAGGATTTGGCTCTTAGCTTGTTGTCAGAATGAGTGTGACTTAGCTGAGCACCAGTGGCTGTCCCTACTTAGTTTGTTCAGTTCCGCTGTGAGTACAAGCAGTCAGCAGAATCTCATCGTGAGTTCCAGAAGCCCTCTCCCACCCACCTCTGTCTCCCAATACTGCACACACTTAGGCTGCATCCCCCCAGCGTTCAAGGCCGGGGCAGATTATGCACATCTTGGAGTACCCAGCAGAGAACAGAGAATTCCTCATACTTCTAAAAGTCCAAGGAACAGTGGGGCAATAAAGATAACTTAAAAGTGGACTATAGTGCTCTTGTTCTCACAGTACCATTAACCAGACACATTTGATACAAAACTAGAAAACTACCTTAAATTTTTTTTTTTACTGCTCAAGTAAGTGCCTTTTTTCCCATCTTTCATCTTTGCTATGTTGTGTTCATGGAGTCACCCAAGGTCTCTGAATGCCTATGTTAAGCCTTTTTTGCATAACCGAGAGAAGCTGCAGAAGCCCAAGACTAGTTTCATGAGTTAAGTTAAACCTATGTTGTTTTCGTGTTTCTTGGTTTCACACCTGACTCTGGGCTATATTTGTTGTTTTGTGTGCGTGTGTGTTTAGGGGTTAAGAGGGAGCAATGCAGTCTGAAGTTACTTGGGATAAAACATTACTCTGGTTAGATAAGGTCCATTGCTTTTTTGTGTTGTCACTGAGGTAAACAAGGCGATATAGAAAAATGCTTTCTGCCATCTTGTTTTGACTGTGGTACACTAAATTGACATCAACTGGTATGATGGAGCAGGCACCTCTGTGTTTTAAGAAATGTTCATATGTTTAAAGCAACTTGGGCACACCAGTGGTGCTGATCTCTTGTGATGTAGTCAGGACATAAAGTCTCTCAAACCTTTTTACCCTTTCATTACATGCATTAAGGAAGCTTATATTTAAAATTTAAATGGTTTAGAGGAAGCATCTTTATATAAGCCAACCATGTAAGGAAGCCTTATAAATTGTTTAGAATTAAGAGATTTTGTACAGCTGGCTTCTCGCTTGTTCTAGAACTATTTGAGAACTTCTTGGAACAACAGGAAAAAACCAATGTGAGAAAATCACTGCTGATGTTAAGCAACTCTCCATGTAGGATGTTTTTTAGTCTCAGAACCTGAGACTAACGTCTTGGAGTCTTGGTCACTAAACTGCGTAGAGTGTTGTTTATTTCTTGGATAACAGTGATTGAGTCAGTAAGTAGTTAAGTGCTTCCTGGGCAGTAGTTTGTGCCAGGTGCTGAAGAGGCCAAGGGAATGGTATTCCAAAAGGCCTCTGGAAGCGCTGTGGATGGAGAGGAGCTGGGTTGGCTTCTCTGTGCACTCCGTTTTTCTCTCGTTTCTCTCAGCCGCTGGCATGTGAACCCCAGAAAAGTGGGATCTGCTCATTGCTGACTCCTCAGCGCCTCTTTCTAGAGCCGGCCTGGCACAGGGAAGGTCTTCCTGTCATTGGATACATGTTCAGCTGGCGATGGATGGCCATTCCTTGCATGGAGGGAGGTGTTCTTTAAATGCGTGATCTCCTGGTGGGCCAAGGCAGGCAGGGTGGTTTCTGGGTCTTCTTTTAAGTAGAGGCCGAAAGGTGTGGAGCTACGGGGCAGGGACTACTAATTGAGCAGCAGCTGAAACTCCTCAAGCTGAGCTGCAGGCTGGCTCCCTTAAGCACTGCCCATCCTTCCCACCCTCCCTGACACCAGCCTCACGTGGCTCACTCAGCCTTTCTCTCTCTGCATTCACTCGGTTGCTAGTTCTGCAGATTCTTTCTCTTTTTTATATTTTGCTTCCCACTGTCATCACTGACCTGGTTTAGGGGCCTGTAGGCAGCAACTTGACAGAGCAATAGCTGAGCATGTCTCCCTGCCTCCGGCCAATTCTACGGTCCCATGCACCTCGATCACCCTCATCAGAGCTCACAGGAACTCCCCATTCATCTTGAAGCTGAGCCTCCTTTCCAAGACTTCTTACCTTTCTGACCTCCCTTGCAGAGTCTTCCTAACTGCCCCACCTTGCCTCACAGAACACATACTCAAATGTTTGCACATATGAATGCTGAGGACGGGAGAGGAGGTAATCATCCATCTTGCCTGGCTGCCTTCTCCTTACTCCAAACACACTCTCGACTCCTGCCCTCCGCTGGTCAGAGTTAGAGAGGGGCATTAGGACTCCCGCAGCTGCGTGGTCTCGGGCAGTTCTGTCACTCACATGGAACAACTGCATGGTGGCTGCAGTTAGGAAGTGTGCTGATGCAGAAGTAGAGAGGAAGTGGACACTAATTGAGCATCTGACCTGCGTCCAGTTGCTTGCCCAGCCCAGGGTTGCTCAACTAGGAACAAGCCCTGCTGCTGTCTCTGTGCCCAGGCCCTTGTAATCTTTGTATTTATGTCCTCTCTGCCTCTCAGGCCACCTTTAGTTGTGGGGAGACCTGAGTTCTGGTCCTGGTGGAGCCTGCCTTTACCTCTTCAGGCTTCAGTTTCTTCATTATGGTAAGGACTACAGACTAGACCAGTGCTGTCCAATAGAAATATGAGAGGCACAACTAACTTTCTAGTAGGCACATTAAAGTGTAAAAATAAACAGGTGAAATTCATTTTAATGATAAGCCTATTTAATCTACCACATCAAATGTCATTTCAATATGTAATCAGTACAAACAATCTAAATGAGATAGTTTACATTCCTTTTTTCACACTGAGTCCTTGAAGTCCAGTGTGTGTGTGTTTGGCACTTACAGCCCGTCTCAGTTTAGACTTACCGTATTGGACAGCACAGGTCTAGACCATCTGCAAAAATATTTCACTCTCAAATTCTGACTTTACATGTGTGGGAGGCAAGAGCTAATGACCCAAAGTTATGGAAGAAGAATGAGCCAGGATATATGCTCTAAAGGGCAGGGATCTTTGTTTATTGCTTTCGGATATATCATAAGCTCCTAGAACAGTGCTCAGAACATAGTAGGCACTCAGATATTTGAAAGAGTGAAAGGAAAGTCAGTCATGGCTAACTTACTAATAATCATTCACCCCGTGAGTCAGGCTTGACACTAAAACACGTGATGTTTGATTCCTAGTCCAGTGCTCATTCTTTTGTTAAGTTTCTTAGATAATAATCATAAGTTAATAGAATTTCAAAGAACTGCTGATAAAATCTTCTGGCAGGGGACCAAAGTTCAATCAACAATTAAATTTTATCAACTATTAAAATTTGAGTGACAATGTAAGAAGTAACTTTCAAGCAGAAGGTGTTTATGAGATATCTGATGACAACAATGCATTAATTACTTGATAATTCTAAACTCGGGCTGCTGCCATGCTCAGTACCTGGAGGTCAAGTACCTGCTACATGCATGCTGACTCCTTGGGGAAGGATCTGTGCAAAAAAAAAAAAAAAAACCTGGCTGGAAGTGTGTGTGTAGTTAGCATCCCTGCTAAAGTGGAGGTCAGCTCATACACAGACACTTGTGCATGGGTGTGTCTATGTGTCTAACCTGTGATAAGTGCTGCATTTGAGGAACTAAGAGTTGCTTGTCCCTTTCCTGATAAGGCCCAGGGATGCTGCTAGTGCCTAGAGAGGACTTTTCTGTTCAAACTTCTAAGCTGGGAAGTTAGATAGTAAAGTAGCCTTTGATAAAACCTGCAGGCAGACTGTCAGCTCTAAAACCCTGTGGCTTGTGTGTGAACTCACTCAGCCTTACAGTAAGCAGTCTCCCTCTCTAGAATTATCCTATTTTCCCCAGTCTCATCATTCTCTAAAACAGAAGGGCCAGCTCTGTTTGGGGAGCTCTTTAAAGGAATTCAGACCAATAACACCTCTGATTTAGAAAGCAGCATTTGATGGTGTGGGAGGGAGTTACCAAGTAGCAACAAAGATTATTTCCAGTTCGGGTTGTGTGTGAAGCACTTAATACTGACACCTTGGAAAAACATCAGAGCTTTTGTGCCTAACTTCCGTCTAGAGATGTCTATGTTCTGACCTTGTTAATATTTCCATTTGCAGCGGCTTCAGAGTGTTGCTTTCAGCACTTGAACTTCTGTGGCATCCCTGCTGGAATGTCTGAGCCAATGTTTTGCAGCCTCAGCGTTATCTCTCCCAGTATTATCTACCCCTCACACTTGCTTAAGCATCCTATTTTCAAAGGTGGGAAAGAGTGTTCTCTTGGAGTTGTCCCGGGGCAGGTGTCTGTGGGTGGAGCCCAGCTAACCATTCAGGCTGTGTGTCGGCATCGCTGGGAAGTGAGGTTTTGTGAAGGCCCAGTGCACGATTTCAGCTCAGGACTCTGCTTTCCAGAGCTCATACGGTGTCCCAGTTGCCGTGGGAATCTAACCGAATTTTTTGACTCTAGTTAAACATCACTGTTCAATGGCTGGGAGGTTGCTGATAACCTTGAGAAAAAAAAAATCGCCTGAGACCTCCAGCTGAATGTGATCGAGCTGAGAGTGAGAAAAGACCAACTGTCGGGCTTGTGCCACTGACTTAGAAGTGTTTTCTCTGGGCGGTTATTTCTTTGAACTGAGGTGGAATGTGTTGCAGGTATTTGAGTGGGCAACTGTAACAAAAACTTCTTGGAGAAAAATTAGCATAGAATATATTTTGTTGTCCTTTTAAAAAAAATAAGGCATTATTTTATCTGGTTCTAGTGCTTTGGGCCATCTGCGAATCTAAACTCTTATTCTAGGGATGTGAGATCCTGGTGTGTGCGCCTCTGTAGTCTGGAACTTTCTAATGTGTTTGGAGCTGCGGAGGAGTCTCCAGAATGAGGCCCCTCGCTGGTGGGCTGGTGGTGGGGCCCAGCCCCGGTGAGCAGCTTGCAGACAAGAGACTTCCTCAGGCCTGTCCCCCCTCTTCCTAGATAACTTCTGGCCTTCACCCCCAGGGAATTCAAGGAGGGAGGGAGGATCTCTCTTTGAAAGGCCAGATCCACATTGCCACTGGTTTTCCTCCTTTCTGCCCACTTATCTGCTGCTGCGTATATCAAGCTGCAGGACTGATGTTCATGGTCATTCAAAATGCCTGGCTCTGTCTTGTGGGTGAAAGAATCTCAAGGGTCAAACTGCCAGGTGGAGAAAGTGACAGGTGTCCAGTCTCAACTTCAGCATTCATGGGGTCTTCCTGTTTTCAGTTTTGTTCTAGCCTTCTTTCCTGGGACAGCCCTTAGAGTCCCGGTCACTGCCTATCCATTCACCAACTGTCTCTCTGTAGCTCCCATTGGGTTATCAGTTTCTTTGATCTGAGAAGGTTGTCCTCTTGTCTGTAGGGAGTGTCCTGTTCTGTTGCTTTATCAGCGGATCAACACTCCTGATCTCCCAGCCATCAGAGCGAATCCCAGTAGCTGTTCCTTTATTCTATGAGCAAAGCAGCATGCCCTAGTCTGCTGGACCAACATTGGCCCATTCCTGAAACCCTCCCTCTTTGTGCCATTTTTTCCTCTTAATGCTTGTCTGGCAAACTAACTGTCCTAGCTCCTGTCACTTCTGGGTTCTCTCTCCTGGACTTGCTTTCTCTAAAATCACCACTGCCCTGCAACACAGCCAATATCTCGTAGCTCCCTCAGAAAGTTAGGATCCTGGGTTGTCGTCTCCCAGCCCTTGTTCCTTTAAAACAAACATTAGCATAACTATTAGCACTTCCTAATTATATTCAGTGCTGGTGGCTCCTGCCAGGCTGTGTACACCCCTCCCCAGATCCAGAATGATTTTGAGGAGAGGGGGAGTTTTTGTACTGACAGTTGTTACTTTGGTTCTGAATACTTCGGCCTTGGTTTCAGAACTTGCCATCTGGTTTTATCCCACATAAGTGGCCTGAGCACATTTTGCCAAACTTCTTTCCATCAAAACATCTCATAAAAAAAATAATCTTCATACCTTCTTTCCTTTTCCTTCTACTGGTGGCCACCTCCTTCCTATGACTACCTGGGTGACTAGCTCTCCCTGAAAGCTATCCACCTCCTAGGAAGCCTCTTAAATCTCATTTCTGCCACTTCAGGCGTCCTTGAACAGTTTGCAATTCTTGTGTCATCTTTGTCCCCCCTTTCCTCATCTGTAGAGGGGGATGACCTTATCTCCCTTATAGGATTGTTGTAGGAATCAAATAGGTTGATCCAGATAGAGCCCTGAAAGCACTGTCTTGCTGCCTGTTCGGGACATTGTCAAATAGTTTGGCACCTGACTAAATTCACATTTGGTGTCCCCTGGCCATGTCTGTGGCTGCTGCTCTACAAAAAGCCCCTGGAGAGTTCTGCACACATTAGTACCTGACTGGAGCTTCTGGAGAAGTAGTAAAATTAACCCTGTGGGAAAAGGACTCGGGCAGGCCTAGATGATGTTTTTGTTATCAAACGACTGATGTACACCCCATCGAGAAGTAGCACTTCCCACGCACTGTGGCCGATAAATTATCTCCCTTGGTGTCTTTCTGAGGAGCACAGCTAAGTTACCTTGGTGTCTTTTTCTTTGCTAGAATCTGCACAGAAGTAGACAGTAAAGGGTGACTGACTCCAGCTTTGCTGTCTCTGGTGTGTATGGTGGGGTCAGGTGGTGATGGAAAGACTTTAACCATGGTTATATACTTAATGGAAGGTTGCTGGCTCCTTTTTTAATTTAATTTTATTTTTTAAGGACCAAAAAAATCTTTGTTTTAGAAAAGATTTTAGTAGCCGCGAGAACTGTCTGTCCCAGTGCACTTGTGCTTTGTGACGTGTGCTTACTACTCTCTCCCCACCCACGAAGGCAGACCTACCAGATCCAAGAGTTACGACACTAGCCATGGAGCTGAGGACCTGGGGTCAATTCACTTCATCTTCTCTGAACCTCACTACTTAATTTGTGAAAAGGGGACAGTTGTGGCTTCCTCAGAAGCCTGTGAGGATTAAATGGCAAGTGATGTGAAGTGGCTCATACCAAGTATTATTTCATTTGCTTTTGCACACACCTCTACACCCTTCATTTTTATAAGCAAATAAGAAATAGGCCAGGAGTTGCGGTTCTCATTCACTCAGCTTGCTAAGGGAAGAGGTAGGATAAGATATTATAAAGTGTATTGCCGTCCACTTTTACTTCTGCTTAAATTCTCTAGGATTTTACGCACAATGAAATAGTCTATTTTTGCCTAAAGTGTCCTGTGTTGTACATGAGGGAGAAGAATTTGTGTGGAAGATGTGTGGGAAGACTCCTAGGTGCGTGGGTTGCCTCTTGGCCAGGAGCCAGGGACAGCAGGTGTCTTTGTTCTGTGTGCACACTTCTTTGAGTCTGTCACCGGACTTGGTTCATTGCCCATGAGTGGTTCTCTTACCCTGAGCTGGAAAGTTTTATTAGGAAGATCTACACTTTTGAGGTAGTATCCATCTATTTTTTTTTTTTTTTT
>VBSM01000729.1:12239251-12249829 GCA_008086735.1 Cheirogaleus medius | reverse complement strand
CTCTAGCGATCCTCCCGCCTTGGCCTCCCAGAGTGCTAGGATTACAGGCGTGAGGGAATTCTTGTCATCAAAGGAATGCTGCAGTGTGTTGGTGTTTCTTTTGTGTTCTTAAACCCACAGTAGGGTCAGAAGAAGGTGATGCTCCGTTGCCTCTGGACTGATGGAAAGCTTCAGTAGCTGAGAGAGCCTCAGTTGAAGTCTCAGCATTTTCCTGAAACCTAGACAGTAACCTCCATAGCTTTTGTGTTAAATAGCACAGACCTACACTTAGATATATACAGTCCTTACCTTCATTGATATATACCATGCCAAGAACTCTGAACAATTTCTGTGTCTAATGCCAGGCGCAAAATAGGAATCTATGTTGATTTGATCTAAGACCTGCATGCAAGTGTCAACTGCTTAGTTCTCTTATCTCCAACTCTTGCGCCTGCCTCTCCTTTTGCCCACCTTGAGTCCCTCATGCTTTCATGGTGTCTTCCACCCTTGCTTCTGGAGTTCCTTGGCTAGTCCAGGGATCTAGACAAGCCATGAAGCAATTTTCTTTCCCCTATTAGTGCTCAAATAAAGGTTTTAAGGTCAACCTGTCTTGAGCAGCAGGAAACTATAAGGTAGGTTAGACATCAACCCTTTCCTCAGGGAGCTTGGTCTGCTCTTCTGGCTAAATTTTTCTTTCTCTCCCTCTTTTACTGCCATCTCTGCCAACCTGTTCCCTGCCTCCTCTCCTCCGCCCCCAGTGTGTGTATTCTACTTTCTGCTACAGTTAGATGACAGAAGAAAAGGGAGTTCAAGGATCCCTGCAGTAGTAGTTCATCAGGAGTCAAACCTTTTAGAAGATTAAGTAGTTTGGACTGAGTGGGCAGTTGGTCATCTTGACTTGTAAAAAGGTGCTTACGTTTTCAAGTCAATGAAAAATTACGCCTCCACCTTTCCTGCTTTCTATTGTGCAAAATACAATGAATCTGCTTCTCAGACAGTGAAAGAGGGAAATCAAACACTTGTGTCTGAATTTACTAGACTTCAAATTAATGTGTTTTCTAGCCACTATTTTGTTAATCCTGCTAACTAGAATTTGCCTTTAACCAGGGCCTTTCATGAATTGGGAATGTGTGTTCCACGTGATTCTTTTATGTAGGGATTATATCAGTGTTGATTTAACGTGGTTAATTAAAACTAAAACTGTTGCTCTAAGCACTGGTGTGTTATCTAAGCACTGAGGGCCTATGACTTGGATTTATTCTAGTAATACCAATGTTTGTCCAAGTAACTTGAAAATGTGCCTTTGGTATTTAAGATTGTTTGAATGAGTGAGGGAAAATGAAGAATTCCTTTCTAATAGGCACAAATGACTTATTTTAAGCTCTTCAAATGAACTAAACACTTAATATGAACCTAGTGTAAATTTGTGCCTTCAATAGGTTGAGCCTCCTTTATATCTAAATCATGGTAAATTGAGAGAATTAAAAAACTATAGCATGGACTTGGCATTTGTCATGTCCCACACTGTGCTTTTGTGTAGACTACTTTTTTCCAAAACTTAATCCCTTATGTGTGAAAAGTTGGCATAGAAGAGGCTAACCATAGGCATCTTGGATTCCTGAAGGTGTTTGTTGTATTTATTAAAATTCTTGCAACTGTAGCCAGTAATCAACATAGTATCACAAATGTAGCTATATGATTGAAATGAGAAATAGCAATTCTGTGAAACTGCAAAAAATATTTTTGGTTGACAGAGAATGGGACCAGATGAGATGGCTTTTCATTATTTTGAGAGTTTTGGGTTTTTTTTTTTAAATAAATAATGACATCTTTTAAAGAGTACATAAGTAGAAACTTGACTAAAAGGCATTTTAGGGGAAAAGAGGTCCCTCCTCCCCACCCATCCTTGTAGAAATCAATGTTTAAGGCTTGCAGGGGAAGCTTCCAAGTATGTTTGATTTTTGGCATGTGGATATGGGTGGAGGAGGAGTGGTGAGAAAGGAACTGAAGAAATTAAGGCAGCAGATGAATAGAAGGCTCATAAGGGAGAGATTTTAGAACATGGATCATAAGATTTTAATTTTTCGATTAATACATGTATAGGTTCCAAATACAAAGGGCACAAAATAAGTTTTCTTCTTCCCCTGCCTGCTAAACTAGAGGTGGTATTTGGTAGAGGTTGAACTACCTCTTATGTCTATTATACATAGAGTTTATATGCTTGTATTAATATAAGAATAAATGTTTACAGTTTTAACTTTTCTATTAATGACTCTTGATGAAAATTTCACATTCATACAGAAAGAGCAGACATCATTATTTTCAACAACTGCATGCCTTTGTATACGTGTATCAAATCATTTAACCATCTTCTGATGAATACTTACAGCTTTATGAATAATTCTTCACTGACTGTCTTGGTGCATACTTGCAAGTATACCTGTAGGATAAAATTCAGAGTAGACTTAATGGAAGTGGAATTGCTATGTCAAAGGGTATGTCCACTTAAAATTAAGAATCTCGCATTGTTCTCTAGAGAGCCCATGAGCAGTGTACCAGAGGTGTCTGCTTCCTACATGTGGGACTTATTTTTTTTTTTCCTTTTAATGAAGGAAAAGGGACTTATTATCTTTGCCAATTTGATAGGTGAAAATGATACATTAAGGTTTTAATTTGCCACTCCCTTTTAAGTAAGGTCAAATGTTAGGTGTCTATGTCCTTTGACCCTTCTCTGTTGGTGTCCTGGTATTTCTGATTAGTAGAAGCTCCTTATTCATTAAGGAAATGAATACTTTGCCGCATGATACAAATATTTTTTTGTTTTGTCTTCTGACTTCTTTATGGTATTTTTACCATGTAGATACTTCTATTTTTATATATTCAAATATATCAATTTTGTGGCTTTTAAGTTTTATGTGATTTATAAAGGACTACTCTGTTAAGTAGATATAACTGCTGTCCTTTTTTCCTAGTAGTCTTAGAGTTTCATCCTTGTACACTTAAGTCTTTGATCCATCCATCTAGATCTTAGTTTGGCATGAGATAGGGAGCCACCTTTTTTTCTTTTTTTTTTTTTTAAATCTAGATAACTATCTAGATGTCTTTTTCCCCCCTTTACTATTTTGAAATGCCTCCTTTATTATACACTAAGTCCCTTTATGTATTTGATTTTATTTTTAGGTTTTAAAGATTTTGTTCCATCGATCTGCTTTTTGTGCCAATACCATGCTATTTTAATTACGGTGACTTTGTGATAGCTCTTACAGGCTAGTATATATCACTTTTATTTTTCATAGCTTTTTCCTGGCTATTCCTGCCCTTCCTCCAATATGAACCTTACAAACTCTTATTCTAAAACAGATTGTAACGGAATTTACTACAAGTTCACAGATTTTAAAATATATGAAAATTCTCACTTATATATACTTCCCCCTCACAAAGGAAAAGGTTATAGCTTCCCGATTCTCACTGGTCTCAGATGCCCCTCTTCCAAAGTTCTAGAATAGGAATAGTCCTGACTTTAACCCTGTAGGGACGCCCCTTGGAACAACTCCTTTAAAAAAAACCACTCTAATCAAAGTAATTCCTACAGTTATTCTCATCTGTAATGTTATCGAGGTTCTTTCTGGAGATTTTCTTAAAATTGTTACTTGAATCCCAAGTACTGATTGCATTATGGCTTTTCCATTGCTGTGTGACTTCTCACACTTGTATCATAAACATGATCTTTGAAAGCACAACAGGTGGTACAGTGGAAAGCAAGTTGTATCTTTATAGGTAGGCCAACATGCCTGAGATCTATGCCACCAGATCATAGTCTAGCTGTGTCTCAAAGCCAGTCATACCTTTCTATAATCATTTGAACTTAATTATATAGCATCCTATACAATAAACTCAAATGTACTATATCCTAATCATAAAAGAGGCCACAGAGAATTACTATTATAAGTGGATAGAGAACATGCTAAAGAGAACTCTGTTGCAAATATGACTTGAAACCAAATGCTAGATGCAATAAACATTAAGTATTTCATCACAGATTTTGCTTGGTGTCTAACTTAGGAATGCCTTGGTAGGATGGTCTAGATAGCCTAGGACTTTTTAATGCTGTCTAAAGAGGTTTAAAGGGAACCTTTTATGTTCTTCTTGACAAGATTCTGCAGTGAGCAGTGGAGGGCTCATCCTCAGGTTGGTCTTCTAGAGCCTGCCTTGATCACGCAGTCAACCTCCTGCCTCTCAGCCTAGCCATGAGCTCATGTTGCCTTTCTGTTGGCTTCTGTACCCTCCCCATGCGTGAACTTATCTGTGCCCTTCCCATTCACCCCATCAAGGGACACACTTTCTTCTGCCTTTATATTACATTTTATTTCTACTGCTAGAACTGTCTACACCACACACTGCCTTGTATTGATTCCTTGTATTCTCACCCTCCTCCTCGATAGGGAGCACCCAGAAAGCTCATGTCCATCTCCGTGTGCCCAGCAATACTCTGATACTGAGTAACAACCGTGGGGAATCACTGGCACCGGTGCAAGGCCAGAAATCCATGTTGGAACCCCCGGAGAATGCACGCCACTGTGTATTCAAACGCAGCAGCTTCCAAACAATGAAACTGCAGAAGTCATTAGGATGGATTTTGTGTGTGTCTAGCAAGTCAGAAAGGCAGAGCGGGTGGGAAAACTTTTCACAGTGAAATCTGAGGACCGCACCTTGAACCCTTTGTTTTGGCTTTTATGTCCATCCAGCTAATATTTGACTTATGTGGATCCACAGGCACCCTTGAATTTTTAATATATCAGTATTTGTTTTTATATATTAGGATTTCCAGAAATCTATATTTCATTTTTTTTTTTTTTTTTTTTTGCGAAGTACAATGTAGTTGAAAATTACTTTGGAAACTTTGTGGCTCTAGCAGGTGAAGTGTAGGAAGTGGTATTTTTCTCCTAGTACTCAGTGCTAGCTTTATTCTCCTTAGGTAGCTTCAGTGTACTTTTTTTCAAAATACAGTTGAAAGATCACACTGCCCTGAGGAAGTTGGCCATGTCCTGTGAAGGGCATCTTTGCTGGGAAGAATGGTTCTACCAACAGAGATGACTTCTGTTGACCAGAAATCTAGTTACACAAGCAACTCCTTTGGTTCTATCTTGGATGACAGAAGTATTTGTTAGAGGACATACCTCTCCCATAAGTGAAAGGGACATGGGTATCTTGCTAAGGGAACATGCATTATTCTAGCAAGAGTGGTTGCATTCCCACTTCTTGGTGAGGTCGTAGCCCAGAGTTGAAAATCTGTCTGCTCATGGAGTGGAAGAAGTCGTGTGTGTGTGTGTGTGTATCATGTGTTGTGTGTGTGGGTATTGTCACCTAGGTATCAACCAGTTCAAAATGTCGTTAGGGAGCCAAAGGCAGAAATAAATTGCAGAGAAAACAGAACATTAGCAAGCCATGGAGGCCCATTACTGAAGAATACTGTGTTTAAGCGATTTGGTGCCCTTCACACATACCAGCACACTCCAGCCCCCACCCCCACACAGTTAAAACAAGCAAAACAACAACCCACACAAAACAAAACTATGAAGTCACCTGAGTTGGTACAGAAGTTTGTGTATTTTTGTCCTTATTCTATGTCGGAACTTTTCTTTGCCTACATAACTCATTTAATCCTCACAGCAACACTGAGCAGTAGGTGCTGTTTATCACCATTTTACAGGAAAATGTTCAGAGATAAATCTCTCTGAGTTCCATGAGCTGCTTTGCCATGCAGAAGAGAATCCTAACCCTGTTTCTCACCTCTCACTTTCAGTTTCCTCGGCCAGAACATCCCCCAAGATGGCAGAGGAGAGCAGCAGTGCCCGGGACTGCGTTTCCTTCAGCGTGCTCAACTGGGATCAGGTTAGCCGGCTGCACGAAGTCCTGACCGAGGTCGTACCCATCCACGGACGAGGCAACTTTCCAACCTTGGAGATAACTCTGAAGGACATCGTCCAGACCGTCCGCAGCCGGCTGGAGGAGGCAGGCATCAAAGTGCAGGATGTCCGGCTGAATGGCTCTGCAGCTGGCCACGTTTTGGTCAAAGACAACGGCCTGGGTTGCAAAGACCTGGACCTGATCTTTCACGTGGCTCTTCCAACAGAAGCAGAGTTTCAGCTGGTCAGAGATGTGGTTCTGTGTTCCCTTCTGAACTTCCTGCCAGAGGGCGTGAACAAGCTCAAAATCAGTCCAGTCACTCTGAAGGAGGCATACGTGCAGAAGCTGGTGAAAGTCTGCACGGATACTGACCGCTGGAGCCTGATTTCCCTCTCCAACAAGAACGGGAGGAACGTGGAGCTGAAATTTGTCGACTCCATCCGGCGTCAGTTTGAGTTTAGTGTGGACTCTTTCCAAATCATCCTGGATTCTTTGCTTTTTTTCTATGACTGCTCCAGTAACCCCATTTCTGAGCACTTCCACCCCACAGTGATTGGGGAGAGCATGTACGGGGACTTTGAGGAAGCCTTTGATCACCTGCAGAACAGACTGATCGCCACCAAGAACCCCGAAGAAATCAGAGGCGGGGGACTTCTCAAGTACAGCAACCTTCTCGTGCGGGACTTCAGGCCCACAGACCAGGAAGAAATCAAAACCCTAGAGCGATACATGTGCTCCAGGTTTTTCATCGACTTCCCGGACATCCTTGAACAGCAAAGGAAGTTGGAGACCTACCTGCAAAACCACTTTGCCGAAGAAGAGAGAAGCAAATACGACTACCTCATGATCCTTCGCAGGGTAGTGAATGAGAGCACCGTGTGCCTCATGGGACACGAACGCAGGCAGACGCTGAACCTCATCTCCCTCCTGGCCTTGCGCGTGCTAGCAGAACAAAACATCATCCCCAACGCCACCAACGTCACCTGTTACTACCAGCCAGCTCCTTATGTCAGTGACGGCAACTTCAACAACTACTACGTTGCCCATCCTCCAGTCACCTACAGCCAGCCTTACCCTACCTGGCTGCCCTGTAACTAACCTTGAGACCTGAGGGTTTCCACAGTGGGAGCCCCAGTAGAGCCAGGGCTTTCAGGTAGGGGAGCCTCCTTCTAGATGTAGGTGTTTGGCTTTTAAAGGGGAACTCAGCTCTGATTCTGATTTTTTTTTTTTTTTTATTTGTGTACCCATTGGAATGGGTCTACCGTAACCATGAGCCAACCCTAAAAGGACCCATAGTAAGTGCCACTTTGGAAAATGCTGTAGGAAGTGTGAACTATCCACATCTTTCCAAGATAGACACTAATGTGTCACATCCCAAGCATTAGCACGTGGAGGTTTGAGCTCTGCAATAACATTGGGAGAGCTTGGGCAGCATATGAGAAGTGTTAAGCTACTTTTCTTCTCACTCGAGCCTAGAGTAGGCTGTGTTGGCCCTCACTTGGGATTCTCAGCCGTTACATGGAAGTTGTGCTGATAATCTCTTGTATCAATTTTAGTCAGGCAGAAAATGGTAAACATGAGGGTGCTCTTGTGACCTAATTTTTGTTCAAGGGACTAAATTGCTTATGTTTATTCCCTGTCAGCAGAGCTGAGACTTGCTTTCATCAATAAACCAAAGCCAATAGCTGGAGAATTGAGATCTGGTTGGAAGTGGTTTATGGTTTAGATGCTGTGTTATCTTGAGGAATTGTGAGATATTGCTGAGAAAAAAAAATAACCTTTTCTTGAGATGTAACTTGAAAACAAAATAAAATGTGGAACATAATGTTAAAGTAGAATTGTGGTGGTGGTGGGGGAGGGGTGATTGTAAATAGGAAACATTGAATGTTCATCCTTTTTTTCTTTAAGGAATTCTTATTGAATGACACCTTTTTTTTTTCCTCCTTCATCAGCTCTTTCGTGGCTGACTTCTGTTTTGCTCTTCCTAAGACAGGATTGTGCTGGGTCTGGAGTCATTATGGGAACTGACATAAGGGTCTTCCCATGTTTTAATTGGAAACCCATTTTGGTCACATTCCAAGTATGACAAGCTGTTTTTCTGGAGTACTTTGGCTATTTTTGGTTTTTTGTTCTTTTTGTTTTTGTTTTTTCAAAAATAGTAATTTCCTTCTCCAGGTGTTTTTGACAGCAGATGAATTCAGGAATTTCAGTAGAACCGAGTGACCTGTGGAATTGCTTTAGGATCTAACCTGCTGTCTCTGTGCTGTGCGTGGAGGTATGGGGTTCGTGTTAAGCCTGGCCTTGTGCGCATCGGAGCTACCAAGGCACTTTGAAGTCATTCCAGTGTATTTGGAAAGAATTGAGTGAATGAGAATGATTCTGGTAGATTTGACCATACTTGTTTATATTCTGCACTTTAGAAGGAAAACAGTGTTAATCTCTAGTCAAAAGCAAACTTAGTAAATGGGAAGACTTCTAGCTACTGTTGCTTTTCTCAGTAGATTTAGATAACAGATTTCGTGTTTTGAAACTTTTTGTGGGATCTCTTAGAAAGCATCACTTTAGTGGGTATCAAGGGCAAAAACAGTCAATGCTGCCAGCCATCTTGGTTTCTGAAGTGAATTAATGAAATCCATGCTCCTGATTTTTCTCCTGTGGCCATAAAAATCCAAAGCTCTAAGTGATTGCTTTCTCCTCGCTTTAAGCAATGAAGTTATCTTAATGCAGAAATGCTTGGTAGAAAACGAGTGGTTTACCTTTTTCTAAAAATATTTTCAGATGATGTTTTGGTCCTCTTAAAAGCAGATCAGACGTGACTGAAACTCGAGGTATTTGTGTTGTGCTACATGAGGTGACTAGAAGCCACTTCTTAATGTAACTAGCTCCTGTTTCCCTGTGAGCCTTAGGTATATTTGAATTCACTGGCTTTGAGTCAAGGCTGGTTCTAGTTGAGGGAACTCAGGGTGCTTCAGTGTTAAAAGGGGGGCAATGAAGAGTGAGTCCCAATGAAGAGCGATCCCAACTTTGAAAACTATCTGGTTATCCATGACCTTAAAAAGCTGCCATTGTGGTCAGATGGCAACATATTTGCACAAAAATGACACATTTGTTTAACCAAAGCTTTGAAATGTGATGAAGCCACCAACATACATAGGCACTTGCTAACACAAATCAGTATTGCTTCTACTTAGAAGGCTTGGGGACCAGTAATGAGGTACCGGATGAAGATAGGATCTGTATCAAGTAATTAAATTTCCAGTTTGTCCTTGGAGTTCTTTCTGCTTATATTTTTTTCCTACCTGGTAATAATCCTCCTATGAGGATGAAGGGAGGTACCGAAGTTGCGAGAAATTCCCAGCCCCCAGTCTTTACCATTGTACGATGGCCATCTTGGTGTGGGGTGTGTTCACCTGACCTCTTTAGTCGGCCCAGCTCTTTTTGTCATTTGAGAGTAGACACGTGTTCTGAAACTATCAGGGTAAAAAGTTGCACTGACCAAAGTTGCACTTTTAAAACACAACCCCTGGACTAATGGTGTCTCCACCTCTAGGTGCCTTTTGCCAGCCTCAGAATGAGCCGGGTAACCTTGAATTTCAGGTGTCTGGAAATTCTAGCTGAAACCTGCCTTTCATACTGCTCATACAAGCACCAGGTACCCTGAACTTGTACTTAGTCCAGTGGTTCTGGGTTTTTGTGTGTTGAGTAACATGAAACTTGGCAGTGGCAGAGGGCACTGAAGCTCAAGTGCAAGTTCTAATCTAAATTTAAGCAGTCTCTCGTTTGTTTCACTTTGAACCATTTTCTGATGCTTTCTGCAAGTAGGCAGCCTGTTCTCCCAGCCTGCTTGTTGGAGTCAGTTTGAGCAGCAGTGAGATGAAAATACTACCTCTTCCCCTTGTGTTGGCAGAAGAGCATACACTAGATTCCTGGCCTTGAGCTTCAGTCTGAACTTTAAATCTTACCTTGGCACTAAGACCCTATTCCTCAGTAACTTCAGTGCTGAAACCAAACTCTATATCCCTAACACCTTCAAATCAGAGTTCCTGATGACCACATGTAGTATGTGACACGGCCCACACCAGGGAGACCTGGCAGGTGGGGTGAGTTGGGCAGGGAATGGTGCTTAAGATGGTGCTTAGCTCCTGGTATATAGTACAGATGAGGTTTGGTGTCCACGTTTGTTTTTCAGTTTGGCTTCCACTGGGGACTGAGCCACAGAGTGCTGTGTGTGTTTTGTGTTAGTGCATTAAATTGCTAAAGCCCTGAATCTGCTTATCCTTCAGCCTCACTTCTAGCACCAACCCCCTTCGTGGTTGGTTAGAATTTTAACTAGTACTGCTTTGTTAACTTTGGGAAATGGTGCCACTCAAAAGCAGCTTCCTAACTTCAGGAATCACTCCTTTCTAGTTAACTTTCTGGTACTGGTGCCTTGTATTAGGATGCAGCTTCCTTCTTAACTCAAACGTCCTCTTCCAGAGAGTGGATTAAAGTATAGTTATCCAGTGGTGAGAAGAGAACCTGATGCTCACCGGGGCCGTTAATTCCTGGGTATCTGACTGGGGCTCTGCACTAGGGAGAGCCCTCTGGGGGGATTCTTTAAGTCGAAAGAACTTCCAGTTTCCAAGGTTAGATTCACATCCTTAATCTGGCAGAGACCAGAATTTCACAGCTGACTTTGGAACATATTCCAGT
>VBSM01000729.1:12188918-12239151 GCA_008086735.1 Cheirogaleus medius | reverse complement strand
TGAGCACCATAGTTTTAGTCAGTACCAATTTGATGGCGAGTAGATGTGGAGCCCCTTTTCCTGGTCTTGTGTCGCCTCACTTTGGATAACAGGCTTAAGTTTAATCCAAGACAGCATAAACGGTGCTAGCTCACTGTCGTTTTTTAGAATTGAGTAATATTCCATTGTGAGGTGCTGAATTTCTTTAACTCTTGCAGTATCCTCTATAGCTGTCATCAAGAAAGTCATGTCTTTAACTGCACAAAATCCTTCACCCCCTTGCCTTCAACCTGTCACTGCTTCTCAAACCTTTCAGTCCAAGGATGAGCATTCTCTGGAGTCTAGTGGGTGTGGAGTCCTTGGTGTTTATTCAGTAGCCCTTACTCCTCTGATGCCGTGGCTGCCAGCCCACGCCATGCGTGTTGCCTGTCTACCCCTGCCTTCCTCCTGTCCCAGCAACATCCGTGTCCGGGGCCTCGTTAGCCTTGCAGTTGCTGCCTCTCCTAGCCGTGCACCTGCATTCGTTTACTTTGGATCTAGAACTGCTCATGAAGCTTGGGGTGACTTTCTCTATTTCCACAATCACAAGAATTGGGATCAATCAAAGAGCAACTTTCTGATCTTACTATATTTGTCTGTAAGCTGTCTCGGGATCCTCTTCCTCCTTGTTTTTACTGTGTATACCTTCTGAAAGCTTCCTTGACTCTGCCCTCTTGGTTGCCTTCAGCTCTTGCTTGGATTTCTTCACGAGTCGTGTCACTTGTCTCTTTTCCTTGACTCTTCCAAGGGCTCTTTCTAAAACAGAGGTGCCTGTGCCCCTCCCGTACATTGAAACCTGCGTAAGGCCCTCCTGTGCAAGAGCAGATGTCAGGCCCGAAGGTGATGTTGGGGGTCCTGTACAGCTAGCGAGCCCCTGGCTACCTTCCTATCCTTGGTCTACTCTACTAAGCTGGCCTACTTCCAGTTCTAGAGCATACCGCTCCTTCCATGCACTCCACCCTGCAGCAGGCTTCTAGAAACTGAGCCAAATGTCACCCCTCCTCCCACCTTCTCTGGCTTACCCTGCTACCTCCCCCTGCCTGTTTCTATTAGCGTACTCTCTGAGTTGCATCAGATCCTCACCACATTGTGAACACCTGTGTCCCATTCTCCCCTGCCTGCTTCCCACACAGCTAGCATAGATTTGGTGCTTCAAATGTTGAACTCCGTGTTTTTGGCCATGGAGGACCTGTCCTTGGCCCACTAGCAACGAGGAGGCTCAATCCTGGATATTTACCTGGATGTGTTGTAATGCCCCATTCTGGTGCCAGAAAACATTTCAGTCCCAGGCATTGTCCAGACCAATATTTACATGCAGAAGAACTTGTGTGGGAAGTGGTAGTGTGCAGTTCCCCGGAATGAGAAGTCATGTCCTGGGTGCTATAGCACTATTGATCATGAGCTCTTGACCTCCTGAGTCAGGGTCAGTACTTAGGGTTGAATCTTCACTGCTCTATTCTTTCTAACTCCCTACCCACCAATCCTCCCAACAGACCTACCCTTCTGGTGTTTAGTGGAACACCTCTCGTGCTGCCCCCAAGTGTTGGTTCCTCAGCGCTGGAGTGAGACCTTCCTTCTAGGATTCCAGTACACTCCTAAACTAGTGCGGATTTTTTTCTTCTTCAACATCCAACTTGTCAGCCTGGGGGCGGGGGCAGTAACACACTTGGTTGTAATTTGGGATTGCTGTCTGCTAGAGGATGCTGAGAGCATTAACAGGACCTGAGAGTGTTTCCCACATAACTTCTGAGAAGCAAAGGCCAAGGCCTCCGTATGATGGTGCCACTCTACTAACTTTGGTGTGGGACTTCGTCCCCCGTACCTTGTGGTGCGTTAGTCAGAGGTAAGTCTAGGGTGGTACCCAGACCGGGAGGTGGGATATAAGAAGAAGCCAGATAGCACCGTGGTGAGTGGTCCGCCCCTCCCCTGCCTAAAAGCTGGGGTGGGGAGGATTGGTAAGATGAAGTGACTTCCTGCCCCCAGTGACAGCAACGAGCTGGGGCCACAGTGCCGGTTTCTTGAGTCTGGCCCATGCAGTCTCCTGTGTCACGGGGCTGTGTCCCCCCTGGTGGTAAGTGCCATCTAGAAGAATGTGCTGCTCTGGCAGGTGGACCACAGGCCTCTCTTGAGCAGAGTTCTGTCAGTGCTGCCAAAACCCAGGGAAGTGGGACAGGTCGGAGGCTTGGTCTCACGCCATTCCTTACCCAGCTCGGAGCAGTCCAGCCCACTTGCCCTGGGCATGGCTGGATCACAGGTCTCTCAACTCCAGGGCATTTTCAGCAGAGCAGGCCAGCCCCTGCCTGCCTTTTGCTGTAGGAAGTTTCTGGAAAGGGGAAATGTTCCTACGGGAGAGGTGTGGGAAGAGTCACTGCCTTTCTTTCAGACGCTTGCCTGGGAAGGGGGTATTGAGGCCGGCGTGTGTGATGGGGGAGGCGGAGATGGGGGCAGCCAGTAGCCTTGGCCAGACTTCTGAACAACTTCACTGCATCCCTGCAGTATGGAGAGTGTGTGAGCTTCTGCTCCAGAGATCTGTTGGAAACTGCAGCCATGAGAAAATGGAATGACAATGCCTCATGTTTGACTAAGGCACTAGGGTTTACTGAGTACACATTACATACATGTTAGCGTGTGGGCCTCCCACACCTGTTTGCAAGGTAGCAGTGTTCCCGCTGCAGACGGAGCCGGAAGTTCAGAGTACTTCTGAGTTGCCCAACGTGGTTAGAAGCACAGCCTGTGCACAAAGATCTGATGGCAAAGCCCCTTCTCCCCACTATTGCAGCCCCAAAGGCACCCTGCAAGCCAGAAATTACCCTGCAATGTTAATTGTCGTGTCAGCCGCCTCTCAAGAGCCTAAGAAGTGTTGTGTTGCCTGGTAATAGATCCGTTTCCACTTATCCAGGAAAGGAATTCCTTGGACAGACCAGCAGCTTTTCGCAGACAACCCTCCCTTTGTGGACCAGGCACCGGGGGACCACTGCGGGCTCGCTGACAAGTTTGGGAATGCTTACTGTGCTCTCTGAGCACCAGGTCCCGTGCTGAGCATTAGCGTTGAATCTCCCAACCACTCTGACATAGGACGAGTATATTTACAGATGAGGAAACCAAGACATCATACAGCTGGCACAGCCAACATCTGGCTGTGGGCTGACAACGGGGCTCACGCTGTCAGTCCCTCTACAGCGTGCTATATTGTCTTCATCCTGTATTTTACAGGGTGACATGTGGAGGAGGCACAGGAGAGCAAATATCCTGCCTTCCAACAGGAGCCTTTGAAAAGGAAGGGGGAAAGGGCCAAAGCAACTGATTAGTTAAAAAATTGAGCCAAATAAGTTAAAATAGGGTGGCTATTGTGGTTGCCAGAAAGTTTTAAATTAGAGTTGAAATTGAAACAGCATCCTTTTGTTTCCCCTGCTCTTAACCAAGAAGCCATATACTATAGGGGCAAACTACCTGCAGGCTGGCGAGGAGGGTAGGCGAGTGCCGAGGGCTTTTGCAGAAGTCAGGAAACCAGCTCACCTGTGGCCCTGAAACAATGAAACCGAGAAGGGAGGGGAATCGGAAAGCTAATGGCAAAAGCCCAAGCAGTTCCTGGAGTCAAACACCTGTGGATTTTCATGCACTAAATATAGTGGAAGTTGGGTCACCTTATCCTTAAATAAACACTACAGCTAGCAAAGATTTTTATGAAAAGAACCTTTACATTGGCTCAGGTAATCAGAGGCTGGAGCAGCAGCGCCCGGGCGGCCGTGGCTGGCCCTTGTGCCTCGCCACCCCCATCTCAGGTTCCTATGCAAAATGTCCCTCTGTGGTTTTCCCTGCTCGTAGGTCAGCTCCACGTACTGTATTGTCCCTGTGCCCTTCATCCCCTTCCCCCAACAGGAGGGATCAGTTTCCTTGGCCTTCATATGATCTGACCTGGACGGCGGGAGAGGCGTCCCCTCTCTCTCCAGCTCTGGCAACAGAGGCAGCTTTTCAGCAGGATTATTTTCCATCCTACTTTAGATATTACTAAAAATGACTCTTTCTTTGACTTTGCCTTTTGAGTTTTGTATACTGCTGAATGGGGCACAGCCCCTGTTTCAGGAAATGTTGCATCAGAGGCTCGTTGCCGGGTTCTCAGCTCGGAGGCCCCATGAGTCATGCTTCCAGTCCCCTGTCTGAGCACCAGCGGGGCGCCTAGCTGGGTGCAGGGACTCCAAGTTGAGGAGCACTTCAGAGAGAGGAAGTGGGACAGTGAGACAGTGAGAAGAGCCGGAGGTTCCAGCCCAGCGTGCCCCTCTGCTCCCTCATGATCCACGAGCCCAGCTGTCCTCGTGGTACCATCACGTGCTGACTTTGGGGTTGCTTAGCATTAGAGAAACAAGGTGTTTTATATAAAGCTTCAAGCCCAGTGTCAGGGACACATAGACAGTATCTGTTACTTGATATCCTTTGCCCTCCAGGAGTTTACAATCTGCTGAGGGAGTTAAGGGAAATTTCTAAGTGGTATTAAAAGCACTAAGATGTGTGCCACAGGTTCTTTGGCTCTACGGGACATCAGGAAGTAAATAATAACCCTAGCTACAACTTACTGAGACCTGTGAAGGCCAGTTAAGGGTATCACCTATACTATTGCTGATGCCAGGTAAGGGTGGTAGTCTCTCCCCCTTCTCTACCCCCGCTGCCACCTAACAGATGAGGAACCAAGGCCCAGAAAGGTTGAGCAACACGCCACGGCCTTCACAGCTGCCCGGGCTGAGAGTTTCACACCCGGTGCCAAGATGGTGTGTACCGTGCCCAGCTGCTGGGCTCAGAGCCTGGGGTGCCCGCCAGTGCTCTTGCCCTGGCAGCCCGCCCCATTGCCCAGTGGCCCGTGGGTTGCAATATCATCATAATTCCTGCTAAACAACCAATTAGCCTCAGTCCCGAGGGACTGCCAACTCAATGGAATTCCCCAGAACTTCAGATCCACTTCCCCCACCCCTGTGCTGGGGGTAAGCAGAGAATAAAAGATACTGTTCCGGAGGACTGCAGTGAACTCACTGTACAATGAAGTCATTTTGTTCTTTCACTGAACAACTTCCCCGTACCAGGAATTAGAATCTACATGTTGAAAAAGCCCAGAACCCTCCTGCTCCAGTGTGGCAGGCGCTTTTGTAAATGTGTGACCCGCTGGTTTTGCTGGGATGTGCACATTTCTAATAATGGTGATGATAAACAAAGAGGACTTTGCATGGCAGGGACGAGTCCTCTGTCCAAAGCTGCTGTTTCAGATGTTCCTCCGCCGCCGGAGCCCTGGAGCCTGCCCTACGGGCCCCCACCGGGGCCTGCCTTCCTGGGACCTGGGACACACTCATACTCCCTAATGAAGTCGAGTGCCTCCCCCAGCCCAAAGGCATGTAGTGACTTCAAATGGGGTCAGCAGCTCAGGACCTGTGGGGAAGGGGTGGGGGGGAGATGCCACAGAGCCACGAGGGATGGCATCAGCTCGAGTGAGTTTCTGGCCCTACCACCATGGAAACCAATTAGATAAATAACGTATTCAGGACATGATGAGGGTTTTTCTAGATCGAGGCTATCAGCTATCTTTTTCTGTAGAGGTCCAAAGGGTCACTAGTTTAGGCTTTGTGGGTCATATGGTCTCTGTCACAGCTATTCCACCCTCTTGGTGTATCATGAGAGCAGCCATAGATAGCACATAAACAAATGGACATGACTGTACTCCAGTAAAACTTAATTATGGACACAGAAATTCAAATTTCATATAACTTGCATGTGTCATATTATTCTTTCCCCCAACCATGTAAAATTCATTCGTTCTTACTCGCAGGCTGTTCGCAAACAGGCAGCAAGACGGATTTGGCCCACCGGCTGCAGGTCTAGGTGACGGGCCACTCCACAGCGAGACCCTCCCCCTGGTTTTTGTGTCAACCCCAGCCCCAGCCCCACCATGTTCCTCAGAGAGGTGGAACTACAGACTCCAGCCCTGTCTCCTGGCTGGCTCCTCCGCGTCCACATCCGCGGGGGCTGGGGGGTTGCCGGGTCGCACCTGCTGGCATGAGTTGCTGTCACCGCAACTCTGAAGTCTTGAGGGTCCAGCCACATGGGCATCACTGCCCTCTGGCCCCAGATGATCTTCTGGGCCCACCTTCCACCATACCCCTCACCTAGCGGGGGAAGCCCCTCTCCCCATCAGGGTCCCGTTTCTTCTGTGTTCCCAGCAAGGGCAGACTCCCTCCCTCAGTCCTTCATAGAGCTCCCACATATTGCAACGCCTACTAGGCAGGGCGGGTCCACTCCTTACAGCTCCTTTCCAATAACTCGGGACAATTTGCTTGGGAATTTAAAATTGTTCAATGTATCCTTCCTGCCGCAGTGCCCCACGTCCCAAGGTGCTCCCCCAAGGCTAAGGCGAGCCCTTTATGCTGGCGTCCTGGGCGCTCACACAGACTGCAGGGCCCTTCACCACTTCTCTCAGGGGCCCTAGGACTGGTTGAAAGTGCAGCAGCCAACTGGCCCCCCAGGCTGGGCGTGTCCTCACAGTCTGCCCCTCCTGGCTCAGACCTCCCTGCCCCAGGGGCTCAGCCTCTGCGTTTGCAGCAGGCACCCGGGTTGTCCGAGGGCTGGAGAAATGATGACCAGGCACACCAAATGCACATGTGGCGTGAAGGTTCCAAACTGAAAACCGGCCATTCAGACTCACCCTAGTGAGTCTAAACGGGGACAGGGAGGGCCCTGACAAAATCAGTGTGCAAGGGACGAGATGAAGGAGGGGCTGTAACGAGAAAGGCTCCGCTCTGCCAAGAATAAGGCGCAAGCTGTGAAGGAAGGTATCTGAAGAATACTTGGTCTAAATAAGAAGATCGTGGAAGGGACAGCCCCACTGGCTGGGCAGGGAGAGAGGGAAGCACATGACGCCACCACCGTGCAGCCAGCCCACTCTGTGTGCTTCCTCCTGAGCTTCCCTCTTTTCCTTGCGAGAGGAAACAGGCAGTGAGAGTGAGACGTGAGTGGGGCTGGGGGCTCAGATGGACTCTGATCTGCTGTTTCCTAACTCCGTGACCTTTGGCAAGTTACTTCTCTGTTTTCTGGGCCATAAAAATGGAGATGCCTACCTGCCATGGTCAGCATAAGGATTAGAGGAGATAAAGTCAGGGAGGACCCTGGTGCTAAGGAGGTGGTTGACAAATGACAGCCTGTGTGTGTGTCTGTGTGTGTAAACAAGGTGGTTCATCAGTAAAGTAGTGACTTTTACTTTAGTCCTCAGAATGCCTGATTAAAATCACCTGGAGTACTAGTTAAAAATGCAGATTTCCAGGATACTACCCTCAGATTCTGATTTATTAACAGTAAGTCTGAGTTACGGCCAGGGAATCATACCCAGGCAGTTCTCAGGTGCCCTGAGTTTGGAAACCACAGCCATAAGGGTTAAGGAGGAGGCCCCTGACAAGAACAGGCTCAACCAGAGAGCCCTTAGGAGCTGGAACACAGGTGTCCAGCCTCGGAAGGGAACATCCCAGGGATAGAGAACATTTGAATATATATCACAGAATCACAGATCTTTTTAAATTTTTTTTAGACAGTCTCACTCTGTCACCCCGGGAAGAGTGCAGTGGTATCATCATAGCTCACAGCAACTTCAAACTCCTGGGCTCAAGTGATCCTCCTGTCTCAGCCTCCCAAGTAGCTGGGACTATAGGCATGCACCACCACACCCGGCTAATTTTTCTATTTTTAGTAGAGATGGAGTCTCCTTCTTGCTTAGGCTGGTCTCAAGCTCCTGAGCTCAAGTGATCCTCCCACCTCGGCCTCCCAGAGTTCTAGGATTACAGGCGTAAGACACCACACCCGGCCACATCACAGATCTTAACAAGAAAAAAAGGCAACCAGAAACATCACATCAGTAAGCTAGATGTCTAACTTAGGATTAGTTTGCAATTTTAAGAGGTTACTCACATGGATTTAATAAGAGAGACCAATTTTTCTGTCATTTTCTTAGCCTATTAGATCAGGGTGCAGAGAGACAGTTCTGTTTTGTGTTTTTAGTTCACTATTATATTGCAGTGCATTTTCACTTCAGATTTTGAACAAAAATCATTGTGCCTGAGTGGTGATAAAAATCAAGGGGATTTGTGTTTTGCAGGTCAAAAGTGAGTCCAAGAATGGAGCTCCGCTCGGTGGGTAGTGGTAAGAGATTTTTCACTTCCCCTAATAAAGCCCCAGTCTTGGAGGTTTCACTCTGGAGGGAGAAGCTTCCAGCAAGAAGGGCAGGTGGCCACGAAGCTCTTCCCTCTGGAGTCCTCACTTTAGTGGCCAGATCGCTCTGCTGCCCCAGGAAGCTGCCCCTCCTTTGTAGACTGCCCTACATGGGCACCGCCAACACCTCGGTTCTCTGGAGCCAGCTGAGACAAGCTGGATGCTTCGATGAGGCATATTACTAAAGTTTAAAGGAGAGCAAAAGGAAAATCAACCTAGAAAGAATGAGAATTACAAACACAGGTCAATGTAGAAGTACCGGTTCCTGATGCTCTCCTAGGTAACCAGGTCCTCCGGGCTCCAGTCCACACCTGTCCCGCTGCCCAGCTCTGCACTTGAGCTCCCAGGGGCTGACTCCTATCTCAGCCTCCACTGGGGGACCTACAGTTACTATCACCATGACTCTTTCTCGACCTTGACCTCTTGGTCCTCCCTGGGTTCAGATCTCAAAATCCTGTTGCTCTTTATCCAGGATCTTGCCTACCAATTTTGACATCTGCCGAGAGACTTGCCAGCAAAGACCTCACTGGGTGAGACACACTCTGCCTCTTCCCTGTGCACTACTAGCCGTGGCATTCGTAAACTGAGGACAGCTCACTCTTGGTGGCATGGCATCGTGCCCTTACAGGTGCCTAGGGGCCTGCGTTCCCCACGTATCCTCTCTGCTGTTAGAAGCCCTGCTGCAATCAAGTCACCCTGCTCTCTGTGGCCTGGACTGCAGATCACTGGAAGAGACACTAGCCCTTAACAACTTCGGTCTCCAACCTGTACCAGTCCATGGCCTGTTAGGAACCAGCCACACAGCAGGAGGTGAGTGGCAGGTGAGCAAGCACAGCTCCATCTGTATTTACAGCCGCTCCCCACTGCACGCATCACCACCTGAGCTCTGCCTCCCCCTCCCCACCCCTTCCGGGTCTGTGGAAAATTGTCTTCCATGAAACTGGTCCCTAGTGCCAAAAGGTTGGGGGCTGCTGTTTTAAACCATGTATACTCTTATTTTCTTGTAGACTTAAAAATCTCATAGAGGGGTGGGCAGAGGTTGAGAAAAAAAAAGCTCATGGAATTATTCTGGGGACAAAAAGGACTTCATGGAACAGATTTAGGTAAAGAGCAAAATGCTCACCCCCAAAATAAAGTATTAGCTAGATACCAGGGAGATTTGGCCCTAGCTGGTGAATACTGGGAGCCATTAGTTATACATACTTGTTTTATTCATCATTTGTCATGTTCTGGGATACCAAAAATAATTCTAATAATGGCCGAATTTAAAGTTTCTTAACCTTTTTAATCTTAAAATGTCCACTGATCCATCACATTCAGTGGCAATATTCAATGTTTAAAGAAACATAAAAACAAACAAACATATAATTGCACAGTTTCTATAAAGATCTATTTCATTATTGGTGGTTGGCACATTTAACACTTAAATACATTTAAATAATATATAGATGATTGCCTGACTATAGCATTGGTAACTAGATAGATAACCAATTCAACTAGAAACCAGCTAACAAGTAAAATCTAAATATTTAAAATACAGCTCTTTTTAGATTCCCCCTTTTTTGTTTGTTTGTTTGTTTGTTTTTTTGGTTTTTTTTTTGATCTCCTTTTTTGGGGCAGGTAGAGAAAGCTCACTGGTCACAATGGAAATACATTTAGGCTAAATCTTTTGCGATCCATTCCTAGAGGTTTCTTTCAGTGATTAAGCCTCCAACTCCGGGGCAAGCCCAAGTGTGTGGCCTTTAGCATCAATGCTCTCCCCATCCACCAAGGCAGACAGTGTAGGCTTCACACAAGGCCTCAGGATCTGAGTGTAGCCCACTCCAATTAAACTAGAGTCATTGACTTTTGTAGAAATGGAAGCAGTGAGATGCAACTGATATTTAGCTGCAACACCCAAATGAGTGCAGTAGGTACCTGATGTCCAACAAGGTTTACTGAAGTATCAGGATCTTCATATACTTTCTGATAAATTGATCCTCCAAATTCTGTCCCATCATTGACATTAGTGTGCAGCTGTAAGGCCCCGGTCCTATAGCCCAACGCAAAGTTATCCCTTGTCAGCTGTGATCTGGCACTGTCAACAGTCGCCTGGTAACCAGCAAGCCAGCCCTCGTGACCAGAGACAGCAGGTTGCGGGTCCAGCAGGATCAAAGTCAGCATCAGAACCAAGGTTTATACATTCCTTCTGGTAAGAGGACTTGACTTCACCACTTTTCTTTCCTGTGTTTGGTGAGAAGGCAGTATCTTATGTCAATTTCAAACTGTAATTGTGATTTCTGTTCCCAGGGTGTTATCAGTGTTCCAATTTCTGTGAAAATCAGACCATACTCACACCATTTATATTTGATCTCCAAGGTCCCAGGAGAATTCTGATGCCATCCTGACTCTTTATCCTTTGTACATGACCTATCCCCCAGCCCTGGCCTTTTTAGGGTCTTCTCGTTACTTCTGGTATTGTGAACTTCCTGATAAGGTGCCTTGGTCTGTGTGTGTCTGTATGAGTGTGTATGTGTCTTTGTGTGTGTCTGTGTGTGCCTGTGTGTATGTGCATGCGTGTCTGTGTGTGTATTCGGGTGTATGTTTACATTCACTGTGCTGGGCACGCCATGGGTGATTTAAATCTGAAAGTTATATCCTTCCGTTTTGGGAAATGTTTCCTTTATTATTTCTTTAAAAATATTTTCTTCCTTTTCCCTTTCTGGATATTCATTATTCAGATGTTGGACCTCTGGGCTAATCCTTTAATGTTACTGTTTCTCTCTTGTTTTCAATCAGAAGTCTAAGATTTCTTTTGAACGAAACCAAATCATCAATAGAAACAAATCTTTATTCCTGCAGTGTTCGGAACAAGTAGTCTGTGGTCACGACAGAAATAAAATCTAGCAAGCACAACCCTTCAGCCTGTGGTTGGGGTCTGTTTTGGTGGAGCCACCAGGAGGCCCATATGTCATCTAGCCACCCCCTCCCCAAGACTGGGACCTGCAATGATGGAAGTCACTGGATTCGCAGTGCAGGCTGCTGGGTCTGATTTCCCAGAGACCAGAGTCCCATCTTCGGGAAATGGAGCAAGGGCAGTGGGGAATGAAACTACTGGAAAAGTGATCATAATATCAATGCTGTTTTTCTTACTACAAATCTCCATAAGACCCTGGAAAAAGGAGTGTTGCTAAATAGAGGATCTATTTTGGCAACTTAAGAAAGCCCAGCTCACTGGAAGACTCCTTTTATCCCTTTATCTCTTATCTCCCACGGCCTTCTGGTGCTGCACTGCTGACCCTCCAGCAGCTCAGCGGCCGGGTCTCTGGGCCAGCTTGCTTCTCACATGCCCAGAGATGCGCCCTTTGAACACAAGCACTTCAAATATTTTACCTTCATGGTGGAATTCTTTGCATATTTTCCTGCCTTAGTAAGAATAACAAAATGGCAATATGACTGCTAATAATAATGCATACTTACTGAGTTTGGCACTGTTTTAAGTCCTTTGCATGTGTTCATTAATTTAATCCTTATAGCAACCCTGTGAAGTAGGTGCTAGTATTATCAGCATTTGGTAGATGAGGAGACATGCACAGGGAAATTAAAAATTTGTCCAATGCATAGAGGTCATGCACATAATTTTACCTAGTCTTGGCCTCTCAGAGATATCGTGAGAATCACCAAGTATTGGACTGTAGCCATGAATGCAGACGCACACATGGAGGGTCCTGGGAGTTTGAGAACTGCACTGAGGCCCCTCACGGTGAGGTTCTTTGGGAGTCCACTGAAGACCCTGTGCTAGCAGCACTTACTCTGGATGCGACCCTGCAGAGAAACAAGCCCTGCAGGGGTCCCCTAGAAGAGAGAGGGCGGGGACATTGGTGAGGACAGGGAAGAGCAGGGGACTGGAAGCAACGTGGCTGGGGGAGGTGGGGTGGGATGGAGGTCACCGAAATGCATGGTCGGTGGTCACAGTGGGCTTCCCCCATCGTGCAGTGACGCGATTGGTTTGTTACTTTGGACGACTGGGTGGGCCAGTCAGAATTGGGCTCACCTGTGTAGACAGTGATCCTGATGGTTACCTGACCCCACTGTGTGTTAACTAACACATCAATAAAATGGGGAAAATCATTCTTAAAATGTAGATATGCTCAATTGGATTGCCTCAGATATGTACATAAAGTGCTTAGCAGAGTGTCTGGAATGTAGTAATAACTCAGTAAATGCTCTTAGCCGTTTCTAATAATGACGCTCTGGAGTGAGGCCAAGAGGAACAGTTGCCTTTTGTTACATAATCCGTTCTGTCCATGGCTCTGAATTTAGTCTCAGAGCCACAGTGCAAGTCTCTCTGGAGGGAACTTGTTCTCTGAGAGGTGAGCAGCTGGGCTAGCGAGCTTCGACCCATGTTCCCACCTTGCTGGGCAGCCTTCCTGAGTACAGCCCCTTTCAGCCTGGCTCCCTGGGCCTTGGCTTGCTGAGCCTGGCTCTGGGCAGTCAGATGACGGGTCCTCACTGCGCCCAGCTCACGCTGGCAGGGATCAGGCAGCCTGCATGTTGAAGGACTCCCATGTCAGCAGCTCTGGAAGCCAGCAGGTCTGAGGGGAGACCAGAGGCCTCGAGCTGGAGGCTCCCAGAGGCCCAGTGGCAGACTAGTCTAGAACAGGGACGTCAGCCCTGGCGGCACATGGCTCAGCCCTGTGGAATCCAGACTGTGGTGGCTGCAATGGCCCCTGTCCCTGCTCCTTTCTCCTCTGGCCCAGCTATGGACCCTGCCCTGTACAGACAGGAGGACTCCACCTGCTAGAAGCCACGCCCCCTAAGGAAGACCACCAGGTAAGCCAGCATCGCTGGACTTGGCCCACATGCCCCAAGGAGGCGGCCTTTTCCTCAGCACGGAAGTGGGGGTGGGCACAGACAGAAGGGACAGGGTAGGGGACGCAGATCCAGAGGGAGGCCTGAAGGAAGTTATCTTAGTGAATAGTCTGGAATAGAACATTTTTTTAAGAAGAAAAGTAATTTTAGCATTTTCAAATATTGTATCTATTATTTAAGGGAGATTTGATGCCCCAGGAATTTCCTACATTTTTCCTTTAGGGTCAAAACCCACTCTTTCGATGGCATCTCTTTCGGATGCCCACTCTGCAAGGCAGGCTGGGGCAGAGCGGCGGTGCCGGCTGGCTGGGGCCGGGGCCTGCCCTGCGGTGTGGCGCTCCCTCGGGAAGCCCTTGACCCCCTCCACGGGACCCTGGATCGTGCTCTGAAACCCCTACACAAGGAGAAGAAGGTAAACCGAGCGATGCCACAAGAAGCAGGGCCCCGAAGTAATAGCCCAGGACCCACTGTGCCTTGTGGGCAAATCCACCTCCCATCCCACAGTTTAAAGGTTCAATTCATGCCCCATTTCTGAAATCCCACTGCTTCTGGACTGCTGGATCCAAATAAATGAGCATTTGAAAATGTAAATTTTGAGTTAATGAAATAACAAGATTCATACTTCATTTTTTCCTTACTTGTGTAATTGCCACCCAGTTTCACAAATAAAACATCGCCAGGGCCTTAGAAGTCTCAAGAACCTCCCGCACGTCACTCTCCCTACCCCCTCCCCTGACTTCGTGATATTTTTTTCTTTTCATTATAGTGCTTAGAGATAACATACACAGGTGATAAAACTATAATGAAAAGAAAAAATGTGGTGATAATTACACAAATAAGGAAAAAATGAAGTATAAATCTTCTCATCTCATTAACTGAAAAATTACATTTATATTAGTTTTACCTGTTTCTGAGGTTTATAAAAATGAAATCATAATTTCATTCTGGTGTAATTTGCTTCTTTCATTCAGCAGGATGTTTGTAAGATTCAACCATGTTATTGCATGAAATATTTCTACTTGCAGTAGGTTTGGAATATGTCATTTCTGTGTCTCTGGGCAAGTCAGTTAAGTGTTTTGAGCCTCGGTTGCCTCATCAGAAACTTTGGCTCAGAAATGGTTCTAGAGCCTGCTCCAGTTTCCTGTCTCATTGGAGAAGAGATGAGATAAATGTAACAAAGGAGTCACAAATCACTCCTGGGGACAGAAGAAAACTGTTTTCTATGAACACTGACTCCCTTTTCACTGAACTCGGAGGAATGAACGTGTCTCTGGGAGCAAGAGAAGGGTGGGCACCACACCGTGCAGGCTCTCTCTGCACTAACTGATTGAATTAGGTAATTAGACAAATATTAACCGAGCGTTACTACTGTGCGAGGCATTGTGCTAGGCAGTAGAGATATAAAGATGAACAAGACATAATCCCTCAAGGAGCTCCGATTTCAAAGAGAGAGAGGGAGAGGCAATAAGCAAATGCCTACCGTAAGGGCTGTGGTGCAGGTTTACACAAACTGCCCAAGGCGATGCAGAGGGGGTGGCATTTGCATGGGCCTTTGAAGGATGAGGGAAGAAGGTGGGGAAGGGGAGGGATTTAAGTCCAGGAAAGAGCATGTGCTGAGTAATCTATTGCAGCGTAACAAATTACCCCCAATGTAGCAGCTTAAAACAACAAACCTTTATTATCCCACGCTTCTGTGGGCCAGGCATTCGGAAGCGGCTTAGCTGGTGGACCTGGCCCAAGGTCGCCCCTGAGGTTGCCTTGAGAAGTTGTCCGGCTCTGCAGTCATCAGAAGGCTTGACTGGGGTTGGGGACCTGCTTCCAAGTACTCTCTCTCGCTGGGCAGTTGGCAGAGGCCTTTGTTCCTGGGTTGCTGTTGGCTGGAGGCCTCGGCTCCTCGCCACGTGGGCCCCCTTGTAGGCTGTTGGAGTGTCTTCAGGGTGTGTCAGCTGGCCTTCCACAGAGAGAGCCGCCACACAGAGAAACCAGCAGAAGCCTCAGTGCCTTCTATGACTTAGTCTTTGAAGCTGCACGCTGTCATTTCTGCATCATCCTATTTGTTAGAAGGGAGCCCACGCTTGAGAGAAAGGGAATCAGGCTCCACCTCCGAAGGGAGGAGTACGGCACTAAAGAATCTGCGGTCACATCTTAAATCTGTCACACTGCACAGAGGCGCGAGGGATGGGTGTTGCTCGTGTGTGTAGAAAAGAGTGAGATGCCCGCCATGGGTGCGTGGATTGACATGGAATGGTGGGGGGAGGGGTGCCTGGAGAGGAGGCGTGAACTTGAGGCTGGGGCCTCCAGGCAGGGCCTTACGCTGCAGGCTGCAGAGTAGGGCTGCAGCTCGTCTCCCAGGTGCACCAGCTGGGGCTGGGGCTGGGCTGCCAGGCTCTCAGTGGGCGCAGGTGGTACGTCTCTGGGAGTCCAGTGGCGTGACTGGGCATACTACCTTCAGGCAGTGGGGCAGTCGTGGGGCCACCCAGGCTGGTTCCCAGAGGGATTCGGCCCCAGAGGAGCTGTGAGGCCTCAGAGCCACCAGTGCCACTGTGCAAAGGGGGCTGCTGTGTGGGCCCACAATCCCTGTGGTGGCAGCCAGCCCCGGTTGTCCCCTGCTGGAGCAGCACAGCCAGAGCTGCCCCGCCCAGACTCATCTTCCATCGGAGAGGGGAGTGCTGAGTAACCCTCCCCCACACACACTCTTCACATCAGAGTTTCTGATCAGCCTGGTGAAAAGCCCAGCCCCTCTCCCCAGGGAGATGCACATACACCACATGTTTGTGCATTTGTGAGCAGATGTGGGGCTTTTCCCACCCCTCTTAGGCTAACCATGCACCTCCCCCTCTCCCTCTCCTCCATGCCCCCCCAGCCTCAGGTGAAGAACTTTGCTTCTTGTGGCGCCTCCTTCACCCAAACTCTCCCAGTGGAGGCGAGGGGTGGATGGGAAGAGAACAGGATCCTCCGGAGTCTAGTAAGAGCTCTACAGGTGTTCTGAACATAGCCCAGGTGTCAGCTGGGCTCTCTCTCCCTCGAGTTCTAGATAAGATCGTCTAAATAAGGTTGGTCTAAGCCCTCACTCAGTGCCTTTGGCAAGTTCCAAGCCCTTCCTAAGATTTCCCCATTGTGGTTACTGTTCGTGGTCAACTCTGGCTCTAAACTCCTGATTCCATAGAATTAATTCAGTTTATGGATTACCCTGAATCCCCTGGGCTATTCCTGTTCCGCATTCCTATGGTCCCAGAGCCCCGGTTCAGCCTGTCACATAATTCCACAAAACACCCTAGATTGTACAAGGCACAATGTTAATTAGATATTTGACTAAAAATCTATAGGAGAAGACATTAATGTCACAGCATTTAGGGTTGCCAGATAATATCCAGGATACCCAGTTAAATTTGAATTTCAGATAAACAATGAATAATTTTTTCATTATATGTTCCCCCTACATGCACACAATTTTTCCTAAACCTGGTCACTCTAACAACAATGCCAACAGCTTCAACTTGCACACTGGACACCTTTGGTCCTTGGCCTCCCCTCCACTGGGGCTTTCTCATGGTTTGTGTCCCCTCCGGGGTCCCCAGCACCCACCGTCTCACTGGCTCTCTGCTCTCTCTCTCCTGTTTCCCTCCTCCCCTCCCTCCTTTGTCCTATTGCAGGTTAGCTCGCATATCTAAAACCATCTGGCTCCAAGCACAACAAAAGGGCCTTTTATTCGCTCAGATCTGCTCTCCTTCCAAGGTAGTCCCCCCACTTACATAAATATCCTATGACAACACTCTTAACGTGAGCCACCACGGTGACGACAAGGCCTTGTCTTCTACTCTAGACAGTTACATCGATCCCTCGCTGGCTGTGGGGTTTCTGGAGGAGGAAGCATGTTAGGCTGAACCATTTGTACATTCAGCACATATTTATTATGTCCCTATGACTTAATAGGGTATAAAATGATGAACAAGATGACGTGTGGGGCACTGAGTGGTGAGTGAGACCTCAGGGCAGGTAGCCACTGGGCCTTGTAGTTGGTGCAGGGTGGAGGGTACCTCATGAGTCATGAAATCCCAGAGAAGGGGTCAATCTCAGAGGGCTTTCTGGAGAAGGCATCATTTCAGCTAGTCCAGAATGGATGAAAAGAACTTCACAGGCCAGGAAAAAGGGACAGATATCTTAAGCAGAGAAAATATAGGCACAGGGAATGATAGAAAAGTTGGCATGGCAGAAGATGTGCACGAGAGGCCAGTGATATGGTCCGGAGTGTTTGTGCTAAGTTTGGTGCACCTCTGTTGTATGCCCTTGCTCACAGCAGAAAGAGCCCACTTCCATTCGTTCCAACAGGCGAAGGAACAGGAAATGTACTCATTTCCTATTGCCATGTAACAAACTAGCAAAAGCTTAGCGCCTTAAAACAACATGCATTTATCCTCTGCTCTGCTTCAGGGTATCTCACGAGGCTGCAGTCAAGGTATTGACCAGGTCTGGGCTCTCATCTGAGGCTCAACTGTAGAAGAATCCACGGTCAAGCTCACTTACATAGTTGCTGGTGGGATTCAGTTCCTTGCAGGTTGTTGGACTGATGGCCAACACTGTCTGTCAACTGGGGACCACCCTATGTACCTGGCACATGGAGCCCTCTACAGTGGCACTTGCTTCATGGAAGCAAGCGAGCCGGGAAGGCAATGGAAGGAGTCTTCTAGCAAGACTGAAGTTCCAAGTTTTTGGAATCTAATGGTGGAAATGACATCCCACCACCTGCGCAGTGTTCTGTTGGTTAGAGCAAGTCGTAGGCCCTGCCTACACTCAAGAGACTGGGCTACACAAGGGCATAAATGCCAGGAGGTGGAGTGTTGGGAGACATCTCAAGATCCGTCCACCGTGTTAAGCAACAGTAAGTTGTGTGTATATGTGGTGGGGGATGGGTGGGCAGTGAGGAGTCCCTTGGGGGAGGGAAGTGGCTTATTGGGAGAGAGGGTCAGGGAGACTTCCCTAGGAGAGACTTCCCACATGCTGTGGCGCATGCAGGTTAGGGAGGGCTGGCCTCCTCCTGTCCACCCTGCACTGGGGCAACTTCCCATCTCTGGAAGGGGCTGCATGCCTCTGAGCTAGGCTGAGGCTCACCATTACAATGGGCCATGGTGGATGAGCAGAGGCCCTTTCACCCTAGTTTCAGCCTGGGACCCGGGACACCTTGCCAAGGGGGTTGATGAGGACATGAATTAGGGTAGGGGCCATAGGGATGGGAAAGAAAGATTGGGAAAGGATTTGGAGGGTAATACTGGGGGCCTCATGACTGACTGGACGTGAGAGGAATGGTGTGTGGTACGTTTCTACAGTGAGAAATTGGGGAGATAGTGCTGTCATTAACCAACAGAAGGAAGCATGGGTAGCAGGTGTGGGGCCTTTGGTCATGCTAATTTGAGAAAAGGATGCTGATAATTTCCTGTATAGTTTCAGGGCTCGAGACCAGGATGCGGGCAAGGGAATCACAGTGAGGAGACGCTAACTGGAGCCTCCTCTGTGGGTCAAGGCACCCAAGTGAGCAAGTGGACCCAGGGCAGATTCCTTAGGGAGGGTCCACACAGACAGAACTAGCAAAGGAGCAAGAGCCAGGGAAGGCTGAGAAGGAGCAGCCGGAGAGGCCAGTGGAGAACCAGAATGGTGCGATGTCCTAGGAGTGAAGGGAGGAGTGGTTGGCTGCGTCAGAGTTGTACGGACAGGAGAATGGATGTTCCGTGTCATTGTGACTTTATAGATTCAGGTGCAGAAGCAGAGGGGGACAAAGCCCTATTGCAAGAGGCTGAAGAAGAAATGAGAGGTGATGAGCACCAAGTGCAGATGACTTTTTAACCACTTCGGTACGAGCGTTGACTATACTCGACAGCCACAGATGAACGCGCACAGCCGAGCGTCGACTTTAGCCGACAGCCAAAAGCTTTTACTTTTACAGCTTTTATCTCTGCAGTTGCAGTGTGTACATTCAGCTAATAAGTTACTGCGAATCTGTGACCTTTTAACAAGTCCTTAGTAGGAGTTATTATAGTTATTTTCCTAAAGCTGCCTGTAAAGTAAAACAAGCTTTCAGTGTTTTAAAGCTTTCCTCATCACACAAGAGCAAAACGGATTCGTCGTCAATGCACAGCACAAACTATTGTGGGGACTATGAGTGCCGGCTGTGGGCAAGGTTTCGCGGCCGGTGAGCGCGGTACCGAAGTGGTTAAAAGAAAGGGCACTAAGGCTTAGTGGGCAATTGCATGGGCTTGGGGCGCCAGCTCCGCCTCTAGGCAAGCCCTGGAGGAGTAGGGAGCAGAGTAACCTTCCTAGGGTTGTTGTGAGGTGTATCGAGGTGGCACATGTCACAGCATGGGAGACACCACTCAGAACTCAGCCCTCTACCTGTGCTCCTGCTCCTCCCAGGCTCTTCTCCAAAAATGGTCTTAAAACCAGTACACTCCCCAACTCAAATGTTCCCTCTACACGCAGCGTAACATTCACAATCCCTGCATGAGCTGGTTTCTACTAATGTCCCTGTCCCTACACCCTTCTCCTGTCACCCTTGAACACGTGAAGCTCTTCCAGACTTTAGAGCACATCCATGTAGAATTTCCCCTGCTTGGGCCACTCTTCTGACTTACCTGTTGTCAGTCACCCTTCAGGGAAGTGACAGCTTACATGTCACTTCCTAAAGAAATCTTCCCTGGCCCCTGACCTAAAAGTCAGGCTCTGTGGTATCCTCTCTAGTGCCTGGCACAGTTCCAGGCACATAGCAGGAACTCAACTCATGTTTGTCTATGAAAAATGAGAAAGGAATATCAACAACTGGCTGTGTGACCTAGAGAAGTCACTTCACCTCTCTGGAACTTAAAGCTTCCTCCTCTGTTTTGTAGGAAGGAAGACTGTGTATCTCTAAGATCTTTCAGCTCTGACAATCTTGGACCCTTTAGCTCCAGTGTTTATTTAGGTTTTTTTTATAAGGATTCATTGAATAATGCAGGTAGGAGGGCTTGGGGGGTTACAGGGGAGGGTGAGAGGCTGGGGAGCTTGACACAGGTGTGAAGTCCCTACAGCAAAGCCCACTCACCCACGCTCTTCCCCAGCCACCCATAGGTCTGCAGCCCCTACTTGTGCCTTATGGGCAGGAGTTGGAGGACAGTCAGAATTGAAACCACAGCCTCCCATTTGTAGTGCTTAGGCTTCAGCTCAATGAGCTAGGAAGTCTAACACTAGCATCTACTCCCAAAGAATAAGTACTCTGCACTTGTAAACCCAGACAGTGTGTGCACACCCTACACACGCACACAAAATACAGGTGTGCAATAACATACAAAGGAGCATACAGATGTACACAGAGGTGCACACACACACAATGCCCCGGAGAGTCCCTCTGCATCCTCCTGAACCCAGGAGGGCTCTGTCGCCTCCTGAGTCTGTAGGTCATTCTTTGCCCTGGTCCTCTGGGTCTTCCCTGTCTCAACAGACCACGTGGCTGTGCACTCAGCCCCCGGGGATTTAGTAGTGCCTTCACTGACAGGGTCGAAAACAGGCAGGGAGGGAGAATAACTTACAGGACTCTCCAGATGTCACAGTATTTGCATGTTCACAGTACGAGGGGATGAGAAAAACCAGGTTTAGTCACTAGAAACTTGGGGGTGTGCAGGTGCGGCTTTCGAGAGAACTGGGAAACAGAGCTGCACGAGGATGGCAGTGGCGCTGAGTTCCGCCAGTTTCACTACGACACAGGCCCCGTGATCTCTCTGAACTCTCAGAAGGACCTACGTGCCCCTAGGTGTTTAGAGCTGATGAAACTGAGATTTAGGCATGTAAATGACTTGCCCAAGGCGTGCAATTTGCAATTGGCAGATCTGGGGCTCAGACTCAGCCCTCTGAGCAGGCGCCACCCCCACCGGCTACACCTCTTGCCTCTGGTGTTTGGCCCCCCTTCCAGGCTGCTGGTGCTCACCTGCTCACAGGCAGCCTTCAGGAGCCCTGGCTGTGTTGAGCAGGGCTGGGGAAATGGTTAGTTTTCTAGACGCCTGTGAAAGCACAGCCTTTAGAGAACAGCTGCCTGTGACACTCTAGCTGCAGGCTGTGGCCCAGTGCTCTTGTGGAACACGCAGGGGTTTCTGGAGAGAAGCAAACACGAGTCAGAAGAGAGACAAACAGGCCATACCTGCAGACTGGCCAACAGCAAGACGGTCAAGCAGTGGCAGGCTGACAGCCTCAGACCTTTTTGAAATGGAATGCCCAGCTGACAGTTACACCGGCCCGGAGACGCACCTCCTCTCCCCGCTCCTACACACAGGCACGCGTGTGTGCCGTGGTTGTGGGACTGGAGCACGCAGGATTTTTAGCAGCTTTAAAGGATCTTAGAGATCACTGGGTCCAATGTTTCCCAGACTACCCTGATGTGAAGAGTCTCATGAAGTACTCATTTAAGACAAATCCCAACCTGGGCCCTATTCTGGAACCAGTATCTCTAAGGGAGGGGCTGGGGAAGGTGACTGTTTTACCAGGTTCCCCAGAGATTCTTGTCGCCAGCAGAGTTTGGAAACACTGCACCTAGACCAACGCCTTCGTTTTATTAGTGACGTTTCAGTGATCTGGAGAGGGCGTGTGGGCGGCCCCCGGTCACACAGCGAGTTGGCGGCGGGGCAGGCACGTGGATTCCCAGCGCTGAGTCCTCTTTGTTACACAGCCCCCGATTCCTGTGACCATGCAGAGAGGGAAGGATGGAAAGAGGTCACAGTCACTGAGCACCTACCACGGATTGGGGCCTGCCTGACAATTCAGTAGTAAGAGCTAAGGGAACCCGTGGGAACCACGCACTGTGCCGGGTGCCTTTCCTGCTCATGCCCCGTAATCCTCACAGCAGCGCCTTGGCTGGGACGGTCGCCCTCCTCACGTGAGAGATAAGGAAACCATCACAGGGCTGAGCGCTTCCCGGGCCACAGAGGTCCAAGAGGCAGAGGCAGAATTCGAACCTGGATCTGTGAGGACTGAGCTGGAAGGAACCTTGAGAGCCCAGGCTCCCCAGCGCTGCACCCCGTATTAGCTCTCGGCGAGTCACTCTACGTGGCTTATTTCACCGAGTGCTCACAGCAACCCTGTGATGTAGGCGGCTTCTCTTTTAAAGTTGAAGAAGCTCAGGGTGGCGAGGAAACCCACCTAGCATCGTGCAGCCAGCAAATCATGACAGTGGATTCAGCCAGGTCTGTCTTACGCCGAATCCACACTTCTCAGCACACAGGAGGTTTCGGGGGCCCCTCCCTGGGGCCCAGACCGCCTCTCCTGACAGTCCCAGCCCCACTGTCCCAGCTCAAACCTTCACCCTTCCCAGCACTCTGCACCCCAGGGCTCCTCTGCCACCCTGGCGCTGCCACGTCTCCGTGTCTGTTTGTCCCTGAGTGTGATTCTGACACTAAACTGCTTTGAGGTTCTAAAGTCAGACTTGGTGCACTTTTGGAAAAGGGCCAGATAGTAAATATTTCAGGCTGTGGGGCCGGACCACCTCTCTTGCAGCTCCTCGACTCCGCCCGTGCAGTGTGTGTAGCGTCATCCATAGACCATGTGTGAAGGACCAGCGTGGCTCAACCCAACTGTATTTCATGGCCTGCAGTTTGCCCGTCGCCATTCTAGAAGAATGCCAGGGATTGCTTATTTGAGCAGATATTCATTTGCTTCTGTTCTTTATGGGGGAGAAAATGCGTCTGTGTGGGAAGGCGTGTGTTTGAGGAGAGCCCCAATGTGTCTGGCCCCCGAGACCCTGGTGCCCAATAAGCTAGAGAGGACTGCCTTGTCCTCAGGGACTGCTGTCTGTCCATTCATTCATTCATTCATAGAATATTCTCAAACACCTGCCCTATGGCAGGTGCTGAGCTGAGCCTTGCTGGGACAGGAGAGAAGCCCCTGTCCTTGCAGAGCTTGTAGCTCAGTTACACCTGGGGTTACCTGTGTGACGAGAGCTCGCTAGTCCTGGAAAGGAGGGACGCGAGACTTAGCTGGGACCAGGGAAGGTTTCTTTGAAAAAGCAATGTTTAAGCTGATTCCCTGGACTGGAAACTATACGAGTGAAGGAGTGACATAATCAACACCTCAAGGGGCAGATTTTCACAAGCTATTTTTCAGGAATATGTGGGCTGCCGCATTGACCTTTTTGGGAGGATTTGATTCTTTTAGATAACAGGAACATCTGATTCTTCCACAGGCAGATGGGCCTGGCTGTTGAGCCTGTTCCGTGATCCCAATGGCCCTGTCTCCACCCCTGGGAGAAGGGGAGGGTGGAGCTGACGTCTTGTGTGAGGTGGTGAATTGACACAGATGTGGACAAAACCCCTGCAAAAATGCAAAATTTCTGTTTGTTTCTTCAGGCTTACCCCTAAGCTGAGTCTCTCAGATTATTCAAAAATATCGAGATCTCAAATTTTAATAATGTTATTTTTAAGAAAATCTTTAAAATTTAACATTGTAATGTAATCTTTATTTAAAATATAAAATGACTTATTGCCTTTTTTCTTAAAAAAAATGGAAAAATCTTATCTAGTTAATTCCTCATTCCTTGGGCCCAAAAGACTCAATTTTAGTTGTTTAAGGAAAATATAAGAAACATCAGTGAATTAAACTGATAATTGATTCAAATACTAATTTTAAATTTTGATTATTTAAAAAATTTTTTTTCACAAAATCACTCACTCATTTTAGAAACATTTTTGAGATCACACCATGTGCTAGGCATTGGGCTACAAAGTGAAAAAGACATAGATCTTCAGATCTATTTTTCTTTTTTAATATGCTCCCCAGAATTTGTACAGTCTTAGGAGTGTCCTTGCTGTTGGTTTAGCTCAGGACACAGGTGTTGTGGGTTGTGTTTAGCAATTGATGTGCACAGCCTCACTTCTTTCCCCTACAGGACCGTCAGGCTGCCTGTGTAGAGCCATGTGTCCCAGGCTAGCCCGTGGGCTGCACTGACTGGAGGCTTTGTGCATGCTTGGGGGTGATGGCCAAGGTAATAAAGAGTGTTTGGGGGCAGTGGTGACAGTGTGACAGAAATGGAGACAGTATATGCTGGTCTCCTCCTTGCACCATGCTCCTGGCTCCCTGCTGGTAATGCAAGATCCCCTGGACAGATGCTCTTGGCAAACATCTCCCAGGCTGCTGGCTGTTCACGTTGCCCTTGAGCTCTGAAATATACACTCCGGGGCTCGCAGACATTGCTGGAGGCTTTGTGTTCCCAGCACAGACACATTCTCTGGGGGAACCTGAGCTCCAGGGGTGTGAAAAATGGCTGAAAATAAGTCCTGGGAGCAGCGTGATATGGAGTTTGCAAACCATTTCACATCCAGCAACTTTCAGGAAGGGCAAGAGGCCACCCAACCAGGTCATTGAAACAAGGCCATTTCTTGAGTGAGGCTGCAAGAGGGTGGGCACTGAAGAGGGGCTGTCTTGTGTTTGAGGGGGTGACGCACTAGCCTAGAGTCTAGAGTGACAGGGACCTCGGGGAAGGGACTCAAGGTCCTGATGTGGAAGGAGGGAAGCCAGCGTCGGAAGAGGCTAACTGTGGTATGGAGGAGACCCTGCACTGGAACCTCAGTGTTTATTGCGGTTCTGTGGAAATGACTGGGGTTTCTGGGGTTCCTGAGCCGAAAAGCATCTGCCTCGCAACACCAGTGCACCAGGTGGCCACGTCTGCCAGGCAGGCAGGAAGGGGCCCATCATCCTTCCAGGTGTTTGTTTTACCCCTGTTACAGTTTCCAGAGCCACCTTGTTTGCTGAACTTTGCACAACTTTGCTGAACTTCCGGCCTGCGCACGCATCCACCCTCAGGATGGCAAGTAGTTTTCACCTGGGTGCCGATTCTGCTCCATGGTGGGACCCCCCAAAGGACTTTGCTGAGACAGAGTTCTTAAGCCACCTCTGGTCCTTCAGAGGCTGTGATCAATTATTGATGACTCTCAGGGGTGTGCCACCAAATTACAATCTCTGCAACTCAGTTGTGTACCAGTTGTGTATCCCTGCTACCTAGGCCCACACGTGCTATGTTGTGGGTACTGGATAAATATCTGTTGAATGAAATTTAATCTGCCTAGAATGCCTCTCCTCTTAAGTGTCCAGTAGATTCTGTACTTCTCTGGATGGCTCAGCAGGTGAAAAGTGACAATTGCCTTTTGAGGTATCCCAGGAAATCTAATTGTTGGGCAGAGCAGGAAGGAGGCAGTAGATACATTTGTTCGTTCGACAGGTATTTGTTGAGTGTCTACTGTGGGCTGAGCCATGGGCTGGGTGCTTGGAACACAGCGTGTGGTGGAGCTGGGAACAGACTGGAGGCCCCTGTCTGCAGAGATAGAGGGCAGTGAAGATACCTCACCCCTCAGGGGAGCTGGAGAAGTCCTGCTACAGGTCAGAAGTGTGTTTCCAAGTGGCTGAGGGGCTGGGTGAGGAAATTCTCCATGGGACGCCTTGCTCAGCCCTTCTAGAACCCTTTGCCCCAGGCCCTTCTCACCACTGCGTGTCAGGCGTCTTGGGTTTCTCTGGGACGCTTGCAGCTTCCGTTAGGCCAGTAAGCGCTTCTGTCTCTCCCAGCCTGTGCACACGGGTGGAGGACTTGAAGTGCTTTCTAAATATAAGCCAGGTGCCCCTCCCCTCCCAAATTCTGGCAGTTCTGGGGGAAGCAGATAAAGAATGCAGAAGGTCTTATGCTTCCAACCCGCCAGGTCATCTCCCCTCCCTTCGGCTAGCCCCTCCCAAGGCCCACGGGGCAGGTCTGGTTCCTCACCCCCAATGTGCCATCCCTAGATAAGAAGGTTCCAGGAACCTGACTAGCAGGGGTGTCATCACCACTCATTCGGGTAAGTCCTGATGTGTGTGTCTCCCTGATTGGGTCCTAAAAACTCAGAATTTGCCACTTCATGCACTTCAGATGGTTAAAGAAATGTTTTGAAAACACAGAAGCTAACATCGCAAGTTACAAAATAAATAAAGTTCTTTGAAGACTATCCTATACATGAAAGCAAGAGCTTTTTTTGGTTCTGTTTTTTTGTGCATTGGAAAATGAAATAAATTAAATTTTGACCTGTGGAAACATGCCTCCATGGATCTGTTCATGCACATTCACACCCTTGTGTGTGTAAGGAGCCACGTTACACATGCTTGTGCAGATGTCCACATGTGAGCGTACACACATACACAAACACACACACACACACACACAACCACACGGTCACACCCTAGCCTTTCGTTCTAGTTTCTGATCTTCCGCTGTGGTTAGTTTGCAAAGATTTGTATATTCCACAACAAGGGACTTGGAAATACCTACCTGTTCCCTGCTACTTCTCATTAACATGTTTTTGTTTTCCTGGTCTTCCTCCCATTACACCAGATATTTGCCATGAACACACTCAGTCACAAATTCACGGGCATCCAGAAGCCTCCCAGGTGTGCATCCTCCTTCCCCCTCCTGGAGGCGGTGTGGTGTGGCAGGAGGAGCAGGCCCTTTGGAGTCTAAGTGACTCATGTCACTCACTGGATATGAGTGATAAGCTGTGTGACCTTGGGCAGAGACGTAATCACTGGAGCCTCGGTTTCCTGCTTAGTCAAAACAGTACATGTGATGCCACCTCACAAGGTTGTGGCTAGGATGGAATGAGATGACGTACAGAAAACCGATGCTTCCTACCTGCCACATGGGAGACGCTTAGTAAAGGTTAGCTTCTCTCCCACTGTGACTAACAGAAGAATTTCGTCCACTGTAGGGAGGAGCCTTAGGGACTCCTCCCCCCAATCTGGGCTTCCCCAGTCCTCTTAGCCCCCACACTCAGAATCAGCGCCAAGTCCTGGCCGGCAGCAGGCCCTTGGAGAAGGGTTGCGACCCCCTGGATTGAACCCCCTGGATGTACAGCCCCGGGCTTGGCCAGCTCTAGGGGAAGGGAGGAACTTACTTCTGCAGGAGGGAGCCCATTCCACTGTCAGACATGTCAGGTACTTAGAAAGCACTTACTGGAAAGACTGGACAAGAACTGCCCAGGAATGGGTTGGGGGTGCAGGTGGCTGGCGTTTGGGAGGGAAACGATCTATAGAGCGGTATTGATGCCTTGTGTTTGTGCCCAGGAGCAGGAAGAGAGCATGGTCCTTCCACTGAGATCCTGCACTCACTGCTGCATGTCGCCAGCAGCCTTGCTTGCAAGGACAGACCGAGGGCACGGAACGTATTTGCTTTTTCCTCTGATGGTGATATTAACTAGGCACTACCAGGGATCAAAGCCACAGTCATGACCGCATCATGTTGCTTCCGGGCAACAACTAAGCAAATTCAAATGTGAATTTAAAGCACACACATTTCTAGAAGTCAGAAGCCTTAAATCTCAACTATTTACATGAGTAGACACCAACTGTCTGTGATGACGTTTGTCACTGTTTTACTACTTTCTGTTGGCTTACTGGAAACCTCATTCCGTGTAGGAGAAGAAAGAAGAAGTGGCACCTGGGTGGTGTCTCAGAAACTGTGGCTGGGGACTTCCCTCCTGTCAGAACGTGCATCACTAGTCATTTCAGAGACTCTGTTTTAGTACAAGGTGGTCACAGGGAGGCCATATGATTCAGGAAAGTTATGAGGCTTTGGTTCTAATCCCAGTTCACCTTAGGAAAATCACCCTCTCTGAGCCTAGTTCTCTCCTATATAATAGAGGAATAGATAGAATCCTGTCTAAGGTTTTATTCCTGCTCTGACATTTTGTGGTTTTAGTGCAACCACAAAACTCACAGATCTGCAGAACTTTAGTCCAGCTCCTCATCACTTTCCTGTGGAACTACGAGGAGATTCTGCTAACAGAACTCAATGTCTCTTCCTAGGCCAGTCCTTCCTTAGTGCTCCTTAGGCCTTTGGATACCTGAGCGGCCCTTCTCAAATAGACCACTAATGCCTTTTCCCCCTTTTAAAGATTTCCATTAGGAACTATTTGCCACTTCTTTGGTCCTTGATTATGAGTTTCATTTTTCTTTTTCTTCGCATGTCTAGTACATTTTGATTGCGTGCTAGACTTTATGGGTGATCCTTGGTAGGGAGCCTAGATTTTCTTGTCTTCCTGTGAAGTGCAGTGAGTTTTCTTCTGGCAGTTAGGTTACTAGCATATCTTTGTGGTCCTGTCAGGCTTGGTTTTATTCTTGGTTAGGGCATATCTATTTCTGTTTCTGACTTAGCCCTAGGGGCATGCCTCTTTTCCTACAGTGTGTTCCCTATCCTAAAGTCTGGTCTTTCTAATATCACCGCTGAAAGCCTGTGGTGCTCAGTGAGGTCTCTCCACTCTGCCTGGAACTCCAGTGTCTCCAGTCCTGCCCGATCTCTAGTGTCGCTGTCTGCTCTCAGCCCTGCAATGGGTGACCTTTGCTAGGCAATGCAGAGTCTCACCTGGTGCATGTGCACCTTAGCCTTTGACCAAGACCCATGAGTGATGCCTACCCAATCTCTGCCCCATGCCCCAAAACACATCCTTGTAGCAGCCCAGAACTCCTCCTCGGCCACCTTTGCTCCGCTTGAGCTCCATCTCCTTGTGCTGTGGAAGGAAGATCTCCCCAGACAGAGGGCCAGGCTGATCGTGGGCCTTAGCTTGTGTGTTTCTCCTCTCTCAAGGACCACAGTCCTGCACTACCTGTCGTTCATTGCCTGAAAACATTTTGCCTCATATATTTTGTCCAATTTTATGATTGTTTTTGACAGAAGGACAGGTCTAGTACTAGTTAGGCTGTCCTTCATTGGAAACTAAATCCCCACATTTCACAGCCAGCAGTCTATAGATGACGTCTAAAGCAGAGGATTTGAGAAGCAACCACGTCATAGGCACATTTTCCGGATATGAAAGCAATCTGTGGAAGATCCAAAGACAGAGGTGGGGAAAAGTAATTTCCTCTACCCAGGGATTGGGGCTGGCTGTGGTGAGGGTAGGGGCAGGGCTTTTTAAAGAAAAGGTTCTTTTGTACAATTTGGTATTTTTTAAAACCGTGTGTAGGTGTTATTGGCTCTTGTTTATCTTTGTATAAAGCCCAACCAAACTCTTTTGTTTGGGATACAAGGCCCTTCACCCACTTCCCCATGCACTTCAAATTCCTCAGCTATGGTCTTCTCACCGTTGCCTCTACGTGCCATGCTCACGGCGGGGTGTTTCAGCCCCACCTAGATGACCCTACGCTGTTTATCTCGCCATTTTGATTCTGGGGCCCTACTGCCCCTCACACTTTGGCCTTTGGGGGCGGGGGGTCCCTGTGTCTGTGTTGGCAGGCAGTGCGCCAGGGCACCAGGCCTGTGCTGGTCTCTCGGTCTCACCTCGTGTGCATTTTCTCCCCGCCGGCCTGTCTCACTGTTTGCCACAGATTCACCCAGTTTTCTCATGGATAACTTGAGAAACAAGTACAAATGCTCAGTGGTTTACCCAATTCATGATGAATATTGCTGGGGGAATAATCAAAGTGGAAGAAAAGTGACTGGCAAAAATTGTACTTGGTAAAATTGTTTTTTAACCAAAAATTTAGCAGAATAATAAAATATCCTATACTGTATTGATTCATACAGAATTTGAGCCAGGAAAGTCAAAGTTGGTAGAAATAAAGGCAGATGTATCTCCACCACAATGATAAAAGCTTTATTTGATGTGAATAAAACAAACAGATTAATGAATGAAACCGGTACTGTACAATGCGAAAGGAAAAAAGAATAGATTGGCAAGAATAATTATGGTAACATAAAAGTAAAAATGGAAAGAATAGGAAACTATTTAATTACCTTGTATTATAAAATTGATGAAGGAAACAAATTGGCTCAGTAGTTATGCTGGAAAAAAATTTTTTTTTAACAGAAATTCATTAATGCTGATACCATTCTGATAAAAATATTTCTATTTAAAGTATCCCCAGGATGAAAATGATGGGTTCCAAATGCCCACTGTGTTCTTCCATTTCTCCACGTTTTTGTCCAGGGCCATCCTTCTGTCTAGAAGATGCCCTTCTGACTTGGCCCCTGCCCGACGTCTACCCACCCCTCAGCAAGCCCATGTGTCACCTCCTCTGTGAAGCCTTCCCTGCAATGCAAGGTGCAGCTGGCTCTTCCTCCTCTGAACACCCAGCATTCTCTGCCCATCCCTGTCTGTGGCTTGACTGTGGCTCGCGAAACACACCTCCGTCTGCTGGCTGTGAGCTCTTGGAAGGTAGGTGCTCTTCCGGGAGCCCAGATGATTTTGGTTTGGCATCTCCAGTGTCCACCAGAGTTTTTGGTTCAGTACATATTTGTGGAATATGTGAGTAAGTTCTGTATGCAGCCCTCGACCGAGCACTAGAAGACGAGAGGAGGAGATGCACCCAGGTGACTGAGACACAGCCCCTGTGCTCAGGGAGTGTGCCATCGGGCAGGCAGAGGGCTAAGGGAAATGTAGAACATGGCCTTGAGAGGCCATGAGAGGCACTGTGCCTGGGGGGTGAGCCCAGAGCTGCTGAGGGAATCCAGGATTTCTTTCTTAACCACTTCGGTACGAGCGTCAACTTTAGCCAACAGCCATGATATGAAGGTGCACAGCTGACCGTCGACTTTAGCGATAGCCAAAAGCTTTTACTTTTACAGCTTTTATCTCTGCAGTTGCAGTGTGTACGTTCAGCTAATAAGTTACTACGAATCTGTGACCTTTTAACAAGTCCTTAGTAGGAGTCATTATAGTTATTTTCCTAAAGCTGCCTGTAAAGTAAAACAAGCTTTCAGTGCTTTAAAGCTTTCCTCATCACACAAGAGCAAAACGGATTCGTCGTCAATGCACAGCACAAACTATCGTGCGGACTATGAGTGCCGGCTGTGGGCAAGGTTTCGCGGCCGGTGAGCACGGTCCCGAAGTGGTTAAAAATGCAGTGGGTATTTCTACTGCATTACAAATTGTTTAATAATGGAAAATATATCCCATAAGATAACCATTTTATTTTTTTTCAGTTTATTTTCTCTCTGCGTAAGTTTTGAGTCTTTAAGAAAAACCTTTTATTTTTAAATAACTATAAATTCACAGAAAGTTGCATGAACAGAACAGAGAGGTCCCATGTGCCCTTCAGCCAGTTTCCCCCAGTGGTAACATCTTACATAAATGTAACACAATCCCCAAACCAGGAAAATGTCATTGGTACAATATCCAGATCTTATTCAGATTTCACCAGTTTTATATGCTATGGCTTTTTGTGAGCATAGTTTTAATGGTTTCTATCTTAGTTCCTCAGTTAACCTCATCTCATACAGATTTTTCAACATTATTGCAGTCTTCATACCCATCATTATAACGGCTCTATAATGAGCAACCACCTACCACAAGTAGCAGCTGCCCAAATCCCTCCCCTTCTTTTGAAGTTTATGTTGTCTCCGGTTTCACTGTGAGGAACCACACTTCTTTATTTTATATTCTTCTTACGCTATATACACACTTCTATATTTTATATTTTTCTTATAAATATGTATACACACTTCTATATTTTATATTCTTCTTATATACACACTTCTGTATTTTGTATTCTTTTATATTAGGATAAATTCTCTGAAGAATGGAGGGAAGGAGATTTAGGGTGATAAATGCATCTATCAGGGAATGCACAATGCTTTTTTCTTAAGATAGGAAAGATTTGAACATATTTTGGGCTGGGGTCTGCCCAAGCAGGGAGGGAGCAGTTGAAGATGCAGGGGAGAGGGGCTGGGGACCAGATAGAGCCCAGGGGGAGCTGGGGACGTGGGAGGCTGGGTGCATTCACGGCCCCAATTCTTTACCCTTCCCTGTATCTAAGCCCTTTGCCGTGTAACTTTGGAGTTCCTGCCCTAAAACCAAAGTATTTTGCCATTGCGTGGGGCTTGCTTCAGCCTACAGAGCGAGGCAGAAGGCTCAGTGTGCTGGTTCTGAGCTTGGACCTCAAGGGGCCTTGAGTATTTCCAGTGCTCTCTCTCTGGCCTCTGCAGAGACGTGCAGACACCCAGACCAGCCTGATGAAGGGCGGAAGGCACGTGGGGGCAGCACAGGGTCTCCCGAGCTGCCTCCGCCACATCTGGCCTACGTGCCTAACAGCCCGCAGCCCCCACACGTGGCGCGCCCAGCCCAGATCAGCAGAACTGCCTGCAGGACCCGAAAGACATGAGCAATGAAGCCTATTATTGTGTGTTATTGAGGTTTTGTGGTTGTTGTTACCCAGCAATTTTGTAGCGAAAGCTAATTGATACATGGTGCCCGGCCTAGAGGTAGAGGGAAAGAAGGGAAAGAGGTTTTAGACCTAGGTAAGTCCAGGCCCTGCAGGAAGAGATGGTTTTCTCGGTGAATGTGGTGGCCCACTTTGCAAAGACCATTTCTCTTCTGCCTCGGGTGCTGGGTGGGCAGAGGAGGACCACACTTCTCAAACGAACCACCTTGACTTTATATAAGGCATTAAACTATTAAAGATTCTTGTTTCAGGTACCAGGGCCAAGATTCATAAAGAAAAGAGAAGTTAAATTTTTACTTAAAGGAAGCACGAGATAGTCCAGTCTAAGAACCAGGGCTTCCATGTACAGTTACACAGGCTGCGCCCTGCACCAGGGCACTTGGCCAGGGGCGGTGTGAGATGCATTGAGTACAAAGAAGCATGGATACTAACCAATAGAGACAAGTGAAGACCTCCCGGACCCCCTTGTTAAACTCAAAAACATATCTGCAGCATCAGAGCGCAGGCTTATACCTTGAGAACCAAAAAAAGAGTTTCTGTGATAAGAATGAGGAGGAAATAACATCCAGAATGAGATACAGAATTTCCTCAGTATCAAAAACCTAAGTTATTTTTTTGCCGAAACCCTTGATATGCAATGAAAACTAATTTTGGGCCCTACAGACAAAGCTGGTTTAATTTTGGTTGGCTTGGTGTCACAAAGGACTGAAATGACGAGAAGAAGTAAAAAGTAAGGAGTCTCTCCTTGCAGGATGGTGTTCCTGCTCAGTAAAGTGGGGCTCCTTCTTCAGCTCCACACTCCAGGGACGAAGATTCCTGCGGTGAAAAACTCTGAGATCAGTGCGACAGCGAGAACCACTCAAGGGGAGATCCCGGGCTGGCAGGCCGGGACAGGACTTTCTCAAGTTCCTATGAGTCAGAGAGTCTGGGGACTGGAAGGATCCGAGGACTCAGCCAGACCACACTTTCACTTAACAACTGATAAAAAGGAGGGCCAGAGAGGTGAAGGGACTGGCCCAAGGAAGGTCACACAGCTCGTGAACAGCACAACTAGGACGAAAACCCAGAGATTTTTATTTTTCTTCATTTGCTCTTTTTGTTCCATCTCATCAAACCACAGGAACAGGGATGGATGGCCATTATAATACTGGGCCAGGAGGAGGGACTTTAAATCCGAGTCCAGAGCAAAGTCCCTTTCAGAAAGCTCTGCTGGTACTCGAGGCCTTCCTCAGCGCTCCGCGACCCCGGTAGCGCGTGAGGCTGTCCTGTCACGTTACACCTCGGTGTGCTCTAGCAGTATCTCGGGTCTCCCTGACTGGAGTGTGTCCTGGAACAGCAGAGCCTGGTCACACCCCAGGTCAAATGTCCTGGGCCCACAGTGAGGATTCAGTTGCTGCTCCTTCAACAGAATTGTGTGTTGAAATCTCCTAGGAGCAGCTGAACTCTGGGCTCTGACATGTGACTGGGTCAGGACAAGCTGGGTTTAGAGTTCTATAATGCCACCTGAAATGCTACCCTTCCATCGGTGACAGCAGGGTGAGCAGTGAGGACACCAGAGGGGGGGAAGGCTGTGGTCTCCAGACACTTGGACAGCCAGCCAAACACAGCAGAGCATGGAGCCTGTGGATCCCAGTCCTGCCCTGTTTAACCCGCTGTGCAGCTTTGGGCAGGTCCCCTTCCCTCTCTGGGCTGTGGTCTCCCCATCTGTGACATGAAGGGGAGGACTGAATGGTCACTGAGGCCCCTCCCCTCTCAGCCATATGTCTGGCCTTGGACCATGTGTAGACTCAGAGCAATTAGCCAAGAGGAGCCGTCTCCAGACACTTCCTCTTGCTCCACCCTGCCCCTGCGTCCGGTTCCTCTCCTGGCATTTTCTATTTTCTGCTCTGTCTGGACAGAGGGCTTGCTGGGCTCTGCCTCCCAGCCATTGTTAGGAGACTGTCTTTGCTTGGTGCCCCCTGCCGCTCAGCTCTGGGTCCTGGTCTCCTGGGGGCCACAGAACAACAGAGGTGAAGGGGGAGCCTTTGGGTCAAAATTGTGGGCAGCTGCCAGGCAGAGGGAAGAGCAGAGGCCAGCCTGCCCAGGGCCACAGGGCTGTGGCCTCCTCCCTCTGCGCTGTGCTCCTCTGCTGGGCCTGGGTGTGCAGGAGAAGGGCCTGGATGCTGCTGCCATGGGGGAGAGGTGGCAGGGACAATCCCAGGAGGAGGAAAAGTGGCTCTTCATGGCTGAGGTCTGCAGACCAGCGCAGAAAACCCCCAGGATAGAGGGACCACGGGCAAGACGGTCAGCAGGCTGGAGGGCAGCTCTGCTCAGATCCCTCCCCGAGAGCAGGGTGGTCTCAAACCCTGGGCACGGGGGCCCTATTCTGGAGTGGCCTGGCCCAAACAGCAAATTGTGGTGAACTCCCATATTTCATCTTAAAAATCCAGTCCCTGGTACACGATAGATGTTCAGTAAATGTCTACTGAATTAATGTGAGTCCTGTGTTCTACTGGATCATCTGTATGATCCCTGAGTTTTGAGCCCTCCAGGCCTCCTAGTACCCCCTGCTCGCGGCCTCCTGTCCTCTGAGAAGCAGAGCTGGAGTGGAAAGAACTCCACATATGTTGTCAGGCTCCCTGGGCTGTCCCTGGGCCACGCTGCTCTGCCTGTCCGGCCTCAGTTTCCCCATCTGTGAGACAGGGTAGAGAGGCAGGACCGCAAGGTCTCAGCCAGCTCGGGGATCCCAGCTGCTGGCACTCTAGTGTCCTAGAGCATCAGGAGCTCGGCAAACCGAGCATTGGGGAATGTTCGGAGGGAAACTCAACCTCACCAGGCGGAGCTTGTTATGCCAAAGCAGCGGGAACCAAAGAAGCCTCAGCACTGTGTGCCTCCTCTGGCTGTGTCTCAGGTATTCTGTGCTTTTAGGTTTCTGGCTGTAACCAGAAGTTTGGACAATGAGTTTCTTTGTGTTGTGTCTCACGTGTATATCTGCATCAAAAACAATATTGCTGAAGTCTGCGTCATGCTTTTCAGATTTGTCAATTCATTCATTCATTCATTCAAAAAACATTGATTGAGCACCACAGCATGGCAAGCAGTAGGGTCTCCATCAGGAGGAGGGAGACGGTGAAATAATCAGACAATTATACCTCAGTGTGCAAAGTGCTGTGACAATGCCATGGAGAAAGTGGTTTGGGTGTTGGCGATGGCGCCCACCTTTTCCTCTGGAGCAAACAGCGTGCCACGTGCTCATCACCGTCACTGCCTGGAGAGGATACAGGAGGACTCGATGGCTCAGAGAGGTTAGGAGACTTGCCCAAGATCACACACCCTGTATCTTCTGACTCCAAATCCAATGGTCAAGCGATTACTTTGTATGTTATCCCCCAGCCATGGATATAATGTCCCCACTCGCCTCCCTTTGGGGTTCCTTTAGTAAATCCCTTTGCTTTATTGCCTCTCTGGTTTCCATTAAAAATAATAATAAATAATAAAACTAGCTGCTTTCCTACTTTCTTTATAAAACTGAGCAGTCTAATGGGCTTGGGTTACCCTTTAAGAAAATAAAAATATTTTAATATTTTCACCTTTGGCCCTACTTTGAACTGGACAGTAACTCCCCTGCCCTCCCTCCACAGGGAGCCGTGGTCTTTAGACCAGGCAGGAATAGAAACCTGCTCACGTTTGCGAGCTGCTGGGATCGTCATTGCCACTGAAGAGTCCCTTATCAGCCTCCCGTGTGTCAAACTTACTTTGCTTCTCTTTTTCCCCCTCCCAGAAATAAGATGCTGCCACAAAATGTAGAGCTGGATCACATAAATCAAAGCAGAGGCAGAAGCTGGTCAAATCCTTCACTCTCTGGTATGTTCTTCAGGATTCTCGAGAGCTGGTGAACACATTTGAATTGAGCCCTGGCTTATGGCCCGGTTGTTCAGCCTCTCTGAGCTTCCATGAGATATACATATCTCTGTGTCTATATAGATATAGACACAGATATATCGACAGTCAGCCAGCACACCTGACAAACAGATGCCAGGGTTTACGAAGTAGTTTGTAAAAAGTGACCTCCGTTATGAATGGAGGGTACGGACGTCGCAGGCTTCTCTGGGGCATGCGGGCAAGGCAGCGTGAAAAGAGATCGGACTGGGAGTTAGAAGGTCCAATTTCGAGCTCTGAATGTGCCTCTTATGAACTGTGTGACCTGGAGCAGGTTCCCAGCAGCCCTAAGACTCAGCAGCAAAACAGGGATAACGATGGCACCTTCCCCACCCGCGCTTCCCCCAGCCGTTCAGAGAATCCAGGCAGCGGAAGCCCTCCCATCCGGCGGTCTGGGTGGGTGTCGGTCGGTGCCAGGCTGGGTGTGGGTTCCACTTCAGCTGCCGTCCTCCAAGAGGATGGAGGTCTCACGCGGTTCCACCGATAAGATCCCGCCGAGATGAGCAAAGGAAGCTGACAATTTCTTAATTTCTCACTGCGCTCCCTCCACAGGCCCCACACCCCGCTGGCCTTCTACACTCCCCAAAACACCTTTCGGAAGGGCTTGTCCCTCTTCCTCCTGGAGCAGCACCCAACGCTCCACCTGGTCTGGAGGTGGACCTGCTGCTCCATCCTCTGCAGAGAAGGTGAGGGCTGTGGGGTGGTCGTGGCCTTTTCCCCACTGCGAAGCTCTCCTGACCGGGCTCTGGAGCCCGAGGTCTTGGTTCCCTCCACCTTGAGGGGCTCAGCCCAGTTGGAGTCAAGAGGAAACAGCCTGGTCCCCGACTTGAGGAGGCCCCCACACCTGAAGGTCCCCTGGTGGCAGGGCCATCGCCAGCTGCTCTGTGGGTATCTGCCCACGGACCCATCCTGCCTTTTGGAGACTTGCCGGCTACCTCCAGGTGGCCAGCGAGGGTGTGGCAACTTTGCAAATAAGGAAAACCAGGATAAGAGGCAATGTTTGCCGCTACAAAACAAGTTTGTGATAGTTTTTTGATAATCCTGATTAGGCTGCTCCAAAACCATTGTTCCACCCGCAGCGGCTCTCCCCCATTTTATTTTAGAAATCAAAGGCCATGACTGTCCACCTTCCCTTTGAAGTATTGTATCTATTTGCTTATTTGATTCGGACAGGTTGAGAACCATATGACTCTGCTTTTCATGTCAAATTTTCCTTCTTTAAGCACAGATCCATAAGAAACAAACATCTGTGGAATAAAAAAAAAAGAGTACTCCTCCAGTGAATAGTCACTAAACAGAAAATATGGGTTCAAATCTGAAGGCAGGATGCATAAGCTGTATCGGTAACTATATCATTGTATGTGATATAGCTGTATCATTGACTATAAGCCAACAGTCAACATGACCTGAGGTGGTAAATGCTTGAGCAATACTCAGATTGTGTCTACAAATTCCAACGTTAGGTCTTCTAGGAGAATGGCATTTTATATGTAGGGAACCTTTCTTAAAAATATTTAGCTTATAAATACTTGCATAGACATAGTTAATATTTTCTTTACATATATTGCAAGAATAATTTTGGGAAAAAAATCTGTAAGCATGTTGCATAATATTAAACAGAATACGGTTGAGAAAAGTTGCTTACAAGAGTAAAAGCAAAGACAGATTTTTTGTCTTTGTTTCCACGTACCAGGGCATAGATCCAGCCCAGCTTCGGTCAGTGGGAGAAAGTCAGGAATGTCCATACCTGTGCCAAAGTCTTGAAGACTAGAGCTCTGAGGTTCTACAGACCTGTTGAAGATGTCCTCATCCATTGAGGGACACAGTAAAGGCCAATGAGCATTTCTTCCCCCAGTTCAAACCAGGGGAGAGGTACAGCTCAACTTTTTCTCTTTCCTCACGTTCCCCTCATCTGAGAGGGCATCAGAAGCCACAGCCTTCCTCCAATGAGTCCAGGGCAGAGCTGGACCAGACCTAAGAGGCCACCAGGCCACCTTGCACTCCAACACCATGGACAGCCACTGATTGGATTCTTCAGTGACAAGGAATCAGTGTTTTGGGCAGCAGTCTGTTTTATTTTCACATCACTCCAATAGTTGATCCTTATAGTAAGCTGAAATTGGCCTCCCTGAAATTCTACCCATTGGTTCCAGTTCCTTCCTGGGAGGCCATGCAAGATAGATAGAGTGTGTGCCTTCTATCACAGGACTGCCCTTCAAATAGATGAGAACAAGGCTCCAGCCAGAGCATTCCAGTTCCTTCAGCTGGGGGAACAGTGTTTCCTAATGACTCAGAAGTTTTGGACCCTCCTCCAGAACCCCATGAAGACTGTGGATGACCTCCCCAGAAAAATGTACACGCACGAGTCTGCAGACACCCCCACTTGCATACACCCTCTCCCTTCTGAGCCAACCCATGGATCCCTTTAAGAGCCAGTGGAGGCCAGGTAGGGACCTCACATTAGAACTCTAAAACCAGATGCCACCAATGAAAGGAGCCTACAGACCCAGTCTCTTCCAGGCATAGGTAAGGACACTCTGCTCCTGCCTTGCCAGCCCAGGCATCAGGACTCAGCTGCAGTCTGGAAGGTGCAAAGCCGTCAGCAGTGCTGGCTCACAGAGGAAGTGTGAGAGCTGCTTTGGTGTTTCTTCCCTAGGGGGAAGATCAATTAGTGAAACAGCTCGGGCACCCCTCCATCTCATCACCGACCTTCCCCAGGGGAGGAGGTGTGACCCGCCCTGCTTGCCGAATTTGGGCAGAATAAACCAGGTTTCACAGCTGTGCTCTCCACCTACCTCCTTAGGGGCCAGCCCCCTCCCCACAGCCCACGAAACCCCTCTCTTCCTCTCATTCCTATGTCTTACCTAGACGCGGCCTCTGACCGAGCTTTTGTCCCTAACAAGGCTGATATTTTGGCTTCCATCAGCTGCTGCTTAAGATTTATTTCTCAATTTTTTTCGGAACTCAGTCAGAAAAGAGGTGCCACCTCTCATCAATCTCATCTTACAAATGTGGAATTGTACGGGACTTGCTGTTCTGTAAGCTGCCTTTTACATTTTCTTTTTGCTTAACAATATACTGTGATGCTTCTCCATGTATTCTGACTTTTGGAGGAGGTTCTAGAGGGAGGGAGGGAGGAAAAGAGGCACAGAGACATGGAGATGGAGAGAGAGAAAGGAAGTGAAGTAAGAAGGAGAAGAAGGAAGGACTGGGAGAAGAGAAAGGCATAGAGCTATGAAAGAGAGAGAGAGAGAGAAAGGAAGGAAGTGAGGGAGGGAGGGGAAGAGCCTGAGGTCCGAGAGAAGCTGAATCATTAATAGGAGGGGTGAGGCAAGGGTCAGAGTAGGAGTCACACTTTGGTCACAGGGTAGCTCAGGGATCTTCTGCTGCCCCTTCCATACAATGACAATTGCTACATTTGGTGGGTTTCCCAAGGGTCATCTTGAGGGGCTACTTAGCCCAGAGTGATGTGACTCCCCAGGGAGTAACACGCATTGATAACAATTTGGCAAGGAAGCCAGAGATGACCAGCACCCCTCCGCCTCTCTGCATGTCACACGGCTTCTTGACCCTCTAGCATCCTGGTTGCCCTCTAGGAATGAGAACAAATTTGGCCGTGACTTTATAGAATGTGATTTTATCTTTAGGCATTCATTGATTTTTCAAGCTAACCTTTTGTCAGTTTTGTTTTACAAAAGTGTTCTGCAAGTTGGGCTGGCAACACCTCTTCTTGAGCCTTCCCCTGTCCTAGGCCCCTCAGCACCAGCCTGGGGCGGCTCTCTTTTCTGCCCTGTAGCACCCAGGCTGTCTCTGTCACCGCCCTTATCACAGGGCATTGAAATGATCTGAAGCTCATTGCTGGCAGGGACTGGGTGCTATTCATCTCTGTCTCCCTGGAGCCCAGCTGGCAAATGACCCGGTCAGGTGATTCTCTCCTGTGTCCAGCAGAGCCCCTGCGGTTCCACGGAGACATCATCAGGAGCCCCAGCAAAGAGGGGGTGGTTTGGGGCACTGTGGATGGGACCCCAGACCCTCCATCCTCCACCTTTAACCAGAGCACCTCTGCTTTTCCCTGCTTGTGTATTAGGTTTCCAAGTGAGAGTTCACTTTAAAAAGAGGTTTCTCTGCTTTAAAACAAAAGTTCAAGAATCACCCATCTAGTCTGGTTCCTACTGGGTTATGTGTATTTCACACATTCACGAGAACCAAACCGCAAAGGAGATAAAGTTTAATGCCTGAGCACCAACCTGCTTCCTTCTTCCTTCCCTAGTTCCGTCTTAGGCTTAACATTCCCACCTCCATCCTGTCCCTCTCCTGGGGAAAAGGATCAGAACAGGATCGAATACCTGCTGTAGCACGAAAATCTTTGTTCTCTGTTCAAGGAATTCCATCAGTGAAAAGCAAGAAGAGGATGTTTCTAAGGAACAGGAAACCTTTATGGCTGAATCACTCCAACTTTTTTCTCTTAAATCAAAATGACAAGCATTTATGTGGAAGTGCTTTAGGTGACTCTAAGGTGAACACCATGACCCCCATCCTGGTACCTGATAGTTAAGGTGGGAAGTTAAGACTCAGTGTCTGAACAACTGGGACTGAAAGTGCTCCGAAAGTGGACACAGCTGCAAAACTTCCCCGCACACCATGCAAGTAACAACAAAGCTATGTAGTGGAAAGAACGAGGCTCTAGGTCCAAACGTCTGCATTCTTGTCTCTGGGCTTCCCTTTATAACTGTGTTCTCAGACATATTAACCTCTGAGTCTCGGGTTCCTTCTCAAAGAGTTCTTTATTGTAACGATCAAGTCAGGTAGTCTATGTGAACATCTTTTGTGAATTACAAAGACCTATTTGCGAACGATGATGATTATTGATGTTGACAATAAACCTGAATCTGAAGACGGGTGGGGGATGAGGCGAGTGGGACCATCCCATCTTACCAGTGGCAGAGGGCGCCTTGTCCAGAGGAAATGAGGTCTCAGGGATTTCAGAAATCTCCTTAGGCAGGTGGCTGGGGCCTTATTCTTACCCCTGAAAAGAAGTAGGTTCTCTTCTTTATAACCCCAGGTCTATGGACTCTCACACCTGGCGGATCTGTGTAAACTAGACATGCTGATGAGGATGGAAGACAAGCAAGCTGGGACCAGCTTGGCCTCTTTCCACTAAGGGGCTGTGACAGCTGCTGCTTAATCGCCCCAATCCCTATTAGTGGACTCACTGGAGGGTGGTGATGGCTTAACTGGAGGAGGGGCTGGGGGCCAGGAGGCAGCCAGACACCTTGGGTGGGACTGTGAGGGCGAAGGCCATTTCCTGATCACCCTCCTGTCCCCCACCAGCCCCTGACCCCTGCAGCTTGGGGAGCAGCTAAGCACGGTGCTGGCAAGGATGACAGCAAGCCCACCAAGCGGTTTGCAGTCGAACTGTAGAAGCAGAAGCAAACATGCAAAGGAAGCCATGGCCCAGAGAAGCAAAGTGGCAGCTACGCAGTGGCCACACCCAGGCTAGACCCATTCCCTCCAATTCCAAGTCCAGAGTTCTTCCTGTGCCACCGTTTGCCTCCGCTTCTTGGAAAGGGGACACTCTAGCCTTCCTGCTCCTTCATTCCCTTCCCTAAATGCTGTGGATGCCTTACACAGGCTTAAGCTTGATCACGTCTGTAATGTAAAATTACAAGAAAAAATTGCTCACGGGCCACCAGTGTTGACTTAAGTTATTTTTATAATGTTACTTAAGTAGGTACATATATAAAACTAGGCATAAACGCCTAAATCATACAATACTAAGACCAAAGTAAATATACAGATTAAATATCATCAAAAGAACAAAACAATGAAGTTCAAAGTGTCTTTAACGTAATCAAGGAGGCGATTTTGCAGAAAGTTGATTCCCTTTCATAAAATGACAGCCGCAGTTCAGGGTCTTCTGCGTCTGTCTGTCTTGCCTTGTGCCACACACGGGCAGCTCCCCTGGAATAACCTCAAAGCCTCGGTGCCACGAGATCGTGTGGCCTTCACGCAGGACAAACATGTTATTTCCATATCGCATCTGCCTCTGGTGCTCACCTATTTGTTTATGCCAGTTAGAGCGCCGCTACTTATTGCCAAATGCTGAGGACAGGTGTGAAGGGCAGTCCTCTGTTGTGAGGTGTCATCTGGATGATTCAGATAATGTTTACTCTTTATCATAGAAATGAAAACAATGGATATAAAGGTTCTCCATGCAAAGCTCGTGGATCCCCTAGAATATGTTCACTGGTGGCTGTTTTTTTTTTTTTAATTGAGGTAAAATATACATATATGATTTACCATCTTTACCATTTTTAAGTGTACAGACTAGTGGTCATAAATACATTTATATTCTTTTTTCATGCCCTTCCTCTCCCCCTCCCCACTTCCCTTCCTGGCCCCTGGTAACCACCTATCTCGTCTCCATTGTCGTGAGATCCACTTTTTTTTAGCTCCTTCACTTGAGTGAGAACATGAGATTTTTGTCTTTCTGTTCTTGGCTTATTTTGCTTAACATAATGGTCTCCACTTCCATCCATGTTCCTGCAAATGATAGGATTTCATGCTTTTTATGGCTGAATAATATTCTGTTGTGCATATATACCACATTTTCTTTACGCTGATGGCTGTTTTGTCCTAGGGTGGGGGAGGCAAAAAAAGGCTTTTGGTGAGATGGCAGACAGGGACTTTGCTCCACACTGCCCCCTCGTGGCAGCCTCCTTGACCACACCTTCCCCGCCTAGTTCTAGAGATGAGCAGGGGAGAGCAGAGGGGAGACAGGGCAGCGATGGGGAGACAGTGAATATGGGCATATTAGCTGGGCTGAGGGTCTTGGGCAACAGATGGGAATGGGGGCTGGGATAACCTAGGTCATGGTTAGGTCTAGGAGTTCTTTCTCTCACATGATCCCTTCCCTTGCTTCCCGCCGCCACTCCTGCAGGTAGCATGGCTACTGCCGAAAGGTGGCACAGTGTCTGTCCTTGAGAAGAAGTCTCAGACCCTGAGAGGGGCGCATGTGGCACCCCCTGGAGTCAGCGACTGAGGCTCCAAGGGCAGAAGCAACAAGGAGTTTGTGCCCCACGGGAGGTGGCTGCCCCTAGCTCCCTGCAGGACCCTGCCTCTCTGCACCTCCACCTGTCCAGGAAGCTGGGGACGGGGTGCTGGTTCGGGGAGCAACGTTTGGACTAGAAGGCCATCCAGACAGCCCAGGGTTCTCCAGCCCCGCTCTCTGCCCAGGCTGGTGATGTTGCCAGCATTCCAAAAGGGCTTCAGGAGACCATGGTCGAATACCTGAGGGCCGGATCAATGGTCTCTTCCCTGCTGTGTCCTCTCTCAAGAATCCTACCTGTCTGTGAAGGCCCAGCTACAATGCAGTTTGGATTGGCACAGGCCAGCAATCAAGTCCTAGGCCTACCACTTACTCATTGATCCAAATTTCTAAATGCCTGTGAGCCTCAGCTCTCTCCCCTATAAGATGGAAATGCCAGTGCCTTTTGCTCAGACTTACGATGGGAACGAAACAGGATAAGGTCTTTAAGGTGCAAGGCCTAGTGCCTGGTACACAGAGCACTCAGTGATTATAAGGCACCTGTGTCCTCCACAGTCCCTGCCAGGGCAGGTCACATCCTTGCTGAGTTGAATACTTTTGAAACCCTCTGGACATTTAGAAGCTTCCACCCCAGGGCTCTGCAGGGCTAACCACACCCAGCTATGGCCACACTGGTGGCTCCGTGACCCTGGCCCACACTGATCACCATCCATTGGCTGTACCACAGGAGCCTCTGAAGATGCTACCACTCTTCTCCAAACAAGGACAATCTTGGTTTCCTGTTGAGATTTTAATTTTCCACCCAGAAAACTTTCCCACGCCCGAGCTGCCTGAGCAAGCTGCGTATTTGGCCCCTCTCGGGTGTCTGTTGTGCTCCAGTTTGGAATTGTGGTGAAGCCAAAAGCTATTCTGAGACCTTCTTTCAGCTATTTCAGGCTCTAGATTAGACGTGCAGAGAGAATCCAGCACTCTCTTCCCATGTCTCAGCCACAACTTCCAAGACTGGTCCTTTTATGCTCCTGACACCCTCAGATCCAAAATATCCCTGGTCTAGAGGTGGTGGCTGGAGCCAGCTTAGAAGGAGCAGAGATGTGCATGTGCCACCCGGCTGGGCGAGAGAGAGTTATAGAAGAGTTAGGTCTGGGGGCTGAGACTGAACTCCAGAGAGGCAGACAGGGTTACACGCCCACCCCAAGGGCTGGCAGGCTTTGTGGGGAGGGGGCTGCTCCATGTGGAGCAGCAGCAGTTTCCAGTCCTGGCCGAATAAAGAAGTAGCTCATTTTCTGCCTGCTGCGTTCTCAGTTTGTAACCTCTTTCTGGGCTAGCATTCGTTCATCTATTCCACACATATCCCTGAGCACCTACTATATGCTAGCCACTGTCCTAGGCTCTGGGGATATAACTGTGGCCAAATCAGACAAAGATCCCTGCTCTCATGGAGCTTTATATGTAACAAAAACCATAATAACTAAGTTACACTACCTTTATAGCTTGCAAAGCACTTTTCCGTACCATTTCTTAATTGCTCATCCAATTGAATACTTTGTGCTAACACAGTGTGCGTAGCCCTCTGCTTGCCTGTCCTCATTCCATCCTTCCGGTAATCCCCTGGGTTAGACACTGCTTCATTTTCATGACAAGGGAACAAAGACTCCAGAAGAGTGAGTCAATTGTGTGAGGTCCACACAGTCAGTAAGTGGCAGAGCAGGAATCCCAACCCAGGTACGTCTGGCTCGAGGGCCCAAGCATGATCTTAACCACTGCACAGAGAAGCTGTTGCCATCTGCTTACAGCTTTAGAGACTCAGTGGCATGCAGAGTGTGGCAAAGGCAAGTTCTGTTCCATGTGATGCCATGACTTCACAGATAGAAGGAACACGACTTTGAGGTCTCCCCATGAAGGACTCCTTCTACCTGAGCCCAGGTGGATGGAGAACTGGACTCTGTTCAGTTGCTTTTGGGCTCTAGGGCACTTCCTGCCCCATGCGGCGGCAACCCACAGCTGGGCTGGACACTGTGACAGTTTGATGGTTCTTCCGGTTTTTGTGGGGGGCTGTCTGCCCCCTCGGGGAATCCCTTCCTTCAGCATATCCCTACTGACTTGGCTCCAATTTGCTCCTTTCTCCCCCAGCAAGCAGCAGACCCCAGACACGGTGCAGCCTGCACGTCCGACACTTGGCCCATCTCACTCCTGGGAACATCTCCGCTGCCTGCCCGTCTGTGCCCTTCTCAGCACAGCATTGGCGCTCTCTGTGAGTGGCTGCTAAAGGCAAAGGTAACTTCTAGCCATTGCCAGTTGCATGGAGAGAGTGGGCCGGTTCTTATTTGGCTGTAGCTACCTCATAAAAGAGAAAAGGTCCTCTTTCATCTTTTCTGCAGCCTGTGGCCCATGGCATTCAACAAATATTTGTGGCTTCTGAGTCTCATGGTTTGAAGGCCTTTCTGAAGGTTGTGGCCGGCATTGCAGTTCCTGCTCTGGACACCCTGACTGGCCGCACGGTGTGAGATGGCTGGGGTCTGAAGCAAGCTGGGATGGCTTAGTGTCTTAGCCACAAACTGTCCAACCACGGAAGAAACAGACCACTTCTGGGAGGTCTAGGAGGACACAGAGTAAGGTCCCCTGATGCCATGGAAGACGACAAGATGATGCACAGGTCCATGGCTCTGTGGTTCGGTCCTTCCTCTGTGAAGCTGCTGCCATCCCAGGAGGTCAGGCTGTGTAGTCCATGGCCTGCCTATCATTTGGATGGCCCCTGAAGTCAGCTCTCCAGGTTCTTCCATGTTCTTTTAACAGTTTTTGTTGCTAAATGACTCAGAGGGTCTCAGAAGATTACTGCTCAGACGGCTCCCTCCAGACCCTTCCTTAGCACGGACCGTCCTGCCAAAGGGCAAACCACCCTGCAAACAACACCTGTGGCCTTCTGAACGCTGAGAGAGGTCTGGTTGGGTCATCTGTCTTTAAATCCTTATTCCTTCCCAACCCAATAAAAGCCTATTTTTGTCCACAATGCCCACTTTAGGCCAATCCTCAGCTAACTTGTGGCCTGTGAGCTAAATAAAGCAAATGGGCTTTTTTTTTTTTTTTTTTTTTTTTTTTTTTTTGGTTCACAACAGGATTTAAAAAAAAACCATAATGTTTTTAGGCAGGGTGAGCATTTTCCTGTTGTCACAGTTCCTACCAGCTTCTGTCACGTTGTACAGACAGTGTTAGAAACAGTGTAGTGACTGGGAGTGTGGTGTGAGGCCGGGCAGCCTGGGTCTGAGTTCTGGATCCACCTGTCACTAGCTGTGCGACTTGACCTTTGACCTCTCCGTACCCCAGCCTCCTCAGTGGGCATTGTCATCATCATCATCATCATCATCACCATAAATGGCACCTATGGCACAGATTTGTTGTGAGAATTAAATGAGTTAATGCATCCAAGTGTGTAGGGTAGACAATGAATAATTATTGAGCACCCACTGTGTGCCAGGCTGTGTTAAGAACAGGGGATACATCTGGGAAAAAACAGACAAACCTCTGCCCTTATGGCACCTACAGCCTACTGGGGACGTGGGAGGGGCAGAGTATATAGTAAGCACAGTGGTCAATGCTACGGAGAAAGATGAAGCAGGGAGGAGGGTGGGGAGTGCTCAGGTGCAGCTCATAAAGGGTGGTCAGGGAGGCCTCCCTGAAGACCACCCTCCAGGAAAGACTTAAGGGAAGGGAAGAGAGAGCCATGTGGAGATCTCGGTGGGGGGAAGAGTGTTGAGCCAGAAGAAACAGCCGCCACAAAGGCTTTGAGGCAGCTGATCATGTTTGATAAAATGTCAGCTATTTTTATTATTACCTGCCTGGTCCCCGAAGGCATTGGAGTCTGTGACACTGCTGTCGCTGTTGAAAGCAGCGGTGGAAACTGGTCCTGTGACTCTGATCTTGATTGGCAAAAGGCAGAGGGAGTGGAGAGAGAGCACAGGCAGTGCCGGGGAGACAGCGGACAGGGGGGCATTTCTTCTTCTTGAGGGCAGAGACTGCAGCCCCCAGGCGGGGCTCGGTGGGTACCACCTATAATTGTTAGTGCATGCGTGTGTGTGCGCGTGCGTGCGAGAAGGCAGTCTTGTCCCGCACAGCAGGGGCTGGAGCAGAGTAAGGCATAGTGATGGAGAGAGGGCTAGGGTGGAAATGAACCAAAGACAGAAGGAAGCTTGGCATTGGGCCTTCCCCCGTTTCCAGCAGGCTGATGATTCTAGTCCAGAGGCTGGTAGCTTTAAAGAGAGTTTTGTTTCCAGCTCATTAGAAACAGTCAGTAGGTTTAACTGCAAGGCTAGCTCCGAATCTGATGCACATCTGAGCGGATCGGAGACATTTTTGCCAGAGTTGCTATTTTAGCAGGCAACAATTTGTGTGCCCACCAGGAAACCAGGTTTGGTATGAAAATAGAGACTTCCCCTGGCACTGGCATTCGGGTGTCAGCAGTAGCTGGCTTTCTAACCATGCTGCCTCCTTTGTGGAAAACAAGGCCAAAAAACAGGGGTGGGAAGGGGAGAGAACAGTAGCTGCCAAGGATGTGCCCTATTTGCAGACACGAGGAGCAGGGGAGGGGGAGTAATAAAGCTCTGGCCAGGCCCTCATGAAAAATGAGCAATACCTGCCGCACGTGGTTAGTTTCAGGACTACACGGGATGTCCTGCATAGTAGTGGTGTAGATAAATATCAGTAGGTGTAGGTAAATATCAGTTCCCTTCTTTCTCTCTTCTGGACCCCTGGAGGCTGATCTCCCTCCCACTAGGTCAGGGTAGAGGAGAGGGTTTCCTCCCTGTGCAAGGTAAGCCCTGGCAGGTACAGGATGGAGAGAAATATCCAACAAGGAGCAACAATGGGTTATGTGGGAGCCTCAGACAGGCAGGGCCAGTCAGCTGGACCTCACTCCACGAATGAGACTCTCCACTGGGAGCTGCAGCCTGGAACAGCTGGCCCCGCCCATCCTCAGGATGCTCCCTGCCCACTGCTGGTTGGACCCCGAGTTCGGGCAGCACAGTAAAACCAGACAAAACACAGTCTCAAAACCTCAGGCATGCAACTGCCAGCTACAAAAATCACAAGTCACAGCTGGTAGGCGGCTTGGCGTGAGGGCTGCTTCTGTTTTCTGACCTCTCAATTTTGTCTTGTTTTCAAAAAACAACCAGCCTGTGTGGTTTCAATTGCAAATATCAGGATCTCACCTCAATTAGCAAAAAGGGGAATTTATTTCTCCAAGAATCCTAAGATGTCTAGAACAACCAAACCTTGAGGATGTGGCTAGAACATGAGATGCAAATGCTTCCTATTGTTTTGTTCCCTATTTATTTCCATCTACATCTTTGTGACTGCAATCCAGCTTTCCGGAAGCATGCCTGGCATAGCTTCCCCCATGGGAGGGAATCTGACCTTGACTTTCTCAATGACCAACTGGAGATTCCTGGGGAAGAAGTTCATTGTCTCAATGTGGGTTAGAGACCATCCCTGGGTCAGTCACCTGTGGCCCATGGCATGGAGGGGGACATGCAAGAATCAGGATGCTCTTGCCTTACTTGGGGGCTGAACTCAGGCCAGGTAGATGGTTCTATGGATTTCCACAACTCATATATAATGTGTAATCCTGGGGACATGGGATGCTTTGCAAGTCTTAGTGGCCACCTAGGGGCTAATGTCACTATCGCCTCTTCAACAAGGCACAACCTACAGCCTTAAATGGCTGGTAAAAGGATATGGGCTGGGAAGCTTCCCCAGGGAGAAAGGCGGCATGGGGGTCCCAATGGTGGCCTCTTTCTCAGGTGTCTCTCTACTCCTGTCCTTCCCTCCCACCCTACTCTGTGGTGGCAGGTATCTCTGCAGGTCATCCTCGCAGACTGAGCAGGACAGCGTAGTGGGAGCTCATGTTTCAGATGCTTTGGCCGACAGGGTTCTCTTTCTGCTATTCCATTCCCATCCTCTCTTCCTCCTCCAGCGGTAGGTCTTCCCTCGTGGAAAAACAGCTCTCCCAGCAGTAAAAACTGATCCCGGCCTTAAAGAGTGGAAGGGAGATCATTGGAATTATCCTGGGGTATCCCACACAATCCAAGGGGGCTGTGGGAAGGTGGGAGTTCATGGACTCTCTGTGATGCTGCTGAAGACATAATTCAGCTTCGATGTCTCTGAGTCCCCATTGCTGCTTGGGGCTGGAGGAATTGAGGGACCCAGTTTGGGTCAGTCCTGCACCCTGGATCAGCCAGCTAGTGACATGCCTGGCATGTTAGACATCTGGAGTGGATCATTTTCAATAATAATCATGAAATATAGTTCCTAATATAAATGATGAAGCCAAGACAGAAACATAGTGAAAAAAAGTATTAAACTATATATGTATAGTCATATGGGTAAAAAATAAACAGTAAGATACAAAATAAATATAACATAATAAAGGAAAAAAGTAATGAAATCATTCTTTTATTATATTAATGGATTGGAAAAATGAAAATAAATTTGCATATTGGTCTGTCACAGTAATAAATAATAACATGACAATTTTTGTTTTCAGTTTGTAACTTTTGCAAAATTGTAAACAATTTCATCAATATTAATCTTTGCATATTTATGCTCAATAAGCAACATAATACATTATATCCATCTATCTTTGCTCATATTTTTTATTAATTTAAATTTAAAATTTTTTCTTGCATATAAAATAGCATATAAATAAATAGAAAAAGTCTTAAACATAGGATAAGTTTAGCAGAGATTCACAAAAATCCTATTTCACAACAACTTCTAGGAGTTACAATACCATCCATATCTGCATGTCTTAGGGATTGATTCTGGTAGCTTTCAAATGTTGACACAGTTGAACAGTTTCTAGGAAAATAGAAAATTCATCATACATTTTTATTATTTTTAGTTAAAATTTCCAACATTTTTGTTCTATAAAAATCACAGTTACAAACAACTCAACAGCAAAAAAAAAAAGTCCCATTAAAAAGTGGGCAAAGA
>VBSM01000729.1:12173904-12185073 GCA_008086735.1 Cheirogaleus medius | reverse complement strand
TCAGCCCTTTATCAGATGTGTAACATGTGAATATTTTCTCCCATTCTGTAGGTTATCTGTTTGCTCTCCTGATTGTTTCTACTTATTTTCACAGATGTGTTTTAGACTCACTTCATCATATTATCATATTTTTACATTTCCAGTATTGTTACCAGCTGCACCCCGAATCCCTTTCTTGTCTTCTCATGATGGAAGAATGAAAGCGAGCTACAAAGAATGCATTGTAAGCAGAGAGAGAGAATGCTTATTGAAGCGAAAGTACACTCTTGAGGGTTAAGAGCGGGCACCAGTCTGAGCAGATGGTAGCCCCGGGGTTTTTGTGTCATCCTTTTTCTCCCGTCTGGCCTCTCCTCTGTCGTAATGTTGTCTCTTCCCCTTTTTTCTTAGCCAGTGGGGATGTTCCCTCCCTGCCATTGGGTAGGGGAGTTTTCACCTTATATAGTTAGGTCCTGATGTGTCCTGGCATCTAACTCCCCCCCATGGGGGGCAGGCAGGGGGAGGGCAAACAGTAACATAGTATAACATGTCCCGTGTTGTTTCTGTTATGTCTCTTGTGACACTTGTGGTTACCTTTATCTGGTTATTGTTACAGTATGTTCTCTTACTCTGCATCCTGTTTGTTCACACTGTTTGCATATTTCTTCTACTTATGTCTCACTTTTCTACTTATGCTAACGTTCTGTGACACTTGTGGCTACCCTTACCTTGCAGTATATTTTCCTACTCAGTATCTCATTTGTTCACACAGCCTGTTCCATACTTTCTCTGCTCATGTCTTATTTTCCTACCTAGCTAGCAAGTATCAAGCCTGCTGTTCCCTTGTACACTAAACATGCAATGAATATATTTTGACCATGACAATTACGATAAGCAGTGCAGAGAGGTTTGTCATAGGCATGAATGGGAGAGAGAATGGCATAAGTTTTCTTATTTATACCTTTATTTTTCAAAAACCCATTAACTTAGCATAGCAATAACTATATAAAATTAATATTCTGTTTAGAATGAGATTTAAATAATTACATTACATAAGTAGAGTTTGGTCCATTTTTCATTCATTATTAATATATGCTTAATTAATTGTTGGTTCTCTTTCGAGTTCAAGCAGGTGACACATTTCTAACTCTAAATGAGGTAATGTCTGTAAGAGATCTAGCAAGCTGCTTTGTACAGAGTAGGCACTCAATAAATAGTAACTAAAATACAGTGGTTTTAAAAACAACTCACCTTGAATAATTTTTAGACCTTCCATCTAAGACCCTTTGGAACTTTTTAACATCTTCATTCCTGAAACTCTTATAAGAAACTTTTCTTTAGCCTAGTGGATCTCAAAGGGTTGAGGTAGAGGGACCAGCAGTCAGAATTCCCCCATGGAAGTATTTTTTCTCATTCCTCTCCTCACCTCTTCCTTTCATTCTTTTGCAGGAATTTCTTCAACAGGAATTATCCTCTTTCTGAGGTGCTCCATGGTGGAAAAATGTATTGGGGTCACTTAGTTTTATCTTTTCTTTATTTTCTTTTTCTAAACAAGAAACATTTGAAATTGTATGTTTATGATTTATCTGAGAAAAGGCTGTCTTTTTTTTTTTTTTTTTCCTTTTTCTTGGAGAAGAAACTCACGTTGTACAGCAACACGGTCAAAATAGTTCCACAGTTGTCTCTAAGTTTCTCTTTCCCCTAGACTTTTTCCTTGAAACTTGCTCTTCTTAGAATAGCATTGGCATATTTAGAGCAGTTTATAGCTTGCCTTTTTATAAAGGCAGCCCATTTTCAAAAGGAAGAATAAAGAAGCAGGCTCTGGAGGTAGTGTCTGGGCTCAAACCTCACCTTACTATTAATACTTCCTAGCTCTATGTTCTCTCTGTGCCTCAGTTTTCTGTCTGTAAATGGTGATAATAATAGCTCCTATCTTATAAGTTGTTAGGAATTTAAAAAGCACCTGACACACCATAAGGACTCAATAAATATTAACTCGAATTATTTTTAATAAGCATCTAATTTTCAGGTACTTGCTATGTGCCAGCCACTTGTGTGTGTGTGTGTTTGTGTACAGAACCCCATATACTATGTAATATTTATTTATTTATTGTGGGTCTGTCCCAATCTTCATCAAGAAAGGTACTTAGTCTGTTTTACTTACTGCTAGGTTCTTGTATCTGGAACAATGCCTGGGACATAGTAGGCATCTCAAAACATTATTAGAATAAATGACTGTTTAGGGAAATCCCTAAACATATATATACATATGTGTGTATATATATATGCACATACACACATCCATATTCACACACAGGATTATACACACACACACACATCTCTATATATACCCATATGATTACACACACACACAATTAGAAATATGTTTTCTTGCCAGGAATCTTGATATTAGACTAGAGTATGATTAGCTAACAAAGAGCAGATCATGAGTGATGTGGTTAGTACAATCCAATTTCAGGAAATATTTTAGTATATAAATTCTGAGAGTTTTAAGAAGGTAGAGAAGAGGTTAACACAGCAACTCCGAAGGAATCAGAGAGGAAGGAGTGGGAAGTTGTCCCCAGTGAGGAGATAATGCAGAGCAGAGGAGAGGAGGAGAAAGTGGCCAGGCTAGAACTCGGGAATCTGATTGGACGAGTGTCTGTGATCACGCCCACCTGACTCCTCCTCCCCGAGGAGGCTGCACTGGGTTCCGCAGGATTTGCTCCTGGGGTGGTTTGCACCCTTTGCCAGTTATATCCAGGGCTTCCTCTGGACCATGCATCTAGAGAAGCAGTAAATGCTTCTCTAACCATCCAAAAGTTGCTTTTCTATTTAGGTCAGTTTGCTCAGTTTCCCAGAGGGGGATTGCTTTAAATGACAATTCCTGGACATTTTAAGTCCTTTGCTGAGTCACTGCTTAAGCATTTCCCTGAAGAGGAGAGATTGAGACTCCACTGACTGAGCAACAGGCTGCATGCAGGACTACAGCCCTAGCATCAGGCCCAAACTAAACAGAAATTGATTTTGAGGCTGCTGTATGTTTAATGTGGGTGGAGAGAATTCCAGGTATCCCTGACAGATGAGCCACCTACTCTCTGTCTGGTACAAGCCTTTCTCTATGTGCTTTTCTCCTGGGGTCACAGGCTGTGGGGACCTCCAGCTGGAGGGCTCCCCTGATCTGCTCAGCTTCTCCTGGGGCTTCCTGAAAGGCAGAACCCCCACTTCCCCTCCCATCCACTTCTCCATCCTGGTGTCCCTGGAGACAGTCTAAGCATTAGTGCTCAAACCAAAGAATGTGAGCGGCTGGCATGGATCACTTCACATGCTATCTGCTCTCTGGAGAAACAGCAGGGATCCACATAAAATGTAGCGTAGCAATCACATACTAAGCCTGTAGATCCTTAGTAATGTTAGTCCTCCTCATTTGAGAATTTTTGAGGCTTAGGGATACTCAGCATAATTCCATTAGTTTAGCAAATGGATGATGTAGAAAGAGATCTCTTTATCCACTTAAATAGTAAACGACTTTAGCAGCAAGCTTTCATACAACAAGTATAAGCAAATCACAAATGGTTTTATCTAGTTAGCAACGGTGGGCCTTCAAAATAAGCTCATTCATTTAAGCATTCATTCATCAAGAACACAGCGGAAGCTTGCAATGTGGAAGGCTATTAGGCAGGTGAGGAATTAATATTTATTTTGCTGCACATAACGTAGGGTGCTTTCTCAATCTTTGCATTTAATCTTTGTAACAACTTTGTAAGGCAGGTGTGGCAAAGACTGGCACTTGTCCCCCCCATATCCATTCTTAGCCTTATTTTATTTTATTTTATATTATTTTTAGAGATAGGGTCTCATTCTGTCACCCAGGTTGGAGTACAATGGTATGATCATAGCTCACTGCAACCTCGAACTCCTGGGCTCAAGTGCTCCTCCCACGTCAGTCTCCCAAGTAACTAGGAATAAAGGCATTTGGCACCAGGCCTGGCTAATTTTTTAAAAACTATTATTATTTGTAGAGAAGGGGGTTTCACTATGTTGCCCAGGCTCGTCTCAAACTCCTGGCCTCAAGCAATCTTCCCACTTTAGCCTCTTAAAAAGCTGGGATTATAGGTGTAAGCCACCGTGCCCAGCACCTCTTAGCCTTCTTTTGGTAACAGAACCTTCCCTACTCGGAGTTTTAGCAGTGTAGGAGCTGCCCAGCTATTCCTCAATAGGATGACTGAGGAATCAGAGGCTCAAGGTTGCTAAACATTTCGTGCCTCCTTTGCAGCTAGCTGTAATCACATAGTCCTAGACAATAGGATTTGAAGGAAAGTGATGTGTCAGAGTGACACAGTGGTCATTGGAGACTCTGAAGCGGAAGGGTGGGAGGGGGCATGAGGGAAAAAAAGTTACCTGTTGGGTACAACGTACACTACTCGGGTAATGGGCACACTAAAAGCCCGGACTTCATCACTATACAATTCATCCAGGTAACAAAAAAAACATTTGTACCCCCTAAATCTATTGAAATAAAAAAAAGTGATATGTACAACTTTACGGTGAAGTCCTTACAAAAAGAGCTATTTTTCTCTGCTCCACCTTCCTGGGAACTGGAAAGAGATGTGTTTGTGGGGCTGGTGAGTAAGTGTTAGTTCATCTGAGCAATGGCAGAGCAATGAGACAAAAAGAGTATGGGGCACTGGGTGGCTTTAGAGAAAAGAGTCTCCTATCTGTCCTCATCTGCCTGTGCTATTATTATTAACAACAAACTTCTGTCTTCTTCAAATAAGACAATGTACACATCCACTCAGACTTCTGGGGTCTCTTCTCTTTATAAGTCTGATTTCTACAATTCTAATGTTAGTATAATGGATAGGAAACTTACCCAAATGATGAAAAGATGAAGGAGTTATACAAATTTTCTAAAATCACTAAGGTACTATATGACAGAATACAGATTCAGACTCAGTCTGTTGTGTTCTGATCCATCATGCCATCTTCCTTAAACCATTTCAGTACCGCGCTCACCGGCCGCGAAACCTTGCCCACAGCCGGCACTCACAGTCTGCATGATAGTTTGTGCTGTGCATTGACGACAAATCCGTTTTGCTCTGGTGTGATGAGGAAAGCTTTAAAGCACTGAAAGCTTGTTTTACTTTACAGGTAGCTTTACTTGTAATGTCAATCAGAATAGGTAACATAGACATATATGTTTTTATTACGTTACTTTTAAATGTTCACAATTTTATTTTGATAAATGAAAAATTAGAAAAGTCAATTCAATAAAAGTCGATGCTCCCTGTGCGCCTTCATCTGTGGCTGTCAACTATAGTTGACGCTCATACCGAAGTGGCTAAAACAAGCAGACAGACACAGTTGTGAAGCCCCTGGGCTCCTCAAGAAAAGGAGCTGTATTGTGGCTACCATGAAATTTTAGTGGTACATCTTACAAAAGCTTGCCAGAAAGGAGGAGGTTAACATTTGCTGAATACTTACTGTGTGCCCGGCATCCCGGTGTACACTTTACATGTGATATGGCATTGAAGATGCTGCTCTCAAACTATGCACAATCTAAGATGACTTGTACTTAAATTATATTTCAGAGAGAGAGAGAAAGAGAGGGAGGGAGGGAGGGAGGGAGGGAGGAAAGGGGAGTGCAAAAGAATGCTACATGAATGCAGAGGAAGGAGAGGGTATACGTGGCTGTGGGGGATCTGAACAGCTTCAAGAAGGAGGTGGCACTTGGCCTCGGTCTTGCAGAACAAGTAGTATTTGGGGGACAGAGCACTGCAAGTAGAGAGAATAGCCTGAGCAAAGGACAAGGAGCAGCAGAGCACCAGAAGCGGCCCCTCAGCATGGCTGGAATGTAAGGTCCACGATGACGTCGCATGGGTAACAAGGACAAGTGGGTGTCAAGGACAACGAGAGCAGGTGGGTGACAAGGACGGGTGGGCTGGTGAGATTAGGGAGGGTCTGGCGTGGCAGGCGAAAGAATTCAGACTTCATGTTCGGGGTCAAGGGACGCCTTTAGAGTTCTGAATAAGATGTTGGAAAAAGGCCAGGCGTGGTGGCTCATGCCTGTAATCCTAGCACTCTGGGAGGCCGAGGCGGGTGGATCGCTCAAGGTCAGGAGTTCAAAACCAGCTCTGAGCAAGAACGAGACCCCGTCTCTACTAAAAGTAGAAAGAAATTAATTGGCCAACTAAAAATATATAGAAAAAATTAGCAGGGCATGGTGGCCCATGCCTGTAGTCCCAGCTACTCAGGAGGCTGAGGCAGGAGGATCCCTTGAGCCCAGGAGTTTGAGGTTGCTGTGAGCTAGGCTGACGCCACGGCACTCTAGCCCCGGCAAGGGAGTGAGACTCTGTCTCAAAAACAAAACAAAACAAAAAAGATGTTGGAATAATCAGAGCTTCAGAGTTGGTGAGCATGTGTGAGCCATGACTGTGTCCTGGCACTGGAAGAAGATGAATCCATCAGTAACAGGGACGACAGAGTGAAGGAGGATGACAGGAAACCAGAAGGCCAGCTAGGAGGCTGACAAGAGAAGCAGCAGCAGGAGGGAGGGGTGGGGATGACTTAAGGGATGTTGGAGGGCAGGCCTGGCAGCACTTGGCAGTGGCTGGGTGGGGGAGGTAAGGGAGAGACAGGGACCCAAGATAACTCGGAGGTCTGTTTTCATCTAGAAACTTGAAGGGAAGAAAATTACTTAAAGATACTCTGACTAGCTTTTTTCTTAATTAACACAGTGAGTGAGACATCTACGCTAAGCTAAAAAGGCCTCCCTTTTCTAAGGAGTAGCTGACAATGAGCTCTGTGCAGGAGACCTGGTCACAGCACATTCTGTTTCCCTGAAGATGAAAGTGCTGGCAGAGAATTGGGATTAATGGTCCTCCAGCTCTACACTTCTGAAGACCAGGATTCATGCTTTATCTCAAAGCTGTCACGGCTGAGAAGACCATGAGCAATGTTATCAAGGGCCTGGTGTGTGGCTCTGGTTGATATAGTTTTCTTAACTGCCAGATAACTTTTTAATTTGTAAATATATCTGAAGTTTGAAAATACCTTGGGGAATCTTTGGAATCTCAGAAATCTCTGAATGGGATATCTATATATCCACAACATACACATCCACTTCGAAGGCTCCTCGAACTGGGAGTAACATGAGAAAGTATTAATAATAGTGCTTATGTCTGGCTTCCCCTCTCTTTGCCTTTCTCCCCCGTGTCTTCAATCACCATTTTTCACAGGACACAGGTAAGTCTTTGGGAAGTGCTAAGCTATGACGGTGAAGCAAAATCAGAGTTAAAGGCAAATGTTTAACCAATCATGTTCAAACACAAGCCAGTAGAAGAAGAATTTTAGGCTCTAAGAGTCAAATACTCCGCATTCCTGAGAAATTTCAGTTTCTCATTCCGGTAAATATTTTCACATTGCACTTTGCTGCCACAAGCCAAGTGGGTATACCTTTTTGAGTATTTAGTGATAAATCAACACTACAACATTTAAATTAGGAAACTGAAGGAAAATCTTTTGTATCTAGGTATTTTTTTAAAAATCCACCCATGAAAAGGGAGTCAAGTGTCTGTTTCTGATCAGGGGAAGTTCTCATGGAGGGAATGTAAGGCTAAGTTCGTCCACTTCATGTCTTACTTTTTCATAGATTCTGTGTCTTGTTCAGGTTCAGAAAACTCATTCAGTGGTGCTTCAGCATCTTCATAAGGTAGCTTGTCTTACAGCCAAGCACTGTCAATCAAACCCAAGCTCCTCTATCCCTCTGTACCTAATTGCCCATTCTCCCACAGCATTGATCTCGTCAGATTGGCACCCAGCCCACCCCAGCACCTGTCAACAAGCTGTCTTTGGTTGAGTTTTGTCCCTCTCACTCTTCCTCCACTGTTCTACATCCTGACCCCTACATCTAAGCTGCGGTCAGACCAGAGCTGGGGCCTCGGCCATCCTTCGTGAGGACTAGCAGAGCTTTCGGATCTTGTATGGGTTGGGACGTGGTGGGTGGTGGCGGTGGGAGACAATTGGCTTCTTTTTGGGGCCTCACTATTCATCCAACAAGAATTATTTTACATCAATTGCTTAGTAAGCACTGCCCTTGGGGGCACAAAGATAAATTCAAAAGAAACAGACTTACCTTCAAAGATCTCATAGTCTATGGGGGAGAAAGACAGAAACATAATTATAACCCAGTGTAATTGGAGGTAGCATCGGATGTTGGCCCAGGGAATGAAGGGAGCAGTGACAAGGGCAAACGGAAAGGGCAATGGTATTTCCAGCTCTTCATTCTCTCCACAGTGTTTAACACTATTGATGACCCGCTTCCATTTTCAATTAATCTTGTTTTAATGAAAACACTTAAATTGTGAAGCATTTCAAGCATGCATCAAAATACTGAGATTAATATAATAGCTGACTCCTCAAGTGGTGTTTTTCTGTGACAGTTAAGAGCACACGCTCTAGAGCTAAACTGACGGGGTCCGAGTGTCGACACTCCCTCCTACCACCACCGTTATTGACCACTCTGCACCGCAACGCCCTCCTCTGTCAAACAGGGACAAGGACACTGATTTGGGAGGCTGCAGTGAGGATGCCGGGGTTAATGTCCAAAACGCCTTCAGAGCAGGGTCGGGCACACAGTCAGCACACAGAGGCATTCTGCTTTCCAGCAAGCATCATGGCATATAGCTTGTGATCAAGCTGCCAACATGTGAGTCATATCTAGCACCACCACCTGCTAACTGTGTAATCTTGAGCAAGTTATTTAATCTTTCTGTGCTTCAATCCCCTTATCTATAAGCCCATAGATTATATTAGAACAGCCTCATAGGATTGCTTTAAAGGATCAAGCGAGTTCACACTCACAAAGCTCCTACAATAGTTCTGGCACATGGTAAGCTCCCAACAAATATTAGCCATTATTATGAAATAGAAACTCTGTCCCTTCACTCAGTCTTAACAGGTGAGGGCATTTTGTCACATTTGCTTCAGATCCTTTTTCTCAGTTGAATACAATGTTACAACTAACATGGGACCTGGGTCTCCCCTCCTTATCCCCTCTGCAAGTCACCTGAGCTACCCATTCTCTGACAACGGTAGGTCTCCTTCCTGTCCCTGCTTTGCTTCTTTCACATTATCTCGCTCTATGATATATAAATATTCTATATTAAAATAGGCAGATACATATCCATAAGCAATGCAGAGATCTGTTTCTATGTTTTCAGATTTTCACACGTGGTGTCATACTGTATATATTCACCTGCAACTTGGCTGCTCCCCTCGCCAAACTTTGTTTCTGAGATTTATCTATGTTCTAGCCCATTCTTGTTCACTGCTGCATTGTACTCCCCTGCACGAATAAACCAGAGTTCATGAACCCATTCTCACAGGACGGATGGTTGCTTCCGGTCTCTGCCGTGCTGTGTAGCGAACAATGCTGCACCGAGCGTCGCTGTGGGCGCGCCGCGCCCTCTTTGCAGCACCTGATTCTGAGGCTTCCGTGATCTTCTAACTATTCTTGACCTCTTTTGCTCTGTGTCTACGAGAGTCAGGCAAGTGTCTTAGATCTTTAACCGATCCTCTCAGTGATTCTGTAAAGTAGGTGGCAGAGCAGGATGACTAAGAGCAGGGATTCTGGTGCCAAATACCTGGATGCAAATTGCAGCCTCTCCACACACCAGCTGTAAGGCTTCAAGAAAATCACTGAACATCTAGCTGCCTCGGGTCCTTCTCTATAAAACAGAGTGCTAACTGTATCTGTTTGTAGGGTTGTTGGGGGGTTGAGTGAGTTATTGCACATAAAACACTCAGAACAATGCCTGGCACATAAGGAATGCTATGTAGGTGTTATAATTAGTTTTAACTCTCTTTTTATGGAAGGGGAAAGAGAGGCTCAGAGAAGCCAAGTCACATTTCCAAGAACGCTCAGTTAAGTCAGCACCCCCGCCTCCCCCAAGGCAGGGACTGGAAGCCAGGCACACCTGATGCTCAAGCTTCCAAACCTGTGCTCTCCCGCCACGCCACATCCTCCCTACGCGAGCTCAGCGTTCTCGCGATAACTGCCGCCTCCGTGTGAAACTCCACCTAGGAGACCTGGGATGGAGAGCCAAGTTTCCTGGGCACCATTCCTCTCTCTCGGAAGCTCCAGCATGTGCCTCCAGCGGGATCAGGAGCTTCTCACGGGACCGTCAGGCTGTCCCCCTGACTGGCTCTGTCTTTTCACTCATGGCGGCCAGAATGATCTGTTCAAATGTAATGCATTTCCTGTCACACTTCTGCCTGAAGCCCTCCCTGCTTTCCCACCACACTTAAAATGAAACCCAAATTCCAGCCTCTGAGGTGCAAGGCCTTCAGGATGTGCTCCCTGGCTTCGGGTCAACCTCACCTCTTCCCCTTGCTTCAGCCATACATGCCTCTCGTGTCCTTGAACTTGGCACCTGATCCCACTTCAGGGCCTTTCACAGCTGCTGTTCCTTCTGCCTAGAATCTTCTCGCTTTGGATTTTCCCGTGTCACTCCCTCATTTCGCTCAGGTCTCTACTCTGATGTCACTTTCTGCGAGAGGTCTTCCCTAAATACCAAAAGAGATCTCTCACCCCTGCTCCCCAACCGATCTGAGTTGCTACAGCCCATAGCTCTAGAGCAAGCCTTTTAGTTGTCTGGTCTTTGGGAGATCCTAGAGACCTGGATCCTGGATCCTGGGTCTGGGGTGGCCAAGACAGGGATATGGGGACACAGTGGAGGACTTAGGGTCACAGCTATTTACTATCTGGTGGGGATGACTTCCAGTATTTCAACTAAAATGGCTGCATTAGTACATCCCACTGTAGCACTAGGGGCTAGAGCTGTGCCAGGCAAATGGGCACTTAACAGCTACTTGTTTAATTAACTAAATAAAGAAGACAAAATGGACAACAGAAGTAGCATTCCAAGGTAAAGAAGTCCAAACAGGTAGCATGAGGAAGAGAGCTAGAGGGGGGTTCCCTGGCTGTGGGGACTTGAGGCTGCAAGCTGGGGGAGTGGAGAAGGACCTGTCCCCCCTCTTCAGGGTCACTTTCTCTTATATATATATATATCTCAGGAAAAAGAGGTCTGCCGTTGCATCAACCACTGCAAGTTGCTCTTCTGTGGCTGCCATTGACTTTGCTGTTGGAGATGGCCTGCTCCTCCCAGGATCTGTTTTTTTTTTTTTTTTTTT
>VBSM01000729.1:12162325-12173804 GCA_008086735.1 Cheirogaleus medius | reverse complement strand
ATGGCCTCTAGTTCCATCCATGTTGCTGCAAAAGACATGATTTCATTCTTTTTTGTGGCTGAATAATATTCCATTGTGTATGTATGCCACATTTTCTTTATCCTTCATCCATCAACAAGCACTTAGGTTGATGTCATATCTTGGCTATTGTGAATAGTGCTGCAATAAACATGGAAGTGTAGATATTGCTTTCATATATTGATTTTCTTTCTTTTGGATTTATACCCAGCAGTGGGATTGCTGGATCATATGGTAGTTCTATTTTCAGTTTTTTGAGGACTCTCTGCACTGATGTCCACAGTGGTTGTACTACTTTACATTCCCACCAACAGTGCACGAGGGTTCCCCTTTCTCCACACCCTTCTCAGCAACTATTATCACCTGTCTTTTAGATACAAGCCATTTTAACTGGGGTGATAGTGCAATGTGGTTTTGATTTGCATTTCTCTGATGGTTAATGATGTTGAGCATTTTTTTCACATACCTGTTGGCTATTTGTATGTCTTCTTTTGAGAAATGTCTTCTCAGATCTCTGGCACCCCTGTCCCCTTTTTTTAAAACAGAGACAGAATCTTGCTGTGTTGCCCAGGCTGGTCTCGAACTCCTGGGCTCAAGCAATCCTCAGCCTCACTATCCCAAAGTGATGGGATTGCCGGCGCAAGCCATTGCACCTGGCCTGGCCCATTTTTAAAATCAGATTATTTGTTTTTGGTATTGAGCTGCTTGAGCTCCTTGTATGTTCTAGTAATCAATCCCTTGGTGGATGAGCACTTTTCAAAGATTTTTTTCCCATTCTCTGGGGGTTATCTGTCTCTTTACTTCTGTCATTTCTTGTGGATTTGATTCTCCAGTGTAAAGAGCCACACCCAGAGGCCTAGGTGGGTAGAACGCATGGTGTGGGGGGGGCAGGGGTTGGTTGTGCACATGTGCACACACAAAGAACAAGCCTCAGGTTTGTTTGTTCCCCCAATTTGTTGGTGGTTTGTTGCAGATTGACTAGAGACATCTTGACAGCTGAATTCTGGCTTCCTGGAGTCTGGGAAGCCCAGAGAGTTCCCTCGCAGACAATGGATTTTGCCTCCCAAGACACCTTGTGGGTGAGGTGAGAGAGAGAAGGATGGCTGAGTTTAAGGCTGAGGCTGAGTGGAGTTGCGGTACTTGAAAGTTCCTGTGTTTTTCCCAGGTCTATGAAGCCCTGCGGTTAAGGTCTATCTTTCAACTGTCTCTTACACCTAGCACCAAGCGTAGTGCACGAAATCACCCCCACTGAGAACCTTCGCTATAAAATGCTGACTTCCCTCCGAGTAAGGGAACTTACTGCTCCTTTTGCCCTTTTTCCTAATTAACCCTTTCTTGGTCTCAGAATGTCCACTCCATCATCGCTTCCACAAGGGAGGCTTCTCTGACATCCCTGCCTCCCTGGTCCCCTATGATAAGCTCTCCTAACACTGGGTACTCCTCCTGTGTGGTGCTTATTACATGCTAATCAAAACAAATGATTACCGACATAGTTGTAATTTTGTTTTAGCTTGTGTGATTATTTGATTAACATCTGTCACGCCCAACAGACTGTAAGCTCCCTGAGGGCAGGAACTGGATCTGTTTCCATCATGCTTGTATCCCCAGGTTACGATGTGTCTAACCTAGTACCTGACACGCAGCAATCAATCAATCAATATTTGTAAACAAATCCTGGGTACATATTGACACACTCTTCTCTTCCCTTAACAGACCGCCCGCCTCACATGGCCGTTGCAAGGGCTAAGAAGGTAATGTCTATAAAAATGCTTTGTAAACTTTGAAGTATAAGGTATTTTTATTACCATTCCTTTCTGGATCATTTAGGTCTGGAAATACTGGAAATCCCCACAGGGCCCTACAGAGAATGCAGGAGGCCGTCCTAGGAGGCTGCCCCGGGTCACTGCCGTGGCCTCTCCCTGCTGTGCATGATGTGTCCGCCAGGCGCAGCAGCCAGGCCTATTTGGACAGTGGCCTCCTGGACTCCTGGTCTGCTGTCTCCTCCCCGGCTTGCACCTCCTTTTCCTTTCACTGGGGGAATAAACACATTTGGAGTTTAGAGGAATGAAACCACCCCATAAAAATGCTCGTCTGAGGGAGAAAAGCTTCCCATTGCTTTAGAGAGCACGCATGCCCCAGCACAGGGCTTCCCAGTGTGTTCCTCCAAGAAAAACACATGGGAGCTGTTAAAGCCAAGAGGCGAGCACACTGGGCGGGACCCTCCTCGTAAAAGCAGGATCCTTCAAATCCTCTCTTCTAAATCTCTTCCTGGAAACTGTCCTTTTCTCTTCCAGCCCAGGCTGTTTACTCTAGTTTACCTCCCGGCTGGGTGGTTCACACGCACTCGGCCAACACAAAGGTGTGACCCGTGGCTACCTCTCAGGCACCTAGGCTGTGTAATAAAACCCTGAGTGACCAGGGGCAGTGATGTGTGTGGTTCGGTGGCTTCAGTGAGTGCTGAGTGAGCGTGACGGTAGCTCTTACGGCCTTGGGATAGGGTTGTCGGAGAAAACACAGGATGCCCGGATAGTGCATGGGACAGACTTATATGAAACAAGTTTATTTGTTATTTATCTGAAATTCAAATGTAACTGGGCATCCTGCATTTTTATCCGTTAAATCCGGCAATCCTAACTTGGGAGCCCATTTCTCAATCTATTTTTTTTTTTTTCTTTCTGCTTCCTGAATGGAATAGGACCATGTCCTTCATTTCCTGTGGAGATTTCTGGGTCCAGCCTTGTGTTCCTGTGCCCTGCTGCATGGGTCAGTAGGTTCCCAGGCATTCTCTGGTGGGCTCCAGAAGAACCAGCTCCAAGGTCTAGAACTAATGAGGTCTATGCTTAATGAGCAGATGGGAGAGCTAGATGTGGGATTGGAAGGTGATACAACTGGTGAATTCTCTTCAAGGTTTTGAAGAGACACAGAAAACATGACTGTGGCTCCAGGGCCTTTGGCTGGGCAGCGCCCGCTGCTGTGGCATTGCAGGGGGAGGCCCAGCCATCACCATTTCTGCCATGTGTCTTTGGCATTGGCTAAAGCAGCCTGTGGAGCCTCAGGCTATTTGTATCCAGGAATTTTCAAGGACCCTGGGAGAAAAGGTGTTGCAATTATAACCTCTTGTCCTAGACTTTCAAAATAAGGCTCATGTGGTGAAGTAGGTGGGTTTGGCTAAGGCCAGATAACAGAAAAGGCAATGGGGGACCCCAAGAGGAAACACTCGATGGAGAAGCAGGTGGGGAGAAGCAGGGCTCAGAATTGGTGATAGCAGGCACAAATCTAGGCACTTTATATATGTCTCACTTGATCTTTACAACAGCTCTTCACAGGGGAGGAAGCACAGCAACTTGCCAAGGTTAGCACAGTAACGGTGGAGCTGAGTATGTTCTCTTAACCACCTGCTGTCCTGGAAGACATGGAAAGATTCGCTGCGGCAGAGCAGGGCCAATGGGTCAAGTGAAGGCCAAAAATGAGAAATGAAAGATGTTTAAGAAAATTCAAGCAAGGCAAGGAGAAAATAAGAGAAGGAAAGTAGAGCCGCAAGTCCTACTGGTAACAAAATGCTTGTCATGACATTCTATAGACCACAGATGCATAGTTAGTTCTGACCTTTTCTGTAATTCACAGGAAGAAGGAAATCACAACCATTTTTCAAGATTTCCAGTGTCTGAAAGGTATAAAGTTCAAGGATCCGGAGAGAACCATAATTATTTGTGGAAGGAAGATAAAATAGAATTGTCTCCAGTTACTCTTTAAGAGCCACTTGTCCAAGGTCTCACAGCTGCTCAGCCATAATTTAAACCCCAACCACATGGCTCCAGAGCCCGCGTTTTCAGACCCGGCCTCCCACACTGAGCTCTTGATAGCTGTTTGTCGAATGGATAAGTGACTGACATGGAATCGGAACAGGAGTTCAGAATTTTCTGGAGCAATGGGACTACAGCTAGAAGTTATGACATTTATTCCTATGTAGGGTTGTTTATAAAGTACATGTCAGGGGCTGCCTGAATTAACCTTATCACACCACCAAACTCCAAAGCAAACTAACTTCTAAGTGCATTCACTTAGAGAAGCAGCACCAATGGCTATTGTGTGTCAGCCTTTTCTTCTGCAGAACCTGAGAATTCGCCTGCAATCACCCCGATATGAATGGAATTTCTCACTTACTCACAGAAGTTCCACAAAGATCCACTCAGTCTCCCTCTCTTTCATTCTCTCATTCTCTCTCTCTCTCTCTGTCTTTCCCCAAGACTTAGATGAAGACAAGGCTTTGAAGTCAGATATGGGGCTGCTCTTCCTGACGTAGAGAGAGAATATTATTATAAGTATAAAACTGCTTATAAAATTCTTACAGCAATTGGAAAGAAATTGGAAACATTAACAGCTAAATCCCAGTTCAGCTCACACTTCATTAAATAAAAAATCCTTCAAACATGATAATCATTTGAAAAAGACCTTACTCAGCATAGTTGAGCAGAACCAAACTGAAGGCCAGTGGGAAGGCAGCAGCTGGCCTCAAATCCACAAAAGTCCCCAAAGCTCCATAATCAGGCTTGTATTTTCACCAAACGGTATCTAAAATCCATGTAGCACCTCTTAAACTGGATGCCTGAAACTAACACACATCAAGAGTCTGCCACAGTCTAGCAGCATTTTTGGTTCTTTCACACACATTCCATCCTTTGGGACCCACGGCAACCCTGGGAGCTACGTTGGCAGATATAATTATCCCTGTTTTATAGTTAGATTAAAAAAAAAAAAAACTTGCCAGAGGTTACAAGTGAGCGGGGACCCTCTTGAGAACAAAAGGGACCCATAACTCAACGCTGGGTCTTCTGAGCTCTCCTACTCTGACCTCTCACGTCTGACCTCCACTGAAGATGTGCCCTCCAGCCTACACTCCCACCTGCTAGAAGGTTGGAGGACTGTGAAGGCAAAAGTGATGCCAGGTGCCAACTGAGCCCAGCTCCACAGCTCCCAGTAAGCCTGCATTCCCCGCTGGTGAGGATAAGGAAAGTTCAGATCTTGCCACGTCAAGCCCTTGCCCTCTTCTGTACGAAGCACCACTCAGAGCACCCACGTACGAGGCTTCCCAGGCCATGTTTTTCAGCTCTTTTTCCCTCCTGCCGTCATGGCATTGATGCATCCAGGAGACCTCACTCCCAGCATGCAGGCAGGGGAGACTAAGAGGCAGAGGCTGCAACCCAGAGGCGCATTCACGCTCTGAGAGGTCCTGCCCCCTGCTGACTGTGTGCTTGTATTAATAGAAGTGTCCCTAACACTCCTGGGTTTGCTGTGAGGGTCAAAAAAAGGAGCAAATGTACAAATGGCACCCAGCACTCTTCCTAGCATGAAAAGTTTTAGTGATCCTCCCCCTTTCATTCATTTGTTCAGTCCATCCATTCATTTGGCAATTTTTCTTGAGCATCCGCTGTGTGCCAAGCATTGTTTCTGGTAGTGGGGATATAGCAGTGCACTATGTTGACAAAAATCTTTACTCTCAAGGAGCTTACACTCTGGGTCAGAAATAGATAATTTAAAATAAAACAAGCGAGAAAAATAATTGTAGTGTGTAATGAATATAATGAAGAAAATTTAGGTGCTGTGATAGAGAATGGTGGATCCTGGAAGACCTCTCTGAGGAGGTGACATTTAAACTGGATTCTGGTGGGTGAGCGGGGCCAGCATTGCAATGAGGCTGGACAAGAGCTTGCCAGGCACAGAGAGCTTCAAGTGCTGGGGCCTGGGGTGGGGACAGTCTTAAGACTCCCTGGGAGCTGTCGAAAGGTCAGCCTGGCTGGAGTGGAGTAAGTGAGGACTCAAGTGTCAGGAGACCAGATTGGAGCCAAAAGCAGAAGCCGGTTGGTGGGAGCCTCAGAGGCGGGTGCATGGCGAGGTGCTTCAGCAGCCTGAAGGAGGGGGGGAGCCCCCATGTGGATGTCTCTGGAAAGAGGGGCCAGAGGAAGGGCAGAGAGTAGAGGCCCTGAGTGAGGGTGTGTGAGAGAGAGAGAAACACCAAAACAAACAAACAAACAACCCTCAAAATACAAAAAACAACAGCTACCTGAACTACAGGGAGAAATGGATAATCTAACAATTGTAGTTGGAGATTTGAACACATCCCTTTTAGAAACTGATAGAACAAACAGATGCAAATTGTAAAATATTCAGAGATATACAAGATCTAAAAATACAATAAATAGGTAAATATATGTATATACTTAAATATATATATTGTTTTTGAGTACACGTGGAACATTTACAAATAGCCTGTGTACTAAGTCATTAAGAAAGCCTCAATAAATTAAATTAATCAAGATTGTTCAGACTATGTTCTCTAACATATGAAAGAAAATTAGAAATAAGTAACAAAAGGATTTCATTAAAAAAAAAACTGTATGTCTGAAACTAAATAGCATCATTTGACTTAAAAACTAACTCATATGAGTAATTACAAAATAATTAAAACCAAATGACAATGAAAGCACTATGGGACTTAAGGGAAAATGTGAGTTTAAAACACATTTATCAGAATACAAGAAAGATTGAAAACAAGTGAGCTACGCCACCAAACTAAAAAATTTAGGAAAGAAGCAACAGAGAAAACTTCAAAGAAATAAGATAGTGGGCAATAATAAAAAGCAGGGAAGAAACCAGAGAAACAGAGAGTGACAGTTACAACAACAAAAAAGATGACTAATAAAACTAAAATCTGGTTCTTTCAGAAGATTAATAAGATAGGTTTCTGTCAAGACAGATCAAGAAAAAAGATAATACACAAATAAACACAACACAGAAAAGTAAATATAAATGTAACATAAATTTTAAGATATATTATGAAAACTCTATGATAATAAATTTAAAATCTAGATGAAATGAAAATGTTTCTGAAAAATATGAAACACAAAATTTGATTAAGGGAGAAGTTGAAACTTGAATAGACCAAGAAATACTAAATATAATTAAATGATAATCAAAGATCTCTCTTTCTAAAAATCCCTGGGCCCAGTTTGTTTTCTATATGAATTTTATCAAATTCCCAGAGAGCAGATAACTCCTATCTTAGACGAGTTCCAGAAAATAGAAAAAGAATGAAACTTGTTTTATCGTGAAGACTGTGTACTCTTGTTTCCAAAACTGGATAAAAAAATTCAGAAAAATAAAAAAATATATAGGGCTATTTCACCTTGATTCTAGATGTGTAAATCTTAAATAAAATATTAGTTTTAAACAAATCCAATAGCGTTTGAGGAAAAAAAGTACATCATAGTCACCAAATATGATTTATCTTAGGAATGCAAGAATGAGTCAATATTAGAAAACCCTATCAGTGTAATTTTCCATATTATAAATGGAGAAAATCATTTGAATATCTCAATGATGTAGAAAAATCTTTTGATAAAACTCATCACTTGTTTGCTAAAAACTCTTAGAAAGTAGGAAGAGAAGAGAATTTCCTCAACTTGGTGAAATTTATATAACCCTAATATTATATACACCAAAACATACTATATAGTATATTAGTATAATATATTAATATTATACTTAATTAGATCAGGAATAAGACAAATGCTGACTATCGACTCCTGTTTAACATAGCACTGGAGGCTCTTGCCAATGCTTTAAAGAAAGAAAACAAATAACAGATATAGATTGAAAGAGAAGAAATGAAACTGCTACTCTTTGCGGATGACTTGATTTCCTACAGAGAAGAACTAATGGAATCAACAAACATTAAAATTTAAGAGAGTTCAGCAAGGCTGTTAGGTACATGATCACCTTATAAAGACCAGTAGCATTTTTGGTCCTGAAAAAAATAAATAAAAATAACAAGGTTGCCTTGTGGTCTAAGAGCAGGGAAGTGCTTTGCTCAAACCTATAATTATAGGATGACATGAAATGAAGACTAGGATTAACTCCACCCTCTGATCCTGTGGTCAAACCAACCAAAGGACAAAGAAGGATGGCTGTGAAGGGGACAGGGAGACAGAACGGTAGCTGGAGGGAACTGTGGGACTGAGGGAGGATTTTAGGATGGGAGAGCTACAAGGGCAGGTTATGCTGATGGGGATGGTCCAGTAGAGAGGGGGAGAGTAATGGTGGGGAAGGGAGAGGAAGGATATGACTAAGGGCCAAGATGAGAGAGGTGGGATCCACAGCCCACGTGGGAAGACTGGTCACATATGTGAAGAGACACATCTTCAGCTCTAACAGGTGGAGGAGGGAGAAGGTGCTGACACAAGAATAGCAAAACCTCGGAGATGGAGAGAGGAGGGCCGAGTTTGGTGCTAGAGACCTCCATCTGTTCAATAAAATGTGAGGTGAGGTCATCAGCTGAGAGTGGGGATGCGGGAGCACTGGGGAGAAGGTGTTGGAATTCTGAGACCAGGAAATAAGGCATGAAATAGTCTTAAGTGATATAATACAAAACTCAGACTAGCTTTGTGAACACAGAGCCTGGTCCCAGCTGGTGCTCGTTGAGAGCTTGCCAAGTGACCAGCAGAGCAGGGCATGAGCAGCTGTGGGAGGCTGGGCAGAGGCTTGGGCCTGGATGACAGAATCCAAAGAGCACTAGATTTGGTCAATTAGATCAAGAATTAATTTTTTTTTTTTTTTTTTAAAGAGCACTAGATTTGAGAGCCAGGGACCTGATTTATAGACCTGATTCTACCATATCCCTTGTGCAGGTTCCTGTGAACTCCTTTCTGGTATGAAAGTTGATCATAAGAATTGGATCATTCTTGTTATATTCAACTAAAGCAGAGTTGAAGAGCCAGTGGGGAAAAGCACTCAGCGTACAAAACATTGCTCCAAGAATGTATTCATCATTTTCTGCAGGCCTGACCGCTGAAACGGTTTGCTGTAACCTAAAACCAGTTTTATCTTAGCTTCTGAGATAATTTGCTGCAACTCTAGGACTAATTTTGTCCACCGCAGTGGCTCACCCATCAGAGCTTGCCAGTGCCCCAGATCATGACCAGTGCCAAGGAGCTTTCTCAAAGAGCAGTAGGTAACATTTCTCCTTTTCATAAAACCTCTGACCTTCCCTTTGTTCTCTGGGAATACCGAAGACCATCCAGCCTGCGTGTATGTTCTGAATTGTAATTCTTTCTTCCCAAATAAAACATTACATTTACATTCCTATTTTGACTTTGACACTGGGCTTCAGTTTTTCTCTTCTGGAAAATGGGAATGATGGTGCCTACTGCCTTCACCTCACAGGGCTGATGCGAAGGTTGTGGGGGTTATTTTCCTCTTTTTCACCCTTTCCTGCCCTGCCGTGTGCCCTGGGAGGCTGCAGTTCCTGTGTACTTTTGCCCTCCAGCTTGGCGTTGGGCTCAGCCAGTCGGGGGCACCAGCGGCAGGTGGGGGCGCAGGAGGACAGAGCACTCAGCGTCCCACCTCTGCCCCGCCTTGCTGCAGTTCTGGCCGTGCCATGCTCCTGCACGGCCACGGCTCCTGCTGGACAGCCCCTTTCCCGTGGCTGGGCTCAGAGAACACCCTTCTCTCCTTTTGAGTCCGCAGGCCTAAGGGTGGTAACGGCCCCTCCTGCTGCTTGTCCCTAGGTGTTTCCTGTGACCCTGCCCAGCCCTCTGTAAACAGTCCCTCCATTAAGCTCTCATCAGTGTCCTCTGAAGGAGCCTTCCCTTCCTGCCAGGCCTTGAGTACAAGGGCCAAGGACAGAAAGGTAATCCAGGTGATGAGCAAAGGTGAGCTACGTGGGGGCCGGGAGAGAGGGTGCAGAGAGCTACTGAATCTGCCGAGCTCTGACCTGAGAAGGAAGACTCTGCTGCTTCTCCATGGCCTTGGTGTCTTCTCACTGTGAGCTGGAGAGAATGTTCTGTTCACTGGAGGCAGAGAAGGCTCAAGTTCCTGCTAAGGTGTAAGGAGGTTGCAGAAACCAAGTCTCCATAGTCCCACCCAACAGAGGGCCCAGGGGGCAGGTATAGGCAGGCCCTGCTCTTGGGCTCAAAGTGTTCTTGGAAGCCACTGACCCATGGCAGAGTTGTTCAAATTCCCCACTGGAAAAAATAGGCTTCACGTCCTTGCCAAGGACAGAGCAACAAACAAACCATTGATAAGGGCAAGAAAAATCATCGATGAGACTTGGTACTCAGTACATAATTAGGTCTCCAGTGACAAGCCTCCCTATGTGGTGCTCTTAGCAGTAGCAGTCCCGTCTGTTCACTCCGTGTGCCCTTTTAGGCCGTGTGCCAGGTGGGGGTGAGGAGCCCAAGTTCAGGGTCCCACCCCTGTGATGTGTCAGGTGAGGCCTCTTCCTCTCTGCTGATCCTCATTCCTTCTTTTGCCGAGTAAGGAGCTAGTAGGCCGTTAGGTGAACCTCACCCAGCTTGCCCTGGTTCTTTTTCCAGCTCCCTCCAAATGAACCCCCTGGGCCAGTCACTGGCTCGGGCCTGACAGCATCTGGGTTTATGGCCCTGGTCTCATCATCGCTGTATGTCTCCCACTCTTACACCCAGTGGGGCCAGCAGACCCCAGGGGCTCTCTCAGGGGCTCCGACATGAACAGTGGGCTGCTTTATTTCTCTGCCTCTCCCCTTTGCAGCCAGCCAGACCTCAAACTTGTGCTCCTGGAGCAAGGCCTATCTATTAGAATTGGGTAGACCTGAAGTGTTCAGAGTTAACTCCTTGCCTCTGAGCCTTGGTCTCCTGATCGATAAAGCAGAGGCCATAGTAACCGCCCCCATGCTTGCTCTGGAGTGTCTAGCAAGACGTCCAGCATCCAGAAGATGATCGATGTGGGAGCGTGCCTCCTTTCTTTCACCCTGGGGTTCTACTGGAGGCCTGAATATGAGACCCTTCCCCCTGAATGAATATGCTGATACGGACCCCTGCTGGAGCCGGCACAGGGGATTGTGCCCTCACTGGACACTGCCTCTCCCGCTGAGGATGACCACTGCACCCAGGCTAGGCTCATAGTCCACCCTGGGTCAAGTGTCCTTCTTGCTTGTCCCATCCTGCTTTCAGCCTAAGCCTGTCGGAGTAACCATATCTTTGAGTTCCAAAATGCCATGTTTCTTTGTTCAGAGCAGATGCAACTCTGCTCTGAGACCTATGAAACGAGTGCAAATATTCTGTATTCATATGTGGCAGAGGGTGAGATGCTCGCGATCCTATAAAATTATATATATGGCATTTAAAGATGCAGTTTCATTCTGCATACATTTGTCCTACAATTAATATACTAGCTATAACAATCTTTATTTCAATGTCTAAAAACCAACTGTTTTTACTTGACTATTTAGAACGTTAAAAGATGTTTGGACAAAATTTGAATGGCTCAGGTCTCTTTAACCACTTCGGTACTGCGCTCACCGGCCGCAAAACCTTGCCCACAGCCAGCACTCATATTCCACACGATAGTTTGTACTGTGCATTGACGACGAATTGTTTTGCTCTTGTGTGATGAGGAAAGCTTTAAAGCACTGAAAGCTTATTTGACT
>VBSM01000729.1:12148442-12162225 GCA_008086735.1 Cheirogaleus medius | reverse complement strand
GCAGAGACGCTCTAACTGGCGGTGTTTCTCATCCGCCATCTTGCTCCGCGCGCCTGGTCAGTCTCTTTAATTTTAGACATTTTAATAAGTACATAGTGGTATCTCTGTGGTTTTAATTTGCTTTTCTCTCATGACTAACGCTGTTGAGTATCTTTTCATATGTTTATTTGCCATCCCTGTATATTTTTTGGCAAAATGTCTGTTCAAGCTTTTTGCCCACTTTTTAAAAATTAGGTTGCTTATTTTCCTATAACTGAGTTTTAAAATTCCTTATATATCCAGATACTAGTCTTTTATTAGATATGGGATTTCCAAATATTTTCTCCCAGTCTGTGGCTTATCTTTTTATTTTTATTTATTTGGTTTGTTTGGAGACAGGGTCTCACCCTGTTGCCCAGGCTGGAGTGTAATGGCACAACCATAGCTCACTGTAGCCTTGAACTCCTGGGCTCAAGTAGTTGGAAATACAGGCACACACCACCATGCTGTTTAATTTTTAAATTTTTGTAGAGATAGAGTCTCACTATGTTGCCCAGGCTGGTCTTGAACTCCTGGTTTCAAGTGATCCTCCTACCTTGGCTGGGATTATAGGAGTGAGCCAATGTACCTGGCCTTTTTATTCTTTTAGTAGTGTCTTTTGAAGAGTAAAACTTCTTAATTTTGACAAAGTCAGTTTACCAGTTGGATTTACTTTGGTGTTGCATCTAAGAAATATAGGTTTAATCAATGTCACAAAGATTTTCTCTTATGTTTTCTTCTGGGAGTTTCATAGTTTTAGGTTTAACTTTAGATCTTTTAGAGAATTTAAATCTATGCCACTTAGATATTTTAGATTTGTATTTTTTAGATTTAGATCTTTTAGATTTTGAGTTAATTTTTTAATTAATTCTGAATATGATGTGAGGTATGGATTGAAGATCTTTGTTGTTGTTACATGGATATCCGATTGTTTCAGCATCAATTGTTAAAGAAATACCCTTTCTCCACTAAATTGTCTTTGCATTTCGGTTGAAAGTCAATTAACCATATATATTTTGATTTATTAGTATTTCTGGATTCTATATGGGATTCCATTGACTTATTTGTATATCTGGATGTCAATACGGTATTATCTTGATGACTATAGTTTATAATAAGCCTTGAAGTCAGGAATGTAAACTCTCCAACTTTGTCCTCATCTTCTCAAAATTGTTTTGATATCCTAGGTGTTTGGTATTTTCAAGTAAATTTTATAATCAGCTTGTTAATTTTTATATATAAAGCCTAATGGCATTTTGATTGGGATTATGTTAAATCTATAGATCAATTTGGGCAGAACTGACATCTTAACAATATTGAATCATTCGTTACAAGAGCCTAGTGTATCTCTCCGTTTATTTAGATCTTCTTTAATTTCTCCTTTCAACATTTTGTAGTTTTCAGAGTACATACATTATTAACCTTTTCCCTAAGTATTTCATATTTTTATGCTACTATAAATTGTATTGTTTTTAATTTCCATTTTCAATGGCTTGTTTCTAATACATAGAAATGTAATTGAGTTTTATATATTGACATTATATTCTGTAACCTTGCTAAGCTTATTATTTATAGTAGCATTTTTGTAGATTCCTTAGGACTTCCAACATGGACAATTTCCAATGTAAATGATTATGTTGTCTGTGAATAAATCTGGCTTTGCTTCTTCAATCTGTACGCCTTTCATTTCCTTTTCTTGGCTTATTGCACTGGCTAGGACCTCCAATATGTTAAACAGAAGTGGTAGGAATGGACATTGTTGCCTTTTTCACTATCTTAGGAAAAAATTATTAAGTTTTTCTATATGAAATATGATATGAGCTATAGGGTTTTTTTTTCTGTAGATGCCATTTATCAGGTTTAGTACATTCCTTTTTATGTCTAGATTGTTGAGAATTTTTATCCTGAATGAGTATTGATTTTTGTCTAATGCTTTTTCCATGTCTGTTGAAATGATCACATGGTTTTTATTTTTTAATTTGTATAATATGATCAGTTACCTTGATTGGTTTTTGAATGCTAAGCCAACTTTGCACTCTTAGGACTAAACCCTACTTGATCATAATGCATTATCTTTTTTATATATTGTTGAGTTTGATTAGCTTAAATTTTATTTAGAAATTTGCATCTATGTTTATGAGAGATACTGTTCTGTAGTTTTCTTTTCTTGTTATACTAACTTATTTTGGAGCAGGTTTAATTCAATTAGTGTTTTGTCCATTTACTCTTTATGGGTGAAGGGAAAGAGAAAAACTTAGACTATCTGAGATGTTTGAATGTGTCACTGACACTCAAAAATTTTAGAACCTAGGATATTCATACCAATGTTTTATATAATTTTATACATAAAATTACACAGACAAAGAAAAAATACGATGGAAATTTACCAAATTTTAATAGTGATTTCTCATGAGTGGAATTAAGGATCTCTAGACATTTGAGGAAAGCCTCCAATAAGAAAGAGAGGCATAAAAATAAACAAATAGAGAACAGGGCTTCTAGAGAAAATAGTTGGAGAAAAGAACATACTTTTAAGAAGTTCTGATTATTATTCTCATAGTGATTTGAGAACATACCACAGCCAGCAGACAAGGTCAGAATCAAATGAAAAAAGCACAAGCATGGAACAGAAAAAAGGCATGGAAAATAAAAATATCATTATTATAAGGCAAATAAATGACCCTAATCTTATGAAGTGTGTGCATTAGTCTTTTAGGGCTGCCATAACAAATACTACAAGCTGGGTCACTTAGAAAACAGAAATTTATTTCCCCTAGTTCTGGAGATTGGAACTGACATGATCAAAGTATCTGCAGGCTTGGTTTCTCCTGAGACCTCTCTGCTTGGCTTGCAGATGGCTGTCTTTATACCATGTCTTGATATGGCTGTTCTATTGTGTATGCACATCCTGGTGTCTCTTCCTCTTCTTATAAGGTCACTGGTCCTATTGGATTAGGTTTCCACCCTTATGATCTCATTTACCTTAATTACCTCCTTAAGGGCCCTATCTCCAAATATAGTCACAGCGGATTAGGGCTTCAACATATGAATTTGGGGGAAACACAGTTCAGTCCATAACAGTGGGGAATTGACAAATACTGTCTATGGTGAATGGAATAGAAATAAAATCATGAATGTTAATCTAAGGAATTTAATTGAGGAACTTAAGATAGTAACTGAACTATGTTGGAGGACCTGGATTGGCAAAGATGGAGCTAGAGACTTAAATCTCATCTAGGAAAGTGGAAAGTCAATGGGTACTATTTCAAATTGGTAAATTAAGAAATAGTGATAGAAGCAGATTATATATTCAGCATAAATGCATAAAATAGTTAACAATGGGTGTCCCTAGCAAGGGTCGATAGAGGTGGGAAGTATGTTGCTTTTCATTATGAACTTCTTACCATTTTAGCCATGTCCATATATTTGGTAAAAATTTAGCCAAAAGCTACCATTACCAAAATAAAACAAAACGGTGGCCTCTCCATCTGCTCTGTTCTTTTCCTTCTAGTTAGACACTTCTTCAGTATTTCTAAATATACGAGCCACTTTTACAAATTACAAGCAAATTACAAGCTCAGCTCTCGTTCAACATTCCCAGTTTCCTCTCTATCCCTTTCTGGTTTTATTTTTGTGCACATTTATTTCCACAACAAATGGTAGGTCCCCTTGAAGAACTATCCATGGCTCACCTCCAATGCCTTGAACAATAACCTGGCACATGTAGATGCTCAGAGAATATTTGCTTTTAAAACACAAATCTCGTTATTCCCCTGGAGAGCAGTTATGTGCAGTATAATATCATCGATTTTGTCCCAGCCCTTGGAACCAGTGCAGAGAGAGACTCATTAGGATCATTCTAAGAAAAATTCTAAAATCCCCTTTAAACATGTAAGTATGTGATGCCAGCAAATGGTATTGGTAATGACTGGCAGAACCCTTTCTCCCTTCACTGAAACATGAGGTTTTTAACCTTATATACACCTCATTCATCCAGCAGTTTGTCCTTAGTAAGCCTTAGTATGTGTCAAGCTTGTGTAAATGCATAATTTGTAAATTATGTTCCTGCCCTCAAAGAGATTATAAACTGTCCTCAAATGTGGAAGTCAAAGTTGTTACATACATACAGAATTTATACTACAAAAACTGTAGAGACTATATGGGTTTCTTTGCCTTGATACAATTCATGGATTTCCTGAAAACTAAGCCAGAAATTATTTTGTCAAATAAATCATATTCCCTCATTGCTTAACACTGCTATCTCAGAGATTCCTTTTCTACATTTCTGATTTATTCTGACTTGACAGTTCTTGGGACTCTAGTTCTAAGTTTTCTGCCAGCCCAACATTTCCTTCAATCTGCAAACAATGCCTGGTCACTCCTTTTGGGAGGGAATCCTCTGTGGAGGCTGCAGAGCCTTTGAGGAAGAAAATGGTCATTCTCTGTACAGTCTGTTTGGTATTAAAAGGCACTGAAGTACCTGACCAGAGGCTTTATAGCAGGCTATCCTGTGACTTTTCCTGAGTGCTCCTACACCTGGGTTTTCAATATCCAGACACTCAGATCCTCAAGTTATTTCCAGAATCTCACAGGGGCCAGATGAGAATGGTGGGGGAAAACAGGCAGAGAGTACAGGCTTTTCTCAGGATCCTCCCCATGGGCCTTGGCTAACTCTCTATTATTCAAAATATATTTATTGAGAATTTACTCAGGCCTTTTGGACACTCCATAGCTGACCTTCTTTTCTCATTATTTCTTAAGACATGAACTCTACTGGTGAAGGTCTAGCTTCAGGTAGACATACAAACACATATGTAGAATCCACTGTGTCCCAAGCAATAATAGAAGTAAGCATGAGATTCAGAAGCAGCCTGTTAGAGAGAATGAGTGATTTTATTTGTATAGGTTGAAAAAGCATGGGAAATCAGGTCTGCTCAGGGTTTTGAAGGATGAAAAGTAGTTTGTCAAATAGACAAGGTGGAAGAAAATTCTAGACAGTGGGAACAGCCTGTAAAAATGAAGATGGTTGTGACCACATGGAGTGTTAAGGAATATCTATTGTCTGTCACCATATTTACATACATACCTGTATCTGCATCCATTTTATTTTATTTTCTAATCTCCTTTTAAGATAGAACAAATATGCCTTAGGGAAACTGACATCTCTCTGATATTGAGTTTTTTATCATTAACATGGTATACCTATCCACTCATTTGGATCTTCTTTATTGTCTTTTAGTAAATTTTTGTGGTTTTTCCCACAAAGATCTTACACATTTTTGGGTACCTTCAGGTTTTGGTTGTTGTGGTTGTTGCCATTATAGATATTAACTTTTAAAGAATTATTATTTCTATTTGGATTGAGTAGAAAAATGCAATAGGCTTTTGTATATTGTTCATATATCCAGCCACCTTGCTAACTTTTCTTATCCCAGTCATTACTAAATTACTTTCAATTTGACATGTAGATATAATATCACCTGCAATTAATGACCAACTTGTTTCTTCCTTTAAAATTCTTATACCTTTATTTTTCATGTATTGTTTCACTGATTATGACCTCCAATACAATAGTGATTTGATGTAGTATTAGCAGTCACCTTTGTCTTATTCCTGATTTTGAAGAGCCCTCATTCATTCTCAATCACCTCCACATCTCACTCCCCTAAAACTGCTTTTGCTAAGGCTATTAATGAGCTCTATGCTGCTAAATTCAATAGACATTTTTAAGTGATAGCTTTGTTTGATCTCAGTTGCATTTGACACCATTGATCATCTCTATTCTTGAAACATTTTCCTCTTTTGGCTCCCTAATACCCCTACCATGCTCTTCCTTATTTTCTCTGACTGCTCTTTCTCTGCTCCTTTTCCTTAGCATTGATTGTCTTCTAAATGTTGGAGCTCCCCGACCTCCATCCTGGGCCTCTTCTTTTACTCCATACTCTTTGTGATTAAAATTATCCACTCCATGTCTCTATATGACATCTGTTTGATAACACACACACATACCTGCCAACTTGACATTTTGTTTAGACATCTCAAAATTAACATGTTCAAGACTAAAGTCTTCATCTTCACTCTTCAAATTTAATCCTCCTGTAGTCTCCCCATCTCAGTAAGTGGAGGGTTCAATCACTCCAGTTACTCAAACCATAAATCTGGGAATCATCTTATCTCTGTCTTCTCTTTTGTCTTCCACATCCAATCTATTACAAAGTATTATTTATTCAAACTCTAAGGTATATCACATATTCACTTTCCTCTTCATGTCTTTTTAGTTTAAACCACCATTCTTTCTTGCCTGCCCTAAGGCAAGAGCCTTCTCACCAGTGTCCTTCAACTTTTATTTCCTCACAATCCCTTTGACAAAGCAGTTAAAGTGATAGTTTAGAAATGTAAACCAGATCACATTGCTCCTCAGTGTAAGACCCTTCCATGACCTCTCATTGCACTAGGAGTAAAATCCTAAACCATAGCATGGCCTACAAGGACCTGCATGCTATGACATCTTCCTTCCTCTCCAGCTTTATCTTGGGCCACTCATCTCCCCACTTACCGTCCACTAGCCACTTGGACCTCTTTGTAGTCCTCTGAGAGGCCCAGTTTTTCCTGCTTAAGATTTTTGCACTTATAAACTACCAGAGGGCAGGGACTGTATCTTGTTCCTAGTTATATACCCAGTCTAGGCATGGGTAAGTAGTCAATAAATAATTGTCATATAAATGAATCAATGAATGATGTTTTCTGTATTTAGAATGTTCTTTCTCCACTTATGATCTGGCTAAATCTTATTTATCTTTTAGGTCTCATGTCACTTTATTTATTTGTTTTTCTTTTTAAAAATCAACTTTATTGGGATATAATTTATATATAATAAAATATGCCTGTTTCAAGTGTGCAGTTCATTAACTCATGTCATTTTAAATGTCACTTCCACAAAGAAGTCTTCTGCCACCCCATTTCATCCCACCCTTTCTTCTTTAGGCCACCCCCCTTCTTGGCTTTAGGGATAGGCACTGGTCCAGGCTGGGCCAGCTTCACAGTATCCCATTCCTCTAATCAGCTAAGTCACCTCCTCAGATTTTCCTATGAAGAAGTGGCAAGACCCTTTTGCCCTTAGCCAGAGAGCTACTCAGCTGTGAATCATGTTCACATCATGTGTGGAGAAAGCTTCTCTGGAGTAGGAGAGAATGAGGCCAACTTGGAGAAAGATGAAAAGGAGAAACAAAGACAGCAAGATGTCTGATGCTGTGTCAGTCTGTGGCTCTCATCATCCACTCTTGAGTCCTTCTCAAAGCCTGCATTGTCACCTCTTCCGTGCTTCTATGACCTACACCGATATATTTTCAATAAATTCTTCCTTTTTACTTAAACTTGTTTAGATTGGGTTTATGTTGTTTGTAATCCAAAGATTTCCTTACTAATATACATTCCTTGACCACCCAGTTTAAATTAGGTCATCTTGTCATAGTCCTTAAAACAAAACATGCTATGGTTTTCCTTCATAACGCTTATCAGAATTTATCCGTATGTATTCATTTGTATATTTATTTATTTAATGTCTGTCTCCTCATAGATGAGAGAGAGCATGTTTATTTTGTTCACCACTCTTTATCCAGCACACAGTGTAGTGCTTTACCCATAGCCAGCACTCAGTACATGTTTATTAAATTAATGAGTTTGCGTTAACTGACATGAAGGGAGGCCCAGAAAGGGAGGAGGCTTAAAATGACTCCACATTTTCTGGCTTCACCAAGGGAGTAGAAGATGAAATCATTGACTTGTGCTAGGAACATATGAAGAGGAAACCCTGTGGGAGAGAAAGAACATGAGTTAAGTTTTGGACATGGGTTTGGGGTGCTCATGGTATAGAGAGTGGAGCTTATCAGTGAATAGGGGGTCTGTCTGTGTCCAGCACAGAAGAGAGGACTGAATTGGAAAACTGATTCGGAAGGCCTTAGATTATAGAGAGTGTTGGAAGCCCTAGGGTAGAAGATATCCACCCAGGAACATGAGGTGGGAGAGAACTGATGACTGAGGAGAGGGCCTTGAGGGAAAACATCTCAGGTTGGTGTAGGTTCAGAGCTGTCCAGTGGTCCTCAGGGCCTGCTTAATTCTTGTCTTCCAGCTGAGCCTGAAAAGTCACTGGCCAAGAAGTCTAGTTCTGGGTTTGGAGGAGTCTGGGAAGAAGGCAGTTTAAGGCTGAGTCTAGCATCCTTGACCTTTATGCCATCCAGAGCAAGGCAGAGCTTCCCACCCAGACACAACCTCTGTCTATCTGCTTAGAACTGTGCCTCCTCCACCTGGGGACTGTCTCAGGGCATCTAATATGTGCCAGGAACTTTTGACAAACATTTCCATATATGCTCTCACTTAATCGTTAATCTTTGTATAAAGTACTATTATGCCCTTTTTTTATAGAAGAAGGAGCAGAGACTTGGGAAGGTAAACAACTTGCCCTGGGTCTGACATCTGGGAAGTAACCAGGCCAGGACTCCAGGACCGTGATGTTTCCATTACAGGCTTTCTCTTCATCATAGGTTTGTGCCTTATAGAGAGAAAGAATTGATCTGTCACATGGGAGCCATAGGAACAAAAGGTCCCAGAGGGCAAAGTCAGCAGCCTGAACATTAACCAATTGCCAACTCTTGCCAAACCCACTTCTCCTAGGAGACTGATGTCAAGGTCTGCAAATCCATCTCGTGCTGGAATCTCCCTCTTTGGTGCTACCAGGTAGATCTCTACAATAACATCCAGTGGCCCTTGTTTGGGGATGGTCCCCTGACGAGGCCTACCTTCTCTATAGCTTTCCAGGGCTTCTCTCTGCCCCCTGGCTGAGTTTCCTTGATTTCCCCCTGGAAGACCATAGAAAACAGAGATCTAGCACTCTAAGTTGAACTGCACTTGGTATTCTTTTCCTAATTCTGGGAGTAGAATCATTCATCAGGAGAAGCAAAGTTTCTGGAAATTTAAAAGCAACAGACCAAAAAAAAAAAATGCTTTTAAGAAAAAAACAAATTTTTTGAAAAATGAGTATGTCTTCAAGTACTTTTTGGATGCTATTGCTGATCTAAAGTCATTTTATTAGTTTAGAGCCATAAAACACATTATGACTCAGTTTGCTACAAAAATTATCACATTTGGCATATTTGGAGACAAGCAGGCTTGGGGGAAAACTGGATAAAATACAGGGAAGAAAAGGGGATTCCCATATTTCCCCCTGAGTTTTCTAAAAAAAACAAAAATCAGTCTCAGAAAAAAAATTCTACCGATCCCCAGATTTTTTTCCAACTCTTATTGTGACCCAGAAAAATATGCTCACAAAAGCCATCTCTCCTGGTCAATACCTACCATATATTTCCCCACTTGAGGGAATAGTATATCATCCACATCCCCCCACCCCACCCCAAGACCAGGGTTCATCAGGCTAAGCAGAACCCCACTGTTTATCCAGAGCAGTTGCACCCAAACCAGTGCCTCTTCCAGAAGTGAAGGGGATATGAGTTCTGGACGGGAGCCATAATCTAAGCTTCCAGCTAAGATACTAGATAAGTGTCCTGGGGAAATTCTTATCCCAGTTTTACAGATTCATGATTCAACAAATATTTCCTGGGTTTCTTCCACACTAGGAGTCAGACTAAGGAATGGAGGTATAAACATGGATATGCTACAGTGCTTTCCCTAAGGATCTCGTAGCTTAATGGGAGAAATTAACAAGCGAACAATCAGTTCTGGCACAGTGTGGTGAGTGCAACGATAGTGGTGTGCACAGGAGGCTTCACCTGCGTGAATGTGAACCTGGCTGGGGCGTGGGGGCAGAGTCTGGGAAGACTTCCTTGAGAAGGGTCTGCCTGAGCTGTATCCTATTGGACCAAAAGGAATTAGCCAAGCAGAGTGGGGAGGAGGGCATCCCAGTAGAGGGAGTAGCATATGAAAAAAAGAAATAAGTAAAAGGGAGGGCATTTGGCACTTTTCAGGAGCTCTAAATAGATCAGTGTGCCCTGAGCCATCAGAGTGAGGAGGGGAAGAGTAAGGACAAGGCTGGGGAGAAGGGCAGCCAGCTCACACGGAAGGGATTAGACTGTTGGATTTTATCTGGAGTCAGCAAATGTTTTCTGTAAAGAAGCCAAATAATACATATTTTAGATTTCTTGAGTCACATAGTCTGTTGCAACTACTCAACTCTGCTACTAGAGTACAAATGTAACCATAGCCAATATATAAATCAATGAGCATGGTTATGTTCTAATAAAACTTTATTTGCAAAAACACGTGGTGTGCTGGATTGGCCTGTGGGCTGTAGTCTGTAGACCCCGGCTGTAAATCACAATCACCCAGAAATAGGCTGACCAACTCATTCCGGTTTGCTCAGAACTTCTCCAATGTTAGCACTGAAAGTCCTGAGTCCTAGAAAACCCCTCAGCCCCAGGTAAACCAGGACAGTCGGTCACCTAGGAAGCTTGTTAAAAATACAGATTCCTGATCCAGCTCCTGACTCAAGGAATCAAAATCTACTGGGGTTGGGAGAGCTACAGGTGATGGGGCGCCATCTACGGGCAAGAGAGTGCTGAAGTCACATTTGTATGTCAGATGGTTTGCTCGCAAGGCAGGAAGGAATAGGTACCCAAATACCCCACTCTACATAGCACGAGCACATGGTCAATGTGGCCCTTTAAGAGGATACATTCAGCTGAGCAGTAGCACCTGGGCTGAGGCTAGACATTAACTGATTTGTGCAAATCGTTTTTCTCTAAAATCACTGCCCACTAGGTATAGAGGAAGTCCACAGAATCCAACTGTCAAGGCCTTTGGACAGACAAGAGGGGAGGATGGGCCAGCGGAGCCTCTCCCCTTCTTTGTCGCCCTAGAGACCAGGGCTCACCAGGCTAGAGGGAGCCTCGCTGTTGGTCTAGAGCAGTCACACCCAACACAGTGCCCCTTCCAGAAACGAAGAGGGGAGTGAGTCCTGGACTGGAGTCACAAGCTACATTTCCAGCTAGGGCACATGGGCAAATAAAGAAAATAAGCAGAGCGGAATATAAACTTTTGGGCCCAGATGTCAATTTTTGGAAGCTTTTCATGGTCAGCCCTTATCAGTAATGGCTCTAAAAAGCCAGGCCTGAAATTTTCCTTTCTGAAGCAACAGGTGTTTCACTTCTGTTCAGGAATGGCAACTGTTTGGCTTGGGCAAACAAAGAGTTTGCACTAAAAGGAATAATGTACTCAATTGACTTTCCTTAATCAGTCTCTTTTTAATTTAACTTCACAGCCATGGGGGAATTTTCCACTTAATTACAAACAGTGCTTTCTATTTGTCTGTACGACTCCTTTCTAAAACAGGTGGCTCTTATTCTAAGAATGTCAATATATAAAAACCCGTGCTCACAGAACAGATAATTTGAATTACATAAAATTCTTAACATCTAAAATAGGTTCTCCCTTGTACACTGCGGAGTTTGTTTATGAACCATCAAGCCCATTAACCATTTGGCCAGCATTCTCTAGCCATTGCCAAATGAAGAGCAATCGGAATAGAAGACAAAATATATTTCAAGTCAACGGAAAAATAAGTAGCCTTGTGGTAGTAGGCAGCAGAGCCTGGTGGTCAAATGAAATGGCTTTTGAGTTAAACTGCCTTAGCAGGAGTCCTCGATTTACTTCTCACTTGATGTGTGACTTTGGGCACATTAATGCATTTCTCTGATCTTCCATTTCCTCGCCTGTGAAGTAGGAATGCTAATACTTCCCACATAGAGTTGTCGTAAGGATTAAATAAGGTAATATATGTAAAGTGTGTAGCATAGACAGCACACAATAAATGTTAGCTGTTCATATTACTCATATGAAGCAAACCATTTTATTGCTATGGGCCTACGTTTTCTCATCAGTGAAATGAAGAAGTTAACCTCTAAAGTCTCTGTTAGTTACCAGTCATCCATGTAGAAAAATGTAGAGCGTAGAGCAGGCTTATGTGGATACAAAAACATCACTCCTCAGAAAAGCCCTCTGAAAAGTAGCCAGGCATTAGGAGGCTACTGACACAGGGATGGAGTACTTCTTAAATAATAAAGGGAGGGAGAAACAGGAGTGATATTGTGGGGATATTCTCCATACTGCCTAGCCAGAAGATGGATCTAGATGGCATTTACCTAGTCAACATATAGAAGCTAAGACATTCGATATGATTGGGAGGTATGTGCTCTAAACTCCACTGGATATCTCATTTTGCTAAAAGGAGAGCATCTGACAAGTTTTCAGCTTACTTCCCTGGCATTTTTATTGTGTAGACTGTGAATGTATTAGCAAAGTTAAGACTACACTGGACTTCATTTTCACCATCAAAGAGGGACAGTTTGGTGCTGTAAAAACGGGAGGAACTTTGGGAGAAAATGGCTTTGTCATCCCCCAAGTTACAATCACAAGAGACAGGAATGCTGCATGTATCAGTCAGTACTCCAAATAGTGATCTTCAAAATAAAATTCTACAATCACAAATTAAACCCATAAAGAAGAAAATAGGAGTGTTGCTGATCATATTAATTTACTCCAGGTATTATTGAGCACTTACTGCTTTCCAAGCTCTATGCTATATACTAACACATGGGAAACAGAAATTTTTATAAAAAGGCCCTTGTCCTAAATGACCCCCCAAGCTCACAGAGTATAGTTTATGGCAATGACCGTCAAGCACGGAATTCAATGTAGTTTCCTTACTGCTAAGACAGAAGTGTGCTCAGGCTGCTACGGAAGACCTGTGAGAGGCACCGAGCCGGATTGGGAAGAGGCAGAGGAAGCTCCCAGCGGAGATGAGAGCTGAGCTGAGTTTGGAAGAGTACGTGCCTGGAAGTTACCAGGTAAGAATGGGGTTCCATTATGAAGAAATAGAATGTCTGAAAGATATCATAGTGGAATCTTGAGACAAAGGGTGTGCACCATTCCTACGGCTGTAGCAGGGGCGGGGAGGGAAGGGCTGGAGAGGACGTGGGTGGAAGAGCTGAGTGAGTGAAGAGATGCCCAGCTTCAACCTGAGGCCAATACTGCAGAGCCCTTCATGATCATCAGGGGCTCCAGCACTATGTCCTTCTGAATACTGCCACCTAGTGGCATTGTTCAATTCCCACGTTTCCCTCGGAGCCTGGGGTCATCTGTCTTCCCGCTGACAGCTGGGGAAACAGTGTACACATACAGTGGACGAGTGACTTCTCCGGTAGCACACAGTTTGTGAGGCTGGGGCTAGCACAGAACCTAGCTCTTGTGACACCAGGACTGGGTCTGGTATGATCTGGTTTGTCCCTGGTCACACTCTGGCTCTGGCAGGCTGATGTTGAAGGTCAAGTGAGACTCAACTTGGTGACCGCCTCTGCAGTGTGCTTTGGATCCACTCCTAGGCTTTAGAGGGGTGAGGACACTTAGGAGAGAAGGAACATGGGAGTAAGCAGCTATGCCAGAGAGAAATGAAGAAGATGTGTAATATATTCTTCCCACCTTACTCCCCCTGGTCCAGCCCTGAAACCCATCTCCCGGCAATGGCCAAAAGTGGCTAATGATGTTCTGGGGATGAGTAGAGTCTGTCCATTTCAGGTGTTGGCCAGCTGCCATGTCAAGAGAGGAGGAGATGGGGCTGCAGCCATCTCCTTTCTGAGGAATGGCTGGGGGTGGGCGAGTCCCCCGGCCACAGGTAAAGGAGAATAACAGTTGAGTCCCGGGGACAGGGCTAGAGGCTTCTAAAAACACCTGTCAGCTGCTGAATGTAAAAAAAAAAAAA
>VBSM01000729.1:12115205-12148342 GCA_008086735.1 Cheirogaleus medius | reverse complement strand
AAAAAAAAAAAAAAACAGGAACTACTGGATAGTAAAAGAGGTGGTAGGAAATCTATATATTAAACAATACAACTTTGGGCAGAGGAGGACTGTAACGTTGAGCCTAATCTTTGGTCTTAGCACCGCATTGGCTTGGGAAAGAAAAAAACTGCCCCTTGTCGAGCCCTGAATGAGCACCAGGCATTTCACATGTTATTGCATAACTTTCTAGCAAGTAGGTGTCATCTTCATTTTGTAGAGGAGGAAACTGAGGCTCATGGGGTTATTTGACTTTCCTGAGATCATGCAGCTATTACATGATAGAAGCACTCTATGAAATGGTAGAATCCTAAATTATTTCATTGGCATCCCAACGTGTTTACCTCCCAAACTCCAGGCATCTCTATTCTCTCTTACTTTTTTTCAAGCATCCCCAGCACAAAGCTTTCTAGCACAAAGAAAAAAAGTTTTCTGGTTGGATGTTGGGAGGGCGGGGCTAGCTACTAGTTCATGGGAGGACCCTGGCCAAGGTGGGCTGACATGGGAACTTCCCTCTCAACTCCAAGATCACAAAATACCCTGAGCTGTTTCTGAATGTCCCATACTTGAGGCTGGGCAGTGTGGCTAGGGATCAAAGTCCTGGAACCTCTCCTTGTACCCATCAAGCTGAATTTACAGAGGGAGGGAGAGAAGGAGGGAAGAGAGGCTGGGGGCTGCTTCTGATTAGCCCGCATCCTTTGCCAAAGTGAGATGTCCTCTCTGTGTGGACAATTAAATGGTTCTCACGAACCCACCATCTGGGTTCAGCATAGTGTGGAGTGGCTGCTCTCTCTCCACCCTACCCCACCCTTGGCTCAGGGAATAGGCCAGGGAGATTCAGAATATCTAGTCCTTCTCATGCTCACCCTTCTTCCCTTCCTGAGAGGGCTGCTGCAAACCCAGTCCTCCAGTCCTCCAGCTCTCAGCAGATAAAGCCAGCCCTGGGGCACGGCCCTCCCAGTGGTCCTGAAAAGACCAGGGAGCCACCACTGTCACTGTGCTGGGCCTTGAAGCAGGCACCGCTGGCCCCAAAGATGAAAGCAACATCAACTTTCTCAGTGACTTCCAGGGACAAAGGTAATTGGAGAAGAGAAGCCCAAACTCAGTTACGGTTTGCAGAACAGAGTCATGTCTTGCTATTGCTGTGGTTTTAAGTGGATTGTCACGTGGGTAGAGGCCAGCAGTGGGAGGTGCCAGCAATGCCGGTCTCAGATAAATCATCAACTAGGGAAGGAATGTATGACTTCCTCATCCTGTTCTCTTAGGCCTCATCTTCCTCACCTGTAGCCTTCAGGTTCACCCAGTAGCAAACCTTCACTTTGTTTACCTACTGTGTGCCAGGCACTGTGCTAGACACCAACCCTGGCCTGGCCTGTCTTGTGCCCTTCGGGCAATGAGAGGACCTGTTTAGACTTATAGAGGGATGCTATGGGAATGCAGAGGGGAAGTATGAGAAAGACCTCTGGGCCAGGTCTTGCAGGGTGTGCAGGATTTTTCTGGCTCAGAAGGGGAGAGATAAATGCAAGAAAATAAAGCAATAACTAAGTGTATACATTTTTGTTTTATATAATACTTTCTCCTAAATAACCTCATTTGATCCTCAAAACAACTCTCTTAAGTAGGGAAGAAAGGAAAATATTATAGTCCTGGTCCATAGTAGATACCTCATTAAACTATATGTTTTGAAATGATTAATATAATCAAGCTAATTCACATTTCTGTCACCTAACAGAGTTAACTTTTTTTTGTGTGTGGTAAGAACACCTAAGATCTAAGTAACCAGAAAACTTTATGTATACAATACAGTATTATTAACTATCATCATCATGCTGTACCTTACACCTCCAGAACTTACTCATTCTGTATAACGGAAACTTTGTACCCTTTGACTAACATCTATCTATTTTCCCCATTTCCTACTCTTGCTAGCTACCATTCTGGTCTCTACTGTGAGTTCAACTTTTTTAGATTCCAAATATAAGGAATATCATGCAGTATGTGTCTTTCTGTGTCTGGCTTATTTCATTTAACATAATTTCCTCTAGGACATTGTTGCAAATGGCAGGATTTCCTCTCTTTTTAAGGCTGAATAATATTCCTGCATGTGTGTGTGTGTGTGTGTGTGTGCATATATCACATTTTTATCCATTCATCCATCAATGGACACTTAGGTTGTTTCCATATATTAGCTATTGCAAATAATGCTGCAATGAACACGGGAGTGCAGATATCTCTTCAAAATACTCGTGTCATTTCCTTTGGCTATATACCCAAAAATGGGATTGCTAGATCATATGGGATTGCTAGACCATATGGTAGTTCTATTTTTAGTTTTTTGAGGAACCCCCATAGTGTTTTCCATAATGGCTCTGCCAATTTACATTCCCACCAACAGTGTACCAGAACTCCCCTTTTTCCATATCCTCACTCACACCCATCTTTTTTAAAAAAAAATAATAGCCATTGTAACAAGTTGAGGTGATATCTCAATGTGGTATGATTTGTAGTTCTCTGATGATTAGTGATACCGAGCATTTTTCATACACTTTTTGGCCATTTGTATGTCTTCTTTTGAAAAATGTCTATTCAGATCCATTGCTCATTTTTATTTGTTTTTTGCTTTTTAAAAATTTTGCTATTGAGTTGAGTTCCTTATATATTTTTATATTAGCTCCTTATCAGATGTATGGTCTGCAAATGTTTTCTCCCATCCTGTAATATGTCCCTTCACTCTGTTGATTGTTTCCTTTGCTGTGAAGAAGCTTTTTAACTTGATGTGATTCCATGTGTCTATTTTTGCTTTGGCTGCTTGTTCGTTCGGAGTCATACCAAAAAAAAAATCATTGCCTAGACTATGTCAAGAAGCTTTTTCCCTATGTTTTCTTCTAGTAGTTTTTATAGTTTCAGATCTTATGTTTAAGTTTTTAATACGTTTTGAGTTGATTTTAGTATATGGTCTGAGATAAGGGTCCAGTTTCATCCTACTGTATGTAGATATCTGATTTTCCAAGACTATTTATCAAAGACTATTCGTTTTCCATTGTGTGTTCTTGGTATTCTTGTCAAAGATCAGTTAACCACAAACATATGGATTTATTTTGGGGCTCTCTATTCTTTCCATTTTTAGTCTGTCTGCTGTTTTTATGATAGAGCTGTACTATTTTGATCACTGTAGCTTTGTAATACATTTTAAATCATAATATGTAATGCCTCCAACTTTGCTCTTATTCAAGACTGCCTTGGCTATTTGAGTTTTGCTGTGGTTCTATATGAATTTTAGGATTGTTTTTTCTATATTTGTGGAAAATTTCATTGGAATTTTGGTAAAGATTCAACGAATCTGTAGATGGCTCTGGGTAGTTTATACATTTTTAACAATGTAATTCTTCCAATCCATGAACATGGGATATATTTCCATTTATTTGTATCTTTTTTTCAGTTTCTTCCATCAATATTTTTTAGTTTTCAGTGTATAGATCTTTAATTTTCTTGTTTATATTTACTTCTAAGTATTTTGTTATTTTTGATGGTATCGTAAAGGGGAATGTTTTCTTAATTTCTTTTTCAGATAGTTATTAATGTATAGAAATGCAACCAATTTTTGTATGTTGATTTGGTATCCTGCAAATTTACTGAATTTGTTTATTAGTTATAACAGTTTTTTGGTGGAGTCTTTAGGGTTTTGTATGTATAGAATCTTGTCATCTGCAGGGACATTTTACTTCTTCCTTTCTGATTTAGATGCTTTTTATTTCTTTGTCTTGCCTAATTTCTCTGGCTATGATTTCCAGTACTATGTTGAATAGAAGTAGCAATAGTGGGCATCCTTGTCTATTTCCTGATCTGAGAGGAAAAGCTTTTGGCTTTTCACTATTGAGTATGATATTCACTGTGGGCTTGTCATATATGGCCTTTATTATGTTAAAATACATTCCTTGTACATACAATTTATTGAGAGTTTTTATCATGAAAAGATGTTGAATTTTGTCAAATGCTTTTTGTGTATCTATTGAGATGATCATATGATTTTTGTCTTTCATTCTGTTAATGTGATGTATCACATTTATTTGTTTGTATATGTTGAATAATCCAGTGTTCCAGGGATAAATTCCACTTGATCATGGTGTATGATTCCTTTAATATAATTCAGTTTGCTAGCATTTTATTGAGGATTTTTGCATCTATGTTCATCAGAGACATTGGCCTGTAATTTTCTTTTCTTGTATTGTCCTTGTCTAGCTTTGGTATCAGGGTGATGCTGGCTTTGTAATTTGTGAATTTTTCAGTTTTCTTCCTGTTATTGATTTCTAGTTTCATACCATTGTGGTTGGAAAAGATACTTTATATAATTTTTGTTAAGACTTGTTTTGTGGTCTAACATATGATCTATCCTGAAGAATGTTCTGTGTGGGCTGGGTGCGGTGGCTCACTCCTGTAATCCTAGTACTCTGGGAAGCTGAGAATCGCTTGAGGCCAGGAGTTCAAGAGTAGCCTGAGCAAAACAAGACCCTGTCTATACAAAAAATAGAAAAATCAACTGGGTGTGGTGGCACATGCCTGTAGTCCCAGCTACTTGGGAGGCTGAGGCAGCAGGATCACTTGAGCCCAGGAGTTTTGAGGTTGTAGTGCGCTATGATAACACCACTGCACCCTAGCCCAGGGAACAGAGTGAGACCCTATCTCAACAACAACAACAACAACAACAACAAAAAGAATGTTCTGTGTGCACTTAAGAAAAATGTATATAATGTATATTCTTCTGCTGTTGGATAAAATTTTCTGTATACATTTGTTAGGTTCATTTGGTCTAAAATGTTGCTTAGTTTGCTATTTTCTTATTGATTTTCTGTCTGGGTGATCTATACATTGTTGAAAGTGAGGTATTGAACTCTCCCATTATTTTTTATTACCATCTATTTCTCCCTTCCTTTATGTTAATATTTGCTTTTTATATTTAGGTGTTCCAATGTTGGGTGCATACATATTTATGATTGTTGATGTATCCTCTTGATGGATTGATGCCTTTAACATTGTATAATGACTTTCTTTGTCTCTTGTAACAGTTTTTTCCTTAACATCTATTTTGCTTAATATAAGTTTTTTCTAGTTAAGATTTGCATGAAATATCTTTTTCCAACCCTTCACTCTCAGCCTATATATGTTCTTAAATCTAAAGTGAATCTCTGGTAAACAGTATGTAGTTGGACCTTATTCCTTTACTTATTCAACCACTTTACATCTTTGAATGGAGAATTTAATCCATTTACTCTTAGAGTAATTATGATAGGTAAGGACTTACTATTGCCATTTTGTTAATTGTTTTCTGACTGTTTTGTAGTTCTTTTGTTCCTTTCTTCCTTGAGGTCTTCCTTTGTGATTTCATCATTTTTTGTATTGGTGTGCTTTGATTCTTTTCTTTTGATATTTTGTGTATCAACTACAGATTTGTTTCCTTTTGATTAACATGATGCTTACATAAAATGTCTTATAACAGTCCATTCTAAGCTGATAACAACCTAACTTCAATTGCATACAAAAATTCTACACTTTTACTTCCCCTGAAACATTTTATGTTATTATTGTGACAATTTACATCTTTTTATATTATATATCCATTAACAAATGATTGTAGATATAGTTATTTTTTAATACTTTTGTCATTTAACTTTTATATTCAAGTTAAAATTTATTTGTGCACCATAATTATAGCATTAGCATATTCTGAATTTGACCATATATTTACCTTTAACAGTGAATTGTATACTTTCATGTTGATAATTAGTGTCTTTTCATTTCAACTTGAAGAACTCCTGTTAGCATTTCTTATAAGGAAGGTCTAGTGGTGATGAACTCCATCAGTTTTTGTTAGTGTGGGAAAGTCTTTATCTCTCCTTCATTTCTGAAGGATAGATTTGCTGGGTATAGTAGTCTTAGTTGGTAATTTTTGTTTTTCTTTTAGTACTTTGATTATATCATCCCAGTCTCTCCTGGCCTGCAAGATTTATGCTGAGAAATTTGCTTATAGTCTCATGGTGGTTCCTTTGTACCTGATGAGTCAGTCATATTTCTCTTGCTGCTTTCAAAATTCTTTCTTTGTTTTTGACTTTTGACTATTTAATTATAATCTGGCTCAGTGAAGAACTCTTTCTGTTCAGTTTATTTGGGGTTCTCTGGACATCATGAATCTGCATATATCTCTCCCCAGATATGGAATTTTTCTGTCATTATTTCCTTAAATAATCTTTCTTCCACTTTCTCATTCTCTTATCCTTCTGTGACTCACATAATATGCATATTGGTTTGTTCCAGGATTTCTGTTTGGTTCTTTTTTATGATTTCTATGTTCTTGTTAAGTTTCTAATTTTATTCATATATTGTTTTTCGTTTGGTTGTCTGTGTTCTCTTTCAGCTCATTGGGCTTCTTTAAAATGATTGTTTTGAATTTTTTTCAAACAGTTCATGGATCTTTATTTCTTTAAGGTTTGTTAATGGAACTTTATTAGTTTTCTTTGCTGGTGTCATGTTTGCCTGATTCTCCATGATCTGTGTAGACTTACATTGGTATCTGTGTGTTTAAAGGAGCAGACATTTCCTTCTGTCTTTGTAGATTGATTTTAGTAGGTAAAGATCTTTTCCTGCCAGGTTCCTTGACTTATGGACTTCCCCTGGGATCATGGTTGGATGGGCCTAGAGCCAAGTCTCTTGGCTGTTGCCAGGTTCACAGGCAGGTCTGTGGGTGGCAGGCCTGTTACCAGGGGCATGGTAAAGTGTGGCTCATTTAGGTCCCTAAGTATGCCAATGTTAGGTAGCTGGACTATGGACTGGTCTCTGCATGGGAAAAACTGCCTCTAGACTGTAGTAAAGTGGGGTTGAAGACAGGTCACAGGACTGCTTAGGTCACCATAGTTTGAGATGTTACCTGGGTTCTTTTAGGTAGGGCTTCCATCAGTTTCCTGGGCAGGTTCCAGAGTCAGCAAGACTGCCTTGGACCATAGTAGAGTGGAGCTGAATCTAGATCTTGGGACTGAGTAAGGGACCACAGTCTGCTCCAAAGATGGCAGGCCTGTTATGAGGATCATGAATAGGTGTGGCTCCTCTTCAGTCCTTTGGTGGAAGGGGCTAATGGAAGGACTATGGAAAAATGGGACTGGAGCCTAGTCTGTAGGGAGATGGAGCTGCTTCAATCCACAGCTAGGACCATGGTCAGTGGGACTGCCACTGCCTGCCTTCTCAGAACATCCTTCCTCAGCCTTCAGCTCCACCAGGGTTTTGCAACCTCTAACCTGATTCCTCAACTCCATCAAAGGCACTTTTGTCCATGGATGGCTGCCAAATATTTAATTATGTGTATAAGAAAAGTGGTGCAAGTTGGGAAACTCCTATTTTGCCATTTTGCTGATGTCATCTAGTTTATTTTTTAAAATTACTCTGGCTGCTATGTGCAAAATGAATTGGGAGGGATGAGAAAAGACTAGAAGTAAGGTGGTTGGTTTGGAAGCTATGGGAAGGATCCAGGAAAAATAGATTTACCATCATGATTGTGAAGCTTACTTTTAAGACCCTTTACTAGCACAAATTTATTATATGCACTGAGAGGGAGATCAACATTGTGTTCTCATGCTCAAATGTTTTTGCAGAATTTGTGAGAGTAAGATAAACCTGCAGTCTCTTTCCTCTCTAATTCATCCTCCATCACACTTCCCTCAGGATAGGTGACATTGGTGTGACCATGAGGATTTGGGGGTTCAGCTAAGTGGAAGTTGAATGGGTGAAACATTTAGTGTGGGTTTGATGGGATACATTTATGTGGTTCTCTGAAGTTCTGCCAGCAAGAGTATAAGCTATGAGAGAGCCCTTAAGCCTTCCTCTTTCTTGTTTTTACCTTTGCTCTATACTTAATGAATTTCCCACAATTATTTCTGTGATCCAGACCTGACTCAGATCAATAGCCTCCTAAATAATCTTCCTTTTCCAGTCCTGGCCTGTTTCAGGCTCATCCTCCACATTGCCTCCTAAGAGGACTTTCTGAAAAAATAGATTGGATATCATCACTCCTCTGATTAAAAACCTTGATGACAACTGTTCATTATCCACAGGGTGAAGTTTGGTTTCTATAATCTATTTTTATTACTTTTCCATCTCTTCTTGGCCTCCAGTTTTAAGAATTGCCCACTATTTCCTACTTAACAACCTTCAGTCTTATAAAATAATAGGTTATAAAAATTATAACCAAAGGACAACATTGACTCCTCTTCCATTTATCCATTCCTAGGCCTGGCACTCTTGCTTCTCTGTGGCTACAGCTCAGAGAAATGTTTCTTCTACACCTCACACCCTGTTCACTTACAGTGAATGGGTTAAGTAGGAGTAAGAGGTAATATTGACTTCTGAGGACAGAACCATAACAGGTTCCTTTTAACTACCACTATGTTGGGGAGCAAGGCTGTTTAATGGGTTTAACATAGGGTTATCACTGAAAGAGTCTATGAAGGTTTTGATAAAAAGGGGTTGAAACCTGTCTGAATTGCTGCACCTTCCTTTGGGCAGGGAGTGGGGAACTGGATCAGGATTGGGTGGGAATGAGTGGGAAGGCATGCCCATGAAAAAGTAGCCAATTTAGTCTGATTGATACTCAAACAGGTTCAAAGCTTTTGTTTGTTTAATAAAAATGTCGACATTGCCCTTAGCACCTAAGTCTAAGAAAGAAAATTATTCAATAAAAGTGATAAAATTCTAGCTAGACTTATCAGGAAATTATGAAGACACAAATTATCAATATCAGAAATTAGAAACAGTATATCACTATCAATTCTACAGATACTAAAAACATAATAAGAAAATCTTTTGAAGAGTTTTATGTCAAGAAATTTTATAACTTAGATGATTAATGAATTCTTTGAAAAATACAAACTACTTTACTCAAGAAGAAATTGTTAACTTGAATAGTCCAATATCAATTGAAGAAATTGGATTTGTAGTTAAAAACTTTTCCAGAAAGAAAATTCAAGGCCAAAATACTTCACTGGGGAAAGTCTATTAAATATTTAAGGAGAAAGTAATACCAATTTCATGCAAACTCTTCCAGAAAGTTCAAAAGAAGGGAATGCTTCCCAAATTATTCTATGACCTGGCATTACCTTTATACTTAAGACAGACAAAGATATTATAATAAAAGAAAATTATAGACTGATATCACTCATAAACATAAATGCAAATATTCCTAATAAATTTTTTTAGCAAAGTGAATCCAACAATACATAAAAAGGGTAATACAACATAACAAAGTAAGGTTTATTCCAGGAATTCAGGGTTGGTTTAACATTTGAACATCAATGTAATTTACCATACTAACAGACTGAAAAAGAAAATCCACAGGATTATCTCAACAGATAAATAGGAAATATTTGACAAAATCCAACATCTATTCCTGACAAAAAGTCTCAGAAACTCATAACAAAAGAGAACTTCCTCAACCTGACAAGGAATATCTATGATAAATCAATGGCTAACATCATACTTAATAGTGGAAGACCTAATTCTTTCCTTTTAAGATTAAGAACCAGACAAGGAATGTCTACTTTCATTACTTCTGTTCAACATTGTACTGGAGGTTCCACTCAGTGTAATAAGGTAAGAAAAAGACAAAAAACACCCGGATTGGAGATGAAAAAAGCAAAACTGTCTTTATTTGCTGATGACATGATTGTGTAGAATATCTGGTAGAATTCACAAAAAAGCTACTAGAATTCAAGAATACAAGAGCAATATAAATATCAATTGCATTTCTGCATGCCAGCAATAAATAACACCGAAATTTAAAAATTACTGTTTATAATAAAAGAAATATTAAATATTTAGAGATAAATCTGACAAGATCTATACAGTGAAAACTAAAAATCATTGCTGAGAGAAATTAAGAAGATATAAATAAATGCAGAGAGATGCTGAATTTATGGATTAGAAGATTCAATATTGTTAATATGTGAATTTTTCCTAAATTAATCTATAGAATCAAAGCAAACTCAATCAAAATCCCAGCAGGCTTTTTTTTTTGGTAGAAATTGACAAGGGGATTATAAAATTTATTTGGAAATGCAAAGTATATGGAATAGCTAAGACATCTTTGAAAAAGAACAAAGTCAGAGGACTAGTACTACCTGACTTCCATACTTCTTACAAAGCTTGAAGTAATCACGATACTATGATATTGGTGTTAAGATAGACAAATAGATCAATGGAAAAAACAGTGTCCAGAAATAGACTCACTTCATATTGTCAATTGAGTTTCAACAAAGATGGAAAGGAATTCAGTGGAGAAAGGATTGTCTTTTCAACAGATGAAATTGAAATAGCTGGAATAGGTGGAATTGAAATAGCCACCACACCTGGCTAATTTTAAAAAATTGTTTTTGTAGAGATGACATCTTGGTATGTTGCCCAGGTTGGTCTCAAACTTCTAGCCTCAATTGACCCTCCTGCTTCGGCCTCCCAAAGTGCTGGGATTATAGTTGTGAGCCATCATGCCCAGCCATTGGCAGTTTCTTAAAGATTTAAATACATGTCTACAGAGCATCCAACCATTATACTCCTAGTTATTTAGCCAAGAGAAATAAAAGCATATATCCATACAAAAACTTGTACACAAATGTTCATAACAGCATTATTGGTAATAGCCAAAAACTGGAAACAACTAAAATGTCCCTGAACAGGTGAATGGGTAAATACATTGTGTTATTCTACTCAGCAATAAAAAGACATGAACTATTGATATATGCAAAAATGTGGATAATTTTAAAATAATTATGTTGAATAAAAGAAGCCAGGCAAATATAACAGTGCATACTCTATGATTCCATTTATACACAATTCTAGGAAATGCAAACTAATGTGTTACAATAGAAAGCAGAACAGCTGTTGCCTGTTGATGAATGAGGGGTAGGGGAAGACAGGAAGAAGGCATTACAAAGGGGTGCAAGGAAACTTTTGGGGGTAATGGATATGTTGGTTATCTTGATTGCAGCAACTGTGGTGATTGAAAAGATGTCAACCTTTACACTTTAAATATATGCAGCTGATTGCATGTCAATTATAACTCCACAAAACTATTTAACAAAATTCAAATGTAGCAAATATTTTAATTTCTCCTTTTAAATGTCTTTTCATCTTTCTTTTAACCTCTGTAAGTGGAGTACAATTTTATAATAAATAGTAACCATCATATAAATTAAACAGTTATTTCCAGTGAAACTGGTCAGCTGTATGTACAATGTTGTATAGCCCAGATGACTGCATGATTGATGTTTTACTGGGGGAAGGAACTGCATGACCTGGTGTTCTCCAGACCAGTGCTTCTCAAAATTTAACACACATATGATTGCTCTATAACTGCACTGTCTAATGCAGTAGCCACTAGCCATATGTGGTTATTTAAATTTATATTAATTAAAATTAAATAAAATTTAAAAGTTAGTTTTCAAAGTCATGCTAGTATTCAATAGTCACATAGAGCTAGTAGCTACTGTATTGGACAGTGCAGATAAAGAACATTTTCATCTCTGCAGGAAGTTCTATTGGGCACTGCTGCTCTGGAGCTTTGCTTTTCAAATGTGTGGTCCCTGTACCAACATTGATGTTACCTGGGAACTTGTCAGAAAAGTAGAGCCTCCCCTCCCAGGGACGTTTATACACATTAAAGTTTGAGAATCCCTAGTCTAGACAGTCTTAGAGACACGATAGATTTTAAGCTACAGGAGGATTGAGTGTCGCATTTGGTGATGGCAGGACAAGAGTCTTGGGCCTTTCCTCTGAGATGCCAGCTCAGAGTTAGGGAAAACGAGGACAGCACTCACGAATCCAGGCTGAGTCCTGGATAGAGCGGGAACACTGTGGGAGCAGGTATAGAACACAAGAAAGTAATGTTTGGTCATAGGTGACTAGTCACTTAGGCAAGACCAGGAGCACAAGAGGCAGAAACAGAGGGTTGGGGATGCACCTTAATTCCATTTTCACAGGCAGAGGATCAGACAGAAGCTGCAACAGTGTCACTGATTGCGTAAACACCCTGTGACTCCTGGTTCTTAATCTTCCAATAACAGAGTCTCCAAATCTCAAGGCTAGAGGGGCCCTCAGCTGCAACCTTCACTCCCTTTTCACTCGGTGATCACAGACACATTTCCTGCATTTGTCCCACAATCACTGAGCACTTACTATGTCCCAGGTACTGTGCTAGGTGATGGGACTTCAGACATACTAGAAGTCTGACCCAGACGTGCACAGATGTGCACTCTTAGGACTTGAGTGTTCTGGATAAATATCTAAAGTCCAATCTGTACACTTCCATCCTTCCTTAGTCCCCTTCTAACCCTGAATGAATGGGTCAGCTGTCATTTCACATTTATTGAACCAGAGCTACACATTTACAGAACTGGACCTCTGTTCTGCTGGGCTTCCTCATTACCATGCTATGTGACAATAAACATTATTTGTCCCCTGGTGCTGCTTTCAGCACCTTTATTTCCTACTCTTGCCTTCCAACGACCACCTCTTCCCCATTACAACCTTAAAGAGTCACTGGTTTTTATTTATGATCATGTCTTAGTTTGCTTTCTACTGCCATAACAGAATGCCACAGACTGGGTAGATTATAAAGAAAAGACATTGATTTGGCTCACAGTTCTGGAGGCTGGGAAGTCCAGGATGGAGGGGCTGCCCCCGGGGAGGGCTTCCCGCTGCGCTGTAACATGGCCGAGGGGAGCACGTCGTGAGGGGGTGTGCACGAAAGACAGATAGAGGAAAGGGGGCCGAACTCCCCAATAACAAACCCACTGCCACAATAAGGCATTGATCCATTCACGAGGGGAAAAGCCCTCATGACCTAATCACCTCTTAAAAGTCCCACCTCTTAATACAGTCACAGTGGCAATTAAATTTCAACCTTAGTTTTGGGGGATCATTCAAGCCACAGCAGATTATTTCCCTAGGCTGCTTTGATTGAGGTTATTTCCAGCTCCCTTTCATGACTGTCTCAGCCCTCTTGGGTAACTTTCCTGGTTGATGTGTGTTCCTTGTCTCCAGTTGATTTGATTTGTGCATTTTCTTGACACTTGTTTGTTCTCACTTTCAAATCATTAGCAAAGATGTTAAATAAAACCAGACCTGCTCTCTGGGGAGGTGCCCTCAGCCCCCTACTCCCCTCAGTGGAGCTGTTTCTGGGTACTCGTATCATTACCCTTTACTTATGATCTCCTAGCCAGTTGCCGAGTCCATGTGACCACCTTCTCATCCAAGGCAATCTAAGCTGGCCTTAGAGTAGAAATGACATGGCACGCTGAGCAAACTCCTTTACCCAAGTTCCAAATCATTTACTAAAGTCCTGGCCTCACTGTTTTTCTCCTCTGCCGAGTCTCTTGAACTCACTTCTTTCCATAAATCCTTTGTGACTTTATCCTTTCCAGATGTTGATGGATTTTCACTGTTAACATCTGTTTTATTACTATAACTATCCAATTTACTGGCCAGTAATTTCCACAATTAGCTGTCTTTTGCTTTCCTTTTTAACATTAACACTGTATTTATGGTATCTTCTCATGTTCTTCCTGTGATTTTAAACTCCCTTTTAAATTCTCCTATAAATTTTCAAATTTTTTATACTTTACGCCGGGATGGTAAATGCTCAAGGCTCCCACTTCTTGGTGGCAGATTTGAGTATCAGCAGAGGTACAACTTAACCTAAATTTGGAGCCACAGTGGCATGCATCTACATTGCCAGTTAATTATCCAGGTTTTAAAAAAATTTTTTTTTTACCTCACTCAGGTAAAAAGAGAAAGAATAATTGTAATGATGATATTAATAGTAATTCTACTTATCTAGAAGTCACTTACCTAGTCACTCAGGTATCTAGAAAAACAAAGGGAAAACAACCACTGCAAAATTAAAAACAAAAAAAAAATAGAAATAAGCAGAACAGTCATAGGTCAAAAAAGAAGTGCACATATTGCATGACAGCAATCTTCCACACCACCTGAGTTCCCGGTGTTATCTCAGTAGTTTTCCTGTGTCCTCCGTGGAGAACAAGATGAGGGTTATCTCTAGTTTTCAGAGATATTTCCTCTAGTGGCACTCTGGTAACCAGATAAGTACTTTGGTGTTTCTCAGGCCTGCCTAATGCAAGGTCCTGTGATCGGAAGGTTCAGGACCATATGATTTTTTAGTCAGAAAGAAGTAAATCTGGTGATATATTCAGCTCAATCCACTCCAGTAAAACCACAGCCCACATAGCTGGTAGCATGTTTTTAAAAACTCCTGGAATTCTCTTCTTCCCATCTCTACTTAATGAATCCTATTTATCATCTGAAATCATTTAACTTTCAAATCACATCAGAACAAAAGGAACAAATCAGAAGTGGGCGGTGGTTGCTATGAGCAGCCACTCTGATAACCATAAAAAGTGATAGCTGCCAAGGAAGGACAGAAAACCTAAAAAGTAAACCAAAACAAAACTAAAAAGTTAAAGTAAAACAAAACTCCCAAACCTTTTGGGGCTTAACAGTTTTGGAGCTATTTAGTATAGGGCCAAATAACTCTGCATAACTTTAATAGCCTTTGTTAGAATCATGCTACTTAGGAACAAGACAATAATATTTATAATGATGGCCTTGATTCAGAAAGAAAAGTTAGGCTTAGCAACTATATTTAAGGAAGTAAGGAAATGTGCCATTAATTTTTAAATTAATATATAATAGATGTGCATGGTCCAAAATTCAAAAGTACAAAAGGGTACATAGTGAAAAGTTAGTTTCCTCCTACCTCTATTCCCGAATGTCCCAGTTATCTTCCGTGACTACAACCACTACAACCAATGTCTTCTGGACTTTTCCAGAGATATTCTAAGTGCCTTTAGAAATGTATGTATTTTGAAAATCATTTCAACATTTTTAAATTCTAACAAATAAGTTCCAGTGATCTGGAAAGTTCGCTTAGGCGGAACTGCTTTATTTCCCAACAATTCAGGGTGAATTAGGCATCACTTAGAGTCAGTTTAATTTTTCTAATTTTTTAGATTATTGGGACAGACTGGTCATTATAGACCTCAGAGAGACTGTGGAAGAGATCTGGTTTTGTTATTTGCAGGATTAGGAAGGTTCTGACTGTTACCCGGATTGCTGTAAGGACTGTATTCCCTGAGTTTTTCTTTTTCCCTGCCACGTGCAAATGCAGGGTGGTTGAGGAAATAAATGCAGGGTTTCAGGGGCAAGGTGAGATGTAAAGAAGAATAAGATATGGTCCCAGTCCATAGATACTTGGAATCTAATTTTTTTAAAGATAAGAAAAAAGATAAAGTATGCACAAATTGTTATAATAAGAGGTATAATATTTGCTATAAGAGAATTTAGAATGCAATGGGAAGAGAGATTACTTGGAGCCAAATGAATCAAGGAAAGCTTCATGAAAAAAAGTAGCACCTGAGATAACACTGGAGCCAAAAGTAGGAATTCAGCAAGTGAGAAGGCAGAGAACACCCCAAGAAGAAGAAAAAGCATAAACAAAGAGGGGAAGGCTACAAAAAAGCACTTTGGGCAAAACTGTCAATGGGGTGATGGTTTGGTGTCCATTCTCCTCCTTTTCTGAAACACTTCAAGCCTCCTCCCGGAGTCTGATAGCAGAGCTGCGACTGGACGTTGGCTAGCAGACCAAGGAGTGTCTTTGGGAAGGAGCAGTGGAGATCATGTCCAACAAAGGCAGGGAGAATCAAACCGATTTGTGTGCAGGAGAAGCCAACTGTCTCCTCCACCCTGACTCCAGCAAGTATGCCGTTGGGGATAGATGCTTCTTTGCTGGCCTAGTGTGTCTAAGCCATAGGTTTAGGAATAACTCCTCGTTTTCCTGGAACTGTCCCTCATTTCTGTGGTAGTTTTTGGAGAAATATTCCTAGAATGTTCCCAGAATGCCAGGCCATCTGCTCACTCTAGCTTGAGTTGGCTCACAGCTGCCCCACTTTCCCAAAGCTGAGAGTCCCTGAAGCAGCCAGAGGAAGGGGGCAATGCCAGAAGGTGAACTTTCCTGGAAATGGGTTTGCATTTTCTGACATAGTCCCTTCCAAGCTTTCCTGGGAGTAAGAGTGGCCTGAGAGCATGTGTTTGACATTTCCCTCTGGCAGAGGCCCACAAGAGCTCTCGTGAACAAGATGGATTTGATTAATGAGAGAGGTAGGCAAATCTTTTGTTTTGGGCTGGAGGGGTACTTTTATATGTGTTGGTGTTCTTTATTATTTTGCACTCAGTTGACCATTGCCAAGCCCCAGATAGAGAGGGCACAAAAGGAGCATTTGCCTTATTAGAAGACAAAGGGGGTTTTGTTTGTTTGTTTGTTTTTCTGGAATCATAGATTTATAGATCCCCCTAGAAGAGAACTCTGGGGTCACCTAACCCAAACCTATACTCTGTGCAGAAATCCTCAGTATCTTGAATATGCTGCTAGATCTCAAGACTCATGAGAACAGAGACTATATCGTCCTTATTTATTGCTGTATTCTCAGTGTCTGGTTCATGGTAGTTGTTCTGTGAATAAGTGTTGAATGAAAACAGATCAGTCTCTCTTGAATGTTTCCAGGGTCTAGAGTTCAATCTCTTCCAAGGCAGCCTATTCTACGTTTTTATATATTCTTTTTCATAGTGAACATATCTTGAAACTGATAAACTGATGCTTCTTCATTTCTAATCACACATAATTATGTTTCTCTGCAACCACCATTATGGTTCTAAGGAAAGGAGGTGGCCCAATGCTACCTTCTAAAGGAGGATATATAGGGTGCAGTGGACTTCCTAATATACAGAAATGAAAATGAAAGGAAAAAATAAAACAGCAACAAAACTTGTGGTCCAAGTTAGGGGTGAGGATATAGAGGAGAAAAACGTAGCATATCAATTTTTGAATCTGTTTGTCAATTTCTACAAGTCCTGCTAAGATTTTGTTTGTGATGGTGTCGAATCTTATAAATTGATTAGGGAGAATTGACATTGATATCTTCATAATATTGAGTCTACCAATTCATGAGCATGGTGTATCTGTTCATTTATTTAGGTCTTGCTCAGCAGTTTTTTATAGTTTTAAGGGTATAGATCTGTACATCTCTTGTCAGATTTATTTCTAAGAATTGCATAGTTTTGTTGCTATTGTGAATGGCAATTTCTGATTGAAATATTTGAATATTGAAAATTTTATTTTAACGTATGATTTTTATTTATAGTATATGGAAATAAAACTGATTTTTATAAATTAACTTTGTTTTCTGCAAACTAGCCAAACTCACTTTATTCCAGTAGCTTTTTTTTTTTTATAGATTCTTTAGGATTTTATACATGGATGATCACGTACTTTGTTAATAAAGACAATTTTGCATTTTTATTTCCACCTCTGTCTTTTAATTTTTTTCTCCTCTTATAAGAACTGACTAGCTCCTCCACTACAATGTTGAAAAGAAGAGGTGAGAGTGGACATTCTTACCTTTTTCCCCATTTTAGGAGAGAAGCATTTGATCTTTCATCATTAACTGTGATGTTTTGCTGCAGAATTTTGTAGAGGCCCCTAATCAGGATGAGAGAGTTCTCTTTTATTTCTAGTTTTCTATAGTTTTCATTAAAGATGGATGTTAAGTTTTTTCAAACACATACTCTGCATCTATTGAGATAAATGTACGAATTTGTTTTAGTCTGTTAATATGGTAAATGGCATTGACTGATTTTTAAAATTCTACACCAACCCTGCAATACTAGGATGAATTTCACATGGTCATGTTATATTATTATTTCTATATGCTGTTGCTAAAATTTTGTTAAGAGTTTTCCATCTGTGTTCATGAGAGTTTTCTTATAACATATTTTACTGGTTTTGTATCAGGGCAATGCCTTATGAGTTGGGAAGTATTATTTCCTCCTCTTATATTTATTGGAAAAGTTTACATAGAATAGGTATTATTTCTCCCTTAATTGGTAGAATTCACCAGTAGAGCCATCTGAGCCTGTGATGTGTGTGTGTGTGTGTGTGTGTGTGTGTGTGTGTTTTCTGAACTCTTTTCTCTTTGGAATTTAACTAATTTGGGCTTCTTTGCGCCCACAGTTCTCCAATGGCTTAAATAAAAGTATGATTTTTTTTTCCATTTAGCTGGTATTTTTTTCCCATTTAGCTGGTAGCGATGCAACCATCTTCATCCCCAAAATAAGTGAAACTCTGCTCTTGCATTTTTTATTTCCTTACATCTATTCTTTATCTCTTCCAGTTTCCTCCTTCATTTTAGCCTAGTTTTCTTTTGGTTTTCTGGCTTGCAGCTTACAGAAGCCACATCCTCTTGTGTCTTCTGGAGGACTTCCAGAATTTTTTGTTTCTGAGAAAAACAATCTTCCTCTGAGCCTTTAAGACTATGGTCTATTTTTCCTTATGATAGAGTAACTTTTCATGAGGTAATACATATTTTGTTTTCCTCACTGTCTGCTTGGCAGCCAGCAGCTCTCCTCTTTCAAATTTAAACCTGAGAGTGAGGTTGATGGTCTTGGTGCCCAGTTGAGTCTGCACTGCTTAGTAGTAATTCATCCAGGGAGGTCTGCCTCAGGAGGAGCACAAAATACTTCATTAAAAGTACAGTGTAGGCCAGGCGCGGTGGCTCATGCCTGTAATCCTAGTACTCTGGGAGGCTGAGGCGGGAGGATCACTCGAGGTCAGGAGTTCAAGACCAGCCTGAGCAACAACAGCGAGACCCTGTCTCTACTAAAAATAGAAATAAATTATCTGGACAACTAAAAATATATAGAAAAATTTAGACGGGTGTGGCAGCGTATGCCTGTAGTTTCAGCTACTCAGGAGGCTGAGACAGAAGGATTGCTTGAGCCCAGGAGTTTGAGGTTGCTGTGAGCTAGGCTGATGCCACAGCCCTATACTCAGGGCAACAGAATGAGACTCTGACTCAAAAAAAAAAAAAAATACAGTGTGTTTATATCAAATCTGTGTCCTTTGTGTATAAGTTTGGCAAAACTACTAACTCAAAGAATTGCTCAGTTCGGGGAATAGTAAATTTAATCTTTTCTACAAGATTAGCTTCATCTGATATAGACAAAGAGCTATATAAGAATTCAGAACAGTGTGAGACAATGGCATTAGAAGAAAGATCTAGTAGCGAAGATGTGGTCTGCTTGGCTTTAAGGTGCAGGGTCTGAATATCAGAATACTATCTTTTTGCCAGCCTGCAGATCTGAAGTGAGGGGGTCTTAGAAGAGTCAGAATCACCCACACTCAGGACTGTTTCTCAAATTTACCTACGAGATAAGTCAGTTCTCCTCCCTAGGGGGAAAGTCAGGAGTGTTGTCCTAATGGAAATCATAAGAACTTGAGGAGTGGGGACCTAGTATTTCCTCCTAACAAGGGCAAACCAGTAAAATATTTGTTGGGAAAATATGATTGAGGAATTAATGAGATGTAGCTCATAAGATCATTATTTTATTGTATCGCCCTATATTACTATATTAAAGACAGAAACAGGAGTTTGCAGGTTTTGTCCTGAAGGAATGTGTGGACTCAGTGGTTCACTTATTAGAGACTGCTATCATGGGAGAGCTCTCAAATCTCTGGTGGGATGTTTTCCAGGAAGACTTCCCGGTATCTCAAAATCTGTGAGCTTCCTTGTGTCTTGAAAGACAAGGCAAGGCAAATATGGCCCACAGGATGGGAGCCGGAGACAATGAGTACACTTTGCCCAGAGATGCACCTGGTGGTTATAAACAACCTGTTTTATAGAGATGGGCTTCCTACTCTCTCCTGTCTACCTTTAAGTCCACAATTATTAATCAAAGAAATATAGAGTCACTATACCTCTTTTGTTATACCTTTGTTGATTGACAACTACCTCTTAGAACTTAGAAGTTAGCCCCTGAAAGACTTTGTACCTGTTTGTTCACCTAGATAGATTAGAAGCCCTTTGAGAGGACTTTTGACCCTAACCCACTGCCTGTATAATCCTGTCTCCCCTAGCAACTGCATTCCCTGATATGCAAATATGTTACCCTGACAACTGGTAATTGATGTCTGTGATTATAAAAACCTGTATGGATCTAACCATATTGCTGGACATTCACGGGGATATGTCCAGTCTCCTGAGTAACCCTGCTGTTATATCTGATCTTTTTATATAAAACTATAAACTATACCTTAGTCTCTGTGTATTCTTTTATTCTCTCTAGTTCCTATCAATTTCCTTATCCTCTGTGGCGACCCCTATCTAAGGGACTTGGCTCCACGGGGAGAAGTAGCTAATCTCCTCGAGGGCCTGCCTCAACTACTTCCCTGCAAATAGTTAATAGATGCATTATAATGGAATAATAACTTCAGAAGCCCCCTAGGGACTACTTATCTCCCAATTTAAACAGGCAAAGCAGAGCCTGGAAATCTAATGAAAGCATAAAAATGTGCAAGTAGATTGTAGTCCTATTAGTGGTATTTACCAATCTGAGGCAATAAAGGCTACCAGAAGGAGTCTAGTGAAGGAGTTCAGGAAATTTCCCCCCCATATATGATGCCTTGGTATTTTGAATTAAGGCCTTTAGAGATTAACAGGCCCTTGGAAAAGAGAAATTGACTTCCCTTCCCTCTTATCTCACTATATTGAAGGAAAGAAAATCAAGAATGCAACCAGACAGGGTACAAATCATTTTAAACATAATACCTGTCTCTCAGATTAACTTATCAGCCAATCTGTTTCCCCATCCATTCATCCTCCTGCTCCCTGGCTCAGCTTCCGTGCTCATCAAGGAACTCTCTGACAGTAGTTTGGCTTTCCCTGTAGATTTTCCAACAGAGGCGAGATTGTGCTGGCCAGCTAACGTGGAGATTTTGATCTTCTCACAGAGACTTCATGCACCGGGATCTGGTTTTCTGTGAATTGTTGATCTAATCAATTAGTCCCTCTGAGCCCATGCACCTCTGTGTGAGTTTTGGACCCTGTAAAGCTGAGGACCAGACCTGGATTGTGGTTCCCACAACAAGATGGCAGGATTCCTCCAGGAAATTTTGCATCTTCACTCTAAATTGAATGCCCATGTTAGCCCTAATCCATGCAGAGACTCCATAATTGATGAGTTTGTGTGAAATCTTTGTATTAAATTTGACTACATCACAGTAAATTGTGAAAATTAATGATGCCATAATGATATTTTCTATGGTGGGTCACCTAGACCCAAGTAATTTTTACGTACAAATGAAATAAAAGCCAGCAGCAGCTAGAATTTTCAGCCAGTACTTATGTATTTCTAGGCCTTTCTAAGCTCATGAAAGCAGCTTCCCTCTCTCTTTCCCTAGTTTTCCTGCTTCCTTCCAGTCTTTTCTCTCAGCTGCAGTGAACCTTTCCACAACATTAAATGCCTTTAACCTCTTCAACGTAAGAGATTAGATTTGGCTCTAAGGAGTTAAACCAAAGTGCAAGCCATGGATGTCCTAAGTGTTCTTCCACAGGGAATATTTTAGCTGATGTCCTCAAACATACCACACTCAAAAAGCATTACGAATATTTCATAGACTGAAATGCAATCACTGAATATAGCAATAATTTTGCATGTAGGAGTAGTAAGACTGAAATTTATAAATGAAACTGCACATTTCTAACCATAGAAATTTAAGCAAAAGTTGTTTAATTCAGCCTATGTTGAGAAGCTTGCTTCAGGATCTGATTCCAGGTCAGGGGCTGCAGCTTGTTCATAACACTTCTGCAAGAGGAGCTCTTCACCCTCCACCATGCACCTGACTGGTGCTCTGTGGTCCTGATCAATCAGTTCTCCCAGCAGGGTTGGTGCATGGAAAAGCCTTTCATGGCCATATCAGAAGCTCAGTCTGGGAGGTTGGCCTGGGGGCTGACCAAGCACAAAACAGAAAAGCCACTAATAAGATCCAGCTGAAACAAATAGCCTCTATTTATTTTAGGAAACTAATGACATGTCATCATGACACATATCTAACCTTAGTGTTTCCAATTGGACAGGCCAGATACATAAGCTATAATTCAAATCACAGCGTGGCTCTTCTGCTGGAAGAAGGACTCATCTGATTTCATGGTCTCACTCTTCAGGTGTTCCTTGAATTAAGTGATCACATTATCCAGAACTTCAAATTTCAAGCATGGAAAATTTAGGGAGGTGATTATTTTACGTAAAAAAAATCAGAATCAAAGGAATTTTTTTTTTTTTTTTTTTTTTTTTTTTGAGACAGAGTCTCACTGTGCTGCCTGGGCTAGAGTGTCGTGGCGTCAGCCTAGCTCACAGCAACCTCAGAGTTGCTGGGCTCAATCGATCCTCCTGCCTCAGCCTCCCAGGTAGCTGGGGCTACAGGCATGTACCACCATGCCTGGCTCATTTTTTCTCTATATATTTTTAGTTGGCCAATTAATTTCTTTCTATTTTTAGTAGAGACAGGGTCTCGCTCTTGCTCAGGCTGGTTTCGAACTCCTGACCTTGAGCGATCCTCCCTACTTGGCCTCCCAGAGCACTAGGATTACAGGAGTGAGCCACCATGCCAGGCCTCAAAGGAATTTTTAAGAAGCAACAAATGATGAGTTTTATGGCAGTAGTATCTACTGACGTTGTTTTCTCTTGTGCTTTTAGAAACTGTAATAATTATGCATCTCGAGGAGGGAAGGATCAATGTTTTAGTGGAGAAGAATCAGGTACAACCTAGGCAAGCAAGGCATTTCTATGGCCTTGGCATAAGAAAACAGGACAGAAAGAGAAGAGCTCAGAGGCTACGGTTCAAAGCAGAGGCTGCTGAAGGACAAGGTGCTGTGGAGTATCACGAAACCAGCTGACTTGTGAGGCGGGCGCAAGTCCTGGCATTGTAGAAGGGCCGCTTCTGGCCAGCCACGACTGGCAGGGGAACTGGCCATTGCATTTCCTCCCCCCACCTCCAGGGTGGATGCAGAGCTTGTGCAGAGCTAGTAAGCTTGGGGCCTGCAGACCAAAGGCAGCCCGAAGATGTGCTCTTTTTGACCCATCCAGTGATTTTAAAAATTGAGCCATGATAAAACAACAGATTTTACACCCCGCCTCCCTCCCTACAAATTCAGATATCTAGTTTCTCTTAGAAGATAAACAAAGAACGAGCAGGTAAAACTGAACACAAGATTCCAAGTGGCGCCAGCTGGCCAGAGTTCAGTTGCTGTTCCTCCTTTATAGAACAAAAGTGATGCTTCTGTGTGACAGAGTGGGGCTGGGAACGCAGGACCCTGCAGCCAGCTCCACCCCTTACAAGCTGTGTGATTTGGGGCCCTTCACTTAATGGTTCCATGCCTCAGTTTACCCATCGGTAAAATGTAGCTCACAATTGTGCTTATCTCAGAGGTTGTTGAAAAGATCAAATAAATTAACAAGGGTATGATGCTTTGACTAGTTCTGGGTAAATACAGTAGTCAGTAAATAGCAAATTGCATGCTTAGGTGATTGATTAAATTGCACTTTTATTTTTTTTGTCAGGCAAATGATGTTTCCTACAGGATGAACCAATTAATAGTTGGAGACCAACTGTTCAAAACAATGATTTTAAATTTAAAATAGTTGTTATTTTTTTGGTGACAGTTAGATAGAAGGCCCAATTGTCTGAAGAGGCCACTATGTAAGAGAACACATGTCCATGAACTCTCTGTAGCAGACAGCCTGCATCCAGGTCACCCTAAAGCTGCTTTAAATGATTGCAATCTGTCAGGACTTTCATTGTAATTGACAGAAACACAACTCACACTAGCTTAAGCAAGGCAGGAAAAACATTATAAAAGTCATTCTGACCACATTTAGGTCGAGAAAATGAGTATGTTTTGGTATATACAATAAACAAGAGATAATTTTATATGGGTCAATGAGACCTAGTCAGAAAAATGTTTGCAATTACTAAGTCTGACATGGTAATATTTGAGCCAGTCCTCATTAGACCCCTACTGACTTGGTTGGATGTTAGGAGGAAATAAGCCAGTAAGAGATAAAACCTACTTGTGAGGCTATAGCCTTAGCACAGAAGATCCAGGAAAGACTTAGTTCAGCTGGAAGACAGTAGAAACAGGGAGAGGCAACATAATGCAAGTCGGAGGCCTAGTTACTGAGCACCTCTCACTGGTTGGTGTGAATACATCATATTTGGATTATGCCCCGACTCAACCCCACTCCTCTAAATCTCCTAAAATGGACATTTGGGGCCCCTGCTGCTGGTCCATCATCTAGGAGGAATACAGTGTCTGCTGTCAGCCTAGTTCATCTGGATGGAAAAAATGCTCAGACTTTGAAAGCCTTCCACCCTGGCACTGGGGGAGAGGAATGAGAGTGCTGAGGAGTGTACCACCTCCTTTTCGTGGTAAGTAAATTCCCTCCTCTCTTTCTAATGTGTGTGGCCTAAAGAGTGTTTAATTCATTTGAAACTTGTGCATAGGCCAAGGGATATTTAGTTAAGCTGGTCCAATTGCTCTTCTGCAACCTCATGTTAAGGAGTTTGGACCTTATCCCAAGGGCAGTGGGAAACACTGAATGGTTTTAAGAAGGAGGATGACATAATCAGACTCAAGTTTCAGAAAAATCAACTCTAGTTGTTGTGTGAAAATTAGACTTATTATCGTGTTCAAGGCAATAGTTGACGGTGGCCTGTAAACAGTCTTATATTACAGGCACACCTTGGAGGTATTGTGGGTTTTGTTCCAGACCACTGCAATAATGCGAGGCATATGAATGTTTTGGTTTCCCAGTGAATATAAAATTTATGTTTACATTATACTCTAGTGTATTAAGTGTGCAATAGCATTAAGTTTAAAACAACAATGTACATACCTTAATTAAAAAATACTGCTAAAAAATGCTAACAATCATCTGAACCTTCAGCAAGTTATAATCTTTTTGCTGATGGAGGATCTTGCCTCAGTGTTGATGGCTGCTGACTGATCAGAGTAGGAGTAGCTGAAGATGGGGGTGGCTTTGGTAATTTCTTAAAATATGACAACATTGAAGTTTGCCACAGCAATTGACTCTTCCTGTCATGAAAGTTTTCTCGGTAGTATGGGATGCTGTTTGATAGCATTTTACCCACATAGAACTTTATTTAAAATTGGAGTCTATCCTCTCAAACCCCTGCTGCTTTACCAACTAAGTTTATGTAATGGGCTAAATCCTCTGTTGTCACTTCAACAATGTTCACGCTATCTTCACTAGGAGTAGATTCCATCTCAAGAAAGCACTTTCTTTGCTTATCCATAAAAAGCAACTCCTCATCCATTCAAGTATGATCATGAGATTGCACCGATTCAGTCACATCTCCAGCCTGTCCTTCTAATTCTAGTTCTCTTGCTGTTTCTACCACATCTGCAATTATTTCCTCCACTGAAATCTTGAACCCTTAAAAGTCATCCATGAAGGTTGGAATCCACTTCTTCCAAACTCCTGTTACTATTGATATTTTGACATCCTCCCATGAATCATGAATGTTCTTGGCATCTAAAATGGTGAAACCTTTCCAGAGGGTTTTCAATTTACTTTGCCCAGATCTATCAGAGAAATCACTACCTATACCAGCTATAACCTTACAAATGTATTTCTTAAATAATAAGACTTGAAAGTTGAAAGCATTCCTTGATCTATGGGCTACAGAATAGATGTTGTGTCAACAGGAATGAAAACAACATTCATCTCCTTGTACATCTCCATTAGAGCTTGTGGGTGACTAGGTGCATTGTCAATAAACAGTAATATTTTGAAAGACAACTTATTTCTGAGCAGGTCTCAACAGTGGGCTGAAAATATTCAGTAAACAATGCTATAAATAGATATACTGTCATCTGGGCTTTGTTGTTGCATTTCTAGAGCATAAGTAGAGTAGAATTAGCATAATTTTTAAGGTCCCTAGGATTTTTGAAATGGTAAATGTGCATCACATTCAACTTAAAATTGCCAACTACATTAGCCTCTAAACAGAAATTTCAGCCGGTTCTTTGAAGCTTTGAAGACAAGCATTGACTTCTCCTCTCTAGCTATGGAAATCCTGGATGGCATCTTCTTCCAATAGAAGGCTGTTTCATCTACATTGAAAATCTGCTGTTTAGTGTAGCCACCTTCATCAATGATCTTACCTAGATCATCTGGATCACCTACTATAGCTTCTACGCCAGTCTTTGCTGCTTCGCCTTGCAATTTTATGTTATGGAGACGGCTTCTTTCCTTAAACTTCATGAACCAACCTCTGTTAGCTTCAGACTTTTTTCCTACAGCTTTATCACCTCTCTCAGCCTTCACAAGGCTATTAATTGTCATAATTTCAATATTGTTATGTCTCAGAAAATAGGGAGGCCCAAAGAGAGGCAGAAAGAAGGGGAACAGCCAGTCAGTGGAGCAGTCAGAACACATGCAATATTTATCTATTAGGTTTGCCATCTTCTATGGGCACAGTTCGTGGTGCCCAAAACAATTACAATAGTAACATCATAGATCATTGATCATGATCACCATAACAGATATATTTAATAATAATAATGAAAAAGTTTGAAATATTGTGAGAATTACCAAAATGTGACACAGAAACACAAAATGAGTACATGCTACTTGAAAAATGATACTGATGGACTTGCTCAACACAGGGTTGTCACAAACCTTCAATTTGTGAAAAAGTATCTGTGAGGCACAATAAAGTGAGGTATGCTTGCATGCTTAACAGATTTTGTTCCTCTGGTGAAATATCAGCTTGATAAATCAAGACCTACAATTTGTTACAATAAACTTGCATGAGGTTTAGTTGAAATATCAGAGAAGCTAATGATCCATAGTAGAAAACTGTCAATTTTTTAAAAATATGATAGATTAAGCCTTTATTCCATGCAGTTGGACTCAAACTTGTGGAGTTAATCAAACTAAATGGCAAAAATCAGAGCCCACCAGTTAATACAAACTTTGGGTAGTAATACTGGAAAAATATGTTCTGATCATTTAATTTGATATTTTAATCAAATAACATATATAAGGATGTGTTGGTGGGTCAAGACAATGGCCTTAGAACTGTTGAGCTAAGAAAATTAGGCCTCTCGGGCATAGACTTATATCTGTATTGCCATGAGCTCTTTCAATCAGAATGATGCCTTGGACCTTAAATGTATTCTCACTGTGGGTTTACAAAGCCAGGTCTGTGATCTGCTGCCAGTATTTATTATACCCAGATATTCTGGAGGCAATAAGAAGTTTATGATAAGATTTAAATTTGACCAGTTCTTGAGTCATGGTGGGGAGTGTTCTACCTTGTTCTCTTTTACCAGTCTACTCATTTAGGTAGAGTTTTTTTTTCCTCCCCCTTTGGTTTCCTAACGCTCTTGTCAAATCAGAGACTGGGAGATTAAGACACACTTGCTAAAGAATGGAACAGACAAGGCTGGAACCAGCTTATCAATAGATCCTTTGTAAGAGGAAAAGGAGAATAATTCTCTCTTGAAGAGAGAGAGTGAAAATCAAACGATTAGGCAGTGAGGAAGACCATGGTATACGCTACCAATACTGAAAATGATATTAGGATGCTGTATGTGTAGGGAATGTTTATGTCTTTGGGAATGAGACTATTTTGCCTACAACATTGAAGCCAGCTGCAGAGGTGGGCAAAGTAGCCTCACTACCTTCTTTGTATGTCAGATCCCTCTTGGGTTGAGGTCTTGGCCCCAGTTAAATCAGTTCTGAGCTTTCCGAAGGTTTCTAAATCAAGTCCTTTAGAAATCTTGCAGTAAAATTTCATTCTCTTTGCTTTTCCTCTTGATGGTGGCTTCAGGCATTTCCAGACCTTCCTGTTCAGCTGAGTCCTCTTGAGGAGATTTGTACAATTCTTCCTTTTGTTTCCAACAGAAATTTATGAGAAGTCCTCGCTTCCTCCAGGACATCTGTGTCCCCTCTCTACCCTAGCAGGAAACTCTTGCCCTCCACCCACTCTGAGGGCTGAAAAGGATAGGAGGGTTCACAGCAGGACAACTGGTTGATTAGTAATGTAATTCAAAATTACTAGGTACTCAAACTTGGACCAGTGAAATACAAAATGTGCTCTCGTGTTTGGCATTATAAAAGCTTCTATTATCATAAGATTTAGATTATTGTAGAATGGCATAAACCACAAAAACATAGAGGACTTAAAAATCAAAACCAGGCCAGGCATGGTGGCTCACGCCTGTAATCCTAGCACTCTAGGAGGCTGCGGTGGGAGGATCGCTTGAGCTCAGGAGTTCGAGACCAGCCTGAGCAACAGTGAGACCCCCCACCCCCACCCCTATCTCTACTAAAATAGAAAAAAATAGCGAGGCATGGTGGCACATGCCTGTAGTCCCAGCTACTCAGGAGCCTGAGGCAGGAGAATCACTTGAGCCCAGGAGTTTGAGGTTGTTGTGAGCTATGATGATGCCACTGCACTCTAGCCAGAGCAACAGAGCAAGACTCTGTCTCAAAAAAAAAAAAAAATCAAAACCACCTTGACCTGTTTGAGGTGATCATGTGACACTAATAAGGCCCACCAGTCCAGAGAGCAGTGGCTAGCAGTGTTCTGCAGTACAAGCTCATACACAGTCTCACCTAGTGGTATGCACATGCTGCTCACTTGGATGCTGAATTGGATGGATATTTATTTCAAAGCCAAGAGCCCTCAAACAGACCATCTACATGGTAAACCTGTGATTTCCTGTCACTGAGTGTGAAGTGAATTCTTTTCAAACATTTATGAGCAACATAAAATTTTAGCTTGCTTTCCCATGTGAATCATAATGACTCTGAATGGCAAGGATTTATCCAGAGACATAAAAACATCTCAGTCACTATTAATTAAGAGGAAATCTACTAAAACATATATCACTGTGGCTAGAAAAAATAGCGTTTCTATTCTGTCACAGACCCTGCCAAGTCTCAGTGGAAAAGGGGATTAATCTGACTCAGAAAGGCCTAACCAAAGAGGTATCTTGGTCTGAGCTACAGTCAGACTTCAAAGAACAATGTGGAAGAGCAAGAGTTAAGATGAGAATGATCTCAGAGAGGTTTCCTGAACCAGCACCATCATGCCGAAGATGGTGAGATTCATCCCACTGAGAGAATTCCAGATTGTTGAGGATTGACACACCCAGACGACTCAGCAGTGACACAGTAAGTAGGCAGGAGGAGATGAACCCCAATATTCTGGTCAATTTTTATGCAGGGTCTGTTGGATGTTCTGTGCTATGTCTTATTGATAAAGTTCAGGCTAGACTAAGGAATAGGACAAGTATATACTAACTCAAACCCTCTCCAAAAGGTGGAAACAACCCAACTGTCCACCGACAGATAAATGAATAAACAAAATGTGGTGTATACACAAAATGGAATATTATGCAGCCTTAACAGGGAAGGAAATTCTGACACATGTTACATCATGGATGACCCTTGAGGATATTACACTAAATAAATGAGCCAGTCCTCAAAAGCCAAATACTATGTGATTCCACTTATATGAAGTATCGAGAGTAGTCAAATTTATAGAAACAGAAAGTGGAAAGGTGGTTGCCAGGGTCTAGGGGAGGGAGAAATGGGGAATTGTTGTTTGGTGAGTATAGAGTTTTAGTTTTGCAAGAAGAAAGAATCCTGGAGATTGGTTGCACAACGATGCAAATCTACACATTTAAAAATTGTTAAAATGGTCAATTTTATGTTATGTGCATTTTACCACACTTAATTTAAAAAAAAACGTATAAAATTGTACACTATACATATGTACAGTTTGTTATATGTCAGTTGTACCTCAATATAAATATCTTTATAGAATAAAACAAAAGATAAAACAATTCCAGATGGCCCAGATGAGGTCAGCAGGGATGAGCTCATTTTGTTTGCATGACCGGAGAAGGCTGCAGTGCAGACCCACCTGGACTCCCTGTACTACCTGGGTGTGACTGGACTAATCAGGTGAACTCAGTGAAGAATTTAAAGCTCATAATTCCGATTTCTTGAGTTGATGTCCTCATTTTCTCTTAACTATAATTTTTCAATAGCTTCATAAATGGCTTCCCTAAGTGTGCATGCCAATGGATTTGGTGGATAGGGACCTTTGAAAGAGCAATTGCAGCAGAGGAGGTACAATATAGATTGTAAGGCACAATAATCATCACTAGAGTTTATTGAATTTTTTTTTACTTGTCTCTTTCCACCTAACCCTCACAAGAATTCTATCAAATTACATACATTTTACAGATTGAATCTAGTGGTCAGAGTAGCTAAGTAACTCATCCAAGGTTCCTAGCTATTGTGGCAGATGGGGTGTTGCAGGAGGCAGAATTTCACTCAGATGTTCAAGTGAAAGAAATTTCAATGAATTGGCCACTTCCAGAGGTGTGGGCAAGGTTAAGAAAACCAACAAGGAATGTCAAAACACCCAGAGTCTAATACAAATGAGAAGTCATTATTGTCCCTATATGTGAGGGAGCAGAAAGGGGTGGGCAAAGGGACGTCAAAGTTGGATAGCTGTAAAATTAAGACCACCTGAGAATGTTTGTAAACTGAGGAGAAGAAAGTATTAATATTAGAAAAAGGGACGTTAAAGGGGGGATAACTAAGAGAGCATATGCTGGAGAAAACAGGCATAGGTGAGATCCACAACAGAATGAAAGCGTTAGCATTGGAAAAGACAAAGAACACATCTTCCTAGGAGACAGGAAAGAAGATTGGGAGAGGGATGAAGGGAACGTTGCTGTTATCATCTGAGAGAAAGGAGCCTGGGGTGGTATACGAACCAGAGAAGAGTTGACATAATGGCTGTTTTGGTAATTTGAGAGGAACTCAACTGGTGAGGAAAAAATTATCAGCGCATGGTACTATATAAATGCCCTTGTAACCCAAATTTGCAACATAGTCAGCATTATTACAAGCGAACACAACCAATCAACTCTTTCATTGATTTCATTCTTTCCTTAAGACAATGTTCTAAGTAACAGGGTTGAAATGGTTAAGAAGCCATTCAAGAGATGTTTACTTCTAGATTTATGACTATTAGTATTCTGAGATACTCTTTCTCCTGAATAACTAGATCCTGAATAGAATGCATTCTTGGAGATACTGCTGATCTCTCAGGAAAGAAAGGAGGTCTTCCAAGGGTCCTCCATTAATTTAAAAAAAATTATTTTTTCTTTATCCATTCATTCATTGATGGACACTTTGAGTCCATATCTTAGCTATTGCAAATAATGCTGCAATAAACATGGGAGTGCAGGTATCTCTGATATACTGATTTCCTTTCTTTTGGATATATATCCAGTAGTGGGATTGCTGGATCATATGGTGGTTCTATTTTTAGTTTTTGGAGGCAACTCCACACTGTTCTCCACAGTGGCTCTACTAATTGACATCCCTACCAACAGTGTTTGAGGGGCCCCTTTCTCCACATTTTCACCTGCATCTATAATTGCCTGTCTTTTTACTATAAGCCATTTTAACTGGGGTAAGATGATATTGAAATGTGGTTTTGATTTGCATTTCTCTGATGATTAGTGATGTTGTGCATTTTTATATATACCTGTTGGCCATTTGTATGACTTCCTTTAAGAAATGTCTATTCAGATATTTTGCCCATTTGTAAATTGAGTTATTTGTTTTTTTCCGATTTTTGAGCTCTTTATATATTGCAGTTATTAATCCCTTGTCAGGTAGATAGTTTGCAAATATTTTCTCTCATTCTGTGGGTCGTCTTCTAACTTTACTGATTGTTTCTTTTGCTGTGTAGAAGCTTTTTAGCTTGATGTGATCCCATTTGTCCATTTTTGCTTTGGTTTCCTATGCTTTTGGAAATGTGTTACATATACACAATGGAATACTATTCAGCCATAAAAAGAATGAATTCCTGTCATTTGCAACAACATGGATGGAACTGAAGGATATTAAGTTAAGTGAAATAAGCCAGGAGCAGAAATACAAATTTTATAAATATTGCATATTCTCACTCACATGTGAGAGCTAAAAAAAAAATGAACTCAAGGAGATACAGAGTAGAGAGGAGAATGATGGGTACTAGAGTCTGGGAGGCTGGAAAGGGTATTAGGTAGGAGATAAATAGGGATGGTTACTGGATACAAAAATATAGTTAGATAGAAAGAATAAAATCTAGTGTTCAGTAGCACAATAGGGCAACTACAGTTAACAGTAATTTACAGTATATTTCAAAATAATTAAAAAGTCAAATTGGAATGTTCCTAACACAAAGAAATGATAAACGCTTGACGTGACAGATATGCCAATTACTCTGATTTGATTATTACACACTGTATGCTTGTATCAAAATATCACATGTACCCCATAAATGTGTACCACTGCTACGTATCCACAATAATTAAAAATAAAAAAAATATTTAAAAAGTGAAATATAATTTTAGCAGCCAGGTGGGGTAGGGTTTCTCTGAGGACAAATGACAACAGCCTCATTGATACTGAGCTGAAGATATTGAGCTTGGACTGATGGTAAAAGAAAGGAGGCATATAAAGCAATATATAAAACAAATACTGATAAAATTTAAAGATGAAATTGACAAATATTCCATTAAGGTAGACTTTAACACATCTCTCTCAAATATTATAGGTCACACATGCTGAAAGAACATAGTAATATAGATGATTTGAACACAATTAATGAAATTGATCTAATAGATAGATCAGGTATAGAACTCTGCTCCTCAAGACTAGAGAATCACCTTCTCAACATTCACAAAAATTGATCATAATCTTGTAAAGCAAGCTGCAACAAATTAAAAACTTGGTAATTAAGACCACATTCTCTGACAAGAGTGCAATTAGGCAAAAATCAATAACAAAATGATGAAAAATCCCCATACTTTTGAAAAATTTAAAGCACCCTTCTAAATAAGTTATGGGTCAAAGAACAAATCATATTAGATATTAAACTACTTAGATTAGAATAATACTAAAAATAATACATATCAAAACTTGTGGCATGCAGCTAAAGCAGAACTGGGAGAGTCATTTGTAGACTTAAATGTTTATTTTGGAAAAGAAGAAGACTTAAATGTAATGAGCTTAAGAAATGAGAAACAGGCCGGGCGCGGTGGCTCACGCCTGTAATCCTAGCACTCTGGGAG